>JABBOT010000004.1:10436761-10763416 GCA_016165875.1 Acanthopleura granulata | reverse complement strand
ACATGTGAAAAGGATGTTTGAGCGCATTCAAAGGGAGAATGTATCAGCTCTTATAGATGAATTACGGTACTTAAAAAGTAGGGCCTAACCGTTGGTTATCCCACTAAATCTTTTGCCAACTCTCACAACGTTTCAACTAAACGTATCAGTTTACATTGCAGCTAATGTGACTCTCTACAACTCACTTAGTCATCGTGGCGCACCTGTTATTGACCTCCAAAGGGGAGAGGTTGAAAATATTACGTGTGAAGCCACGGATGCGTATCCACCTCCACGATTTCGTTGGCGAGTGGGTGGGAAACCTCTTCCTTCCTATGCATATGAATCAGACAACAATACCTTCTGTAACAACCACACTTGCTTCAACCATATATCACTCGAGGTCAGACTACAGGATCATGGTGAACTTCTGTCTTGCACAGCCTGGAATCACCCCGGGCACAAAGTGACAAGAGAATCCAAAATCAAAACGCGAGGTGAGTTATCTCCCATGGTTTTGTCCACCTTACAAGTGCCATTCGATCGTGCCCCACTTCGCTCATCTAGGCTTGTGTGGATAGAGTGGCAGCACGCGATAACTGTTTCTAAAACCATGTGTTCCACAGATTACTTTAACCTTTAAGTAATTACTTTAATTACTTTTATTACTTTAATAGTGAAATAGTATTACTCTAAAGAACGAAAGACTGACTTTGACTCGATATTTCGAACTTTCAGTTTTCCTGATGATGGCAAAACAAAGTGCGGGAATATCGAGTCAAAATGAGTCTTTCATTTTTTGGAGCGTCGCTACTCGTGCATAATGTAATAATCTCTTAAGCCCAGTATAGTTAACTTAACTTTGGAGAATAATGGCCCCGAAATTCTGTTTTTAATGTGTTTGCAGGTCTTCCGATATTTGAAAGACATTATCATGTTATAGAAGCAGAGCGACATCACAGAGTAAAAGTTGCTGTCTTTTTCTTCGCCTACCCCCACTTCATCACCGTCAAATGGGAACGACTCACTGACCAACAATGGCAACCAATTTCCAGGAAGCTTCACAGTGAGGATTCTGCAGTTGTCCAATTCAGATCTGATGGGAAGGATCGCAGTTTGTGTGGGAATTTTACAACATTGGTAATTCCGGATGTACAGGAAGAAGACACTGGTGTTTACAAGGTGACAGTTAAGAACCCTGAGGGAATGAACTATGCAAATATCACTGTCAGTAAGTAAACTAAAAATGTCAATAGTTTGTATTTTAACATGAAACGCCTGCATCTTCATTCATTCTCCTATCCCCTTCGCTAGCTCCATCGACCGCAAATTCTCATGAACACAGCTACATCAGTTCATAGCATAATACTGTCATTGTTCCAAAGTTTATTCTAACCTGAAAAGAACCCTTCTAACCATGATTCCTTGAAGGTACTGTTGCAGTGTTCTATAAACATGTCCAAAGTAGTTATACAAGTGTTTTGTTTGCAATTATCTTAATTGTAATTATTACGACATGGAACTTTGTCATTTAGGCAAGGGACCTTGCTATTAAGACATGGAAGCTTGGTACTGAGACATGAAACCCTGCCAGTGAGGCATGAAACCCTTTCATTAAAACAGCAAAAAGTTTACATTCGTATACATGTAACCAGTGTCATTGAGAGAAGAAACATTGCCATTAAGACATGAACCTTTGCCATTGATTGAGACACGAAATTTTGTCATTAGTGCATGATCATTAAGACATGATACCTGATAAATGAGGCAGAAAACGTCACAGGAACATGAAAGTACCGAGTGACATCTTCACATGGTTGAAGTTGCCCACTGCATCGAATTGCTTGTTGTAGATCAAGTTTTTCTCCTTAAGAAAAGGCAAGAAATAATCGCTCTAACGATGCATTTCTTGGGATTTCAGCGCTGAAGACTGAGGTTAATTCAGAAGACTTCACTCTGTTTTGGCTAGTAGTGGTGCTTTTGTCAGCAGTTGTTATAGCTGGTGGCGTCTGGATAGCTGTCATGTACACAAAACTCAGACGTAAAAGAGGTACGATACCTGAGATGTATATTCTCATCAGGCTTTAGCAATGTTAATTGCTAACCCAAAGCTGGCGGATTATGGATTTCATACCAGAAGAAATTTATGACTGTAGCTGATGATAAGCTGGTATAACTCATAAATGATATAAAACGTTTGTAAGATGACTTCAACATTTTTTATTACTTAAAAAAACATAATCTCTAGAAGAGCTCTATTCGTGCTAGGTCATTTTCTATTTAGCCTTATGTGAGAAAATATGGCATATGTAGATATTTCTCAGTAATCTCAGTAGGGCTACAAGCAACAAAGTTGTATTTCAGATGGTAAGCAGATGGTACCCGATGTGGAAAGTTCATCCGCCATGTCCAGGCCACGTCTCAGCACCCCTAGGGGTAAGTAACACCTGTCCCCGGGATCAGGACGATTTTCTTATATTTCAAATGTTGTTGGTGGTGAATCTCATTATGTGCTCTCTAATAAAGTTTTAAACGAGTAGGCCTCCAGGTAGAAATACTTGCTGCTTTTCACAAGCATATACACTGCCGTTTCGAATTCCCAATAACTGAAGAATAAAAAATACGTTTTTAAATTCCTACATACTATGAGGAGTTTTATGTAGAAGTACTAGCGTTTTGTCGTCCACGTGTAAGCTGTAACAATTCTTTTCATTGTATATACATTACCTCTGGCGAGATGAAATAATCCTTAAGGAAGATATCACGTGAATACGAACATAACGAAAAGGTTGTTCTTTTTCATAGAATCTCTAGCTGGGACATATGCTGATATTGATGAATTCATTGCAACTCATAACGCCATGTCCCAGATGGAGCCACTTACGGGTTTGTATAAATTATTTCTCAAAGGCCTATATGAAAGATTTGTGCCTGGTGAGACTTAAGATGTAACCTGCCTCCTTAGTTACTGAATGCACTGTATTAAGACCGAAAAGATTTATAACCTTTCACCCTGGGTTTATATTTATTTATTTATTTATTTGAATTGTTGTTTTACGCCGTATTCAGAATATTCCACCTATACGACGGTCGCCAGCATTATGGTGGGTGGAAACCGTGCCCTGAGTCTATAATCTGATTTCTTGCTATTCTGATCCACGTTTGAAGGCGTGCACTACACTACATTACTCATTACAGGGTCCAAACTGTAGAGCCTACGCGTCGACACCTATATTCGTATATCAGACCAGCTTCCAAAACGACAAATAACACAAACCACCGAAGAACTAAGACAGTATATAAAATAAAAAAAAATGGTAAGGATTCATAGAAAGAGAAGCAGTCTACATTTTCAACAATGACTGAATGACGCAATGAATGTTCTAGGAATGATGAATAAGATCAACATCCAAATCACGAACCATTCTAGTGCACATGGTGCATTCATCTGAACACATGGTGTATTCATCTGAAAACATGGTCATTCATCTGAACACATGGTGTATTCATCTGAACACATGGTGCATTCATCTGAACACATGGTGCATTCATCGGAACACATGGTGCATTCATCTGAACATCACCATCACATACGGAGGAGTCCACGACACACAAAGCATTTTTTCAGTCACGATATATTGCAACATTAAACTAAGGTTAAGATGCACTCCACATATCTGCCCACTTACACATCTGAACATATAACACTACAGTATAGAGGGTGAAACGGGAGTAACGACGGCAGTGTGATATATTTGACAGATGAACCCATGAAATCTGCCCTCTTCTTAATTAACCTTAGTTAAGACTTTGTTCCATCGGTTCATGTAAATCCTTACACAGTAACAGCTTTCACCCCCTGGGTTCCACGACTTAAGCTGAATTAAGACGGATATCCAAATCGTGTATCCTGCTAGTTTATAAGTTGCCGTTAATCAAATATGTACCTCAATTTCACATTGATTGCAACTGTCCATATATCCAACGTAGCTATTTAACTGAACATCGACTCGCAGAGACTCTCGACACTACACAAGATATATAATGCTTACCTTATACAGCACATTTAAAGCTTTACATTTCACATCTCAGTGAGGCAAACGTCATATAAGTCAAATGTTCTTGAGTACGGCGTAAAAACACCAATCAAGTAAACCAGTCAATCCATCAGTGTGGCACAGTACATGTAAAATTTCTCATCACACGGCACGTTTTGAGATATAACCTACATCGCACAGCACATTACAGGATATATGCCCTAAAGTACAGCGGATGATTCATTTTTAAAGATTAAGGAAAAGTATAGTTTCACAGCAGATCATAACGGTAAATTAAGTTTTGATCCCAAACTGACAACTTGTTTTATCGTTTCCAGAAGCGGCTGTCGACGCCGAGGGCTACGAGATACCTGTGACTCGCATTCCCAGGGGAAGAAGGCCAGCGTCTGACATTTGTTACTACATTAACACGCGTGATCCGAATCGCCTCACGACAACTTCAGCGTAAAAATTCTAAACATATTTAATACCGCTCGAATGATGTTTTACATTTTCAAAAGTGTTTACATGATAATACAGTCTACTGGTGAACCCATGCGAGCAATATTTTCTTTCAACAGAGGCAATAATATCTATGCTTTGTACCTTGCCTACTTATATTCTGTCAGCAGACAAAAACAATAAAGTTGAAACGTAGTGCAGTAGTCCATATTTATGTTCTGTCAACAGTTAAGATGAATCGTAGAACAGTACTTCCTCTTTATATTCTTGAGAGGCATGATAAAGGTGAAGCATCATAAACAGCATGTGCATACTAACTTTTTATGCCGCATAAATTTTTTTACCTGACTTTGTTTTCCTTCAAATATGTTTTAAGCTAAATTTAAAATGTATATGAAAAATTTTGTAACGATATATATTGTAACATAATATATGTAATATACTTATAACCTAATGTGTACAAAATGAAATATAACTAGCCACATAGGAATGTAAAGACTTTATGTGCTACAAAATAAAGTTTTGATTATTAACCCTTTAGTATAAACATCTTACATTCCTATGTGACTAGTTATTCACTGCACGCTCGTGGATCACAAGCGAGCTGTTCCCATTTGGCCTGGTAGCTCAGTTGGTAGACCTGTTTACTAGACACCTCAAGCGGTAAGTTCGAGTCTTGTGCACTCGAGCCAGTATTTTCATTGATCTCGAGATAATTTCAGTGTCGGAAATTCAGTGAACTTACCGTGTGTGATTATCTCTACCATATAAACATGTCGGCTTGTGAATAAAGCAGATTGTGTCGTGTAACGTTTATGACTGATCAGTTCAACTGAAAACCATAATTTTTCCACTGTTTTTACACAACTTTTTTACACAGTGAAAATATTCCAAGAAAACCTGGGCATTGTTTTTAATAACCCCACGTGCCTATAATTGGGAGCACATTTATCAGACTTAATTGAGGAAGATATTCAAATAACTGTGAATCTTTAATGCGTATTATAGGGTTATACATACTCTGATTCTTTATTGTGTGCACTAATGTGTGCATATACATTGTTGGATATATAGCCGAGAGTCGACCCACTTTGTAAGTATAGTGTATGTAAGACTCCTATCATTGTAGTATCTAATAGCATATGTGTAATCAGTTATAATTTGTTTTCCTTTGGAATGACGTCTTATTTGCACTTTGTCCAATTGTCAGGGATGAAAACTAATGAAGAAATATTTGAAATAATCTATGTTAAAAAATATGATTGACTACAAAACTTAGCCAGCTAGCTAAAGCAGGTGTTGAATAGGAAGGAGTAGTGTGTATGGGTTCAACGAAGATTTGGAACATTTCAGTTATGATTTGGGCTCAACTGTAAATACTTTAGTAAAAGGTGTGGAAATGATTGTCCATCGAGAGAAACTTTAAAAATATTAAGGACATTCCCTTTGATGACAATGAAACACCTAGAAGTCAAATCTCTCTTCTTGTTTTAACAGCAGAAATCCGAAGATTTTGCACCAGAAATGTATTGTTTTGATCACCGCAAATTTTCGGCGTTTATATCCTTTTTAACTGAAACCAATTCGTCTGTGTCGTAATTATATTACTTTGGTATATCGACACACATTAAATACTACAGATTTTATTTCAATTAAGTACTTTTTGCAAAATAGATTATACTGTCAGGGAATAAAAAGGTCATCATCGAAAGTCCGTTCCATTCTGAACTTCAGACTGTAATGATGAAACACAGTCAGGCTAACCCACACTAGCTTCTGCTCCATCATAACCCAATCTTCGCTCCGATATTTGGATGTCGATTACCCACAGTTATGTCGAACAAGACTGGCTTATAGATGCCACTGGGGTAGGGGCTGATGCAATGAAGAGCAGTGTTGCTCTTGTTGGGGCATTATCAAAAAAGACTCTATTGCATGGACGTCAGAAAGAGTCGGGCGTCCCAGCCTCAGGTGGTGAAAGTGCTGGCTCGCTTCGACCATCAGGGTTCGAATCCCTCTCTTGATGCTTCGGCTACGGCTTTCAGTCAGAATGTTTATCAGCTCCCTAGCGAAACTAAGTGGTTTACTCCATGCACTCAGGTTTCCTCCACTCAATAAACCTTACCGCTTTTGATCGCTTAGTTGGATACCAATCGAATAAATAAACTAACAAATTAAACCAGCGATAGCTTCTCTTTGGGAAAAACAGCCGACTGCAGAATGTGTGACACAGATGATCTGTCCTCGATATTACACAATATGACCGGCTTCCCATAGCAAGCTGTATAAAATCTCTATATTTCTGCATTCTATAATTATATGTGATGATTGATAAATTCCTTTGAAAAATGTAAAGCGAATTTTATTTGTCTTGGCTTGAAACTCATCAAATAGTGCACATTTGATAAATGTAAAATATGAAACGTTATAACGGAGTGATGGTTGTGTTACATGGTACATACATATTTCTTTGGGTCCAGATGGTACATGTGGCATAGTGGGTAGCATGTAGCATGGAGTCTAACTGCAACAACGTGAGCCGGGCGGATACTTCTCTCGGTAAGCTTAACTTTACGCATATAAGGGCAATATATCCAGCAGGAAGAGACGATTGAGGGGGCAACCATGTCCATAATACATCAATCAAATTTTACGTTTTTGTTTCTCATCATGTCAAAATGACCTCATTCAGACGTAAACATTTTGTTTTTATTGCGGGAATGAAATAATGACCAAAGTCGATCGTTTAAAGGATACTATTGTTTTGCACACTAGAGTTGTATAACTGGTTTTACGGGAAGTAATTCACATATTTAAATGCAACGTGTTAATCCTATTCCCTTCACCATGTACAATATTTCTAATTTAGGCGACCCAAATACACCGCAGTTAGCGGCGCTCATTATTGTGCTATTCCTGTGTCTGGGTTTACTTGCATCTGTCGTGACACTGCTCAGATGGAAGGGGAAGCTCATAATATACAGTAAGTCGTCGCTAAAAATGGCTCGCCATTTATCCCAGATTTGGTTTGATCCCAGAAAACTCCGCACTCTTTCTGTAACATCCTGGGTGCCGGTATGGGTTGTGGTTGGTGCTCTCTGCAGGTCATATTTCATATCCTCTTTTGAAAAGCATGACTTTTCTGTATGATAGATATGATATATGTTATTCAGCTCATTGGAGTTATTCCTTTCTGTGTACAAGCAGCCGAAGTCGTACTTTCTCCTATTTGTTCAGGATTTTCTTCTTACCAACTCCTTAACCGTTGAGTGAGATACGGAGCCGTGAAAGTGACATGGAGCTAAAGAAAAATATAGGCAATGAAGTAAAACAACACCGTATTTAAATTTTGCCATGTGCGTTTTTGTTTTAAAAAGTTGTGCGTACATCTTCACTAAGTCGCGCTCTCGAGATAACTGACCAAAAAAAAAAACGCACAGTTATCTCGTGAGCACATCTTAGTAAAGATCTCATGCGCACAACATAATAAAGATGCCGAGAGCACGTGATAACTGTTAAGTCGTGCGCCCGACGCATTATTACCAATATTTTCCTTTCGCACCATGTCACTTTTACCATTCCGTTCTACTACTACACATAGTTAATGTAACAATTCGCCATAAACTGTCTTACGTGAATCTAAAACTATAAGTAAGAAAATATTCTAACATTTTCACATACAAAATTATACCAGATCGTGGGATAATTCAGACGTATAATTGACATTTTGCAGTTGGTGGATCTCCCCCAAATCTATATAGGTAAGGCGTGTTTTGCATGTTCTTTTCTTTAGAAACTGTTGGCATTGTAAGTTTAGTATCTCAATATACCATCTATACTGTATACATTTTGCACAGCCCTTACAGATAAAAGTCACATGGGTCATAATGGATGTACGTAGACAAATAGCCAAAGTGCTTTCAGTTTAGCTCTAACGGTATTCTATGACAGCAGTGTAATAAGATACCTCATTACGACTACATGGGTTATGTCCCTTATCTAGGTGATTTCACCGTACGAGTAAATAGATTGGCGTCCTCTAGCAGCTTACATATATGCTCTCTTCTTTTACAAATAAATTTTCTTGTTTAATGTGGGAAGAGATCTGCTCTATCCAAATCAAAATTCCGTGGTCTGGGAGGTTATATCAAAAAGGAAAAACTCTACATAGTCATTAATAACGAATCGCGCAACTAGTCAAGCGCGAAGTTAGAAATTTAATGTTATTTTATATTCTAATCTCAGTGATTTTCACAAACGAGGAGAATTTTTTCAACTTCCAGCTATTTGTTTCATGCCTTCATAGATGACCAGGATTTCGACTTAGTTGAGGTCAGCATATTGTTATAGCATTCATTTAAACTATAAATAATACCTCTACTCTGCCTTTCATAACACGAGTTGCTGCAATTACAAATATTTGTACAGGAAACGTCTATTAAGCTATAATATATGTGGTTTACTTCCAATAACTGGACCTTTTAAAACAAATGGATTTCTCCACTGATGTTGTAGACACGATGACAGCAACTACTATACTCGCCCGCAGAAATTACCAGCCTTAACGGAGGAGAGGAAATCTGATACAACTCCAACGGATGATGTTTTCAAAGGCCCAGGTAATAATAAAACACTTAATTTTACATGCAAAGTGTTGTGTGGGAAACAATTCTCCTGTGCACTCTGACCTAATCCATGTATCACACCTTTAATTATGATTTAAGGATCTGGTGTTGTAATGGTGAAAATTCGATAAGATCCTTGTACTAAAAACAGATCGACCTTGATAAATATGCTATATATTAGCCCTTAAGAATGTGTAACCTTTTCAACCCATTGTTTTCATTTAGAAGATGAAATTAAAACATGTGAAACAAAATGGAATCCTTGAAATGGTAGAGTATTTTTTATTTCTATATTAATATGCTTGAGATATATTATGAGTAGAAACAACTTGACACCCATTACTTCTGCTCATTCAGAGAGGAGTCGGTACAAAAGTACTCTTGTGCAGATCAAATGTTTGGCTAAGATTAGAGTAGTATCTAGAACTGGTGTTTCGGTTAAAAAGGAACTCTCAATTAGGGTTTGTACAATATCAGGTTCCATAACAGATTTCTACTGATACAATTTAATATATCACTTTTTCAGACTGCGATGTATACATTTCAGGGGTGCAGACACAGAGAGACACTGGTATATCGTTCCAATTGGAGGAAATAACACCTTGTCGCATTAGAACCCCAATCATGGCTCAGAGTGAAGTGCAATCGGCAAGCACCGAAAAGATAGACTTTTTGAACGATTTGAGTGCAATGGACTATTTGTTGTTGGCCGACGAAGAAGGAACTAGTGAATTAGATTGAAATCTCCCAGGTGTAAATCCTCAGTATAAAGAAGTCACCTCCCATGGAAAAGGGGCTTGTTACACATCCGAGGACAGTTACTTTGTGCAATACACACTTGGTTCCTCGTCGATCAATTAAGCAAATATATATGGTTGCGTCTTTATCTGGCACAGACTATATGTTTATTTCACGTAGTGTATGACATGCTTCTGTTTGTACTACGGTTTATAACCTATGAAAAGTAACTACACCCGTATCGTGGTGATTATTTAACACAAGAATGGACATAGATACGTATACCAACAAACCAAGAATTATAAAAATGTATTAGGTTTCGTCAAGACCGTTAGCTTTGTCTTCACCAGGTTGTTTCATTTGTACATAGTAAGAAACTTTATGCATTTCAATGTAATAAATATTGTTTATTATACGAGGTAACTTTTGTACAACATATATAGGCGTATAGAAAAGAAACGAGCCTTATTTCAACCAAGATAAATACAAGAAATTATCATAATGAATTTACAGAAGCATAGTATTTACAGTATTACAATACGATATTGCGGTATGTACAATATGACTCACCACGTTGAGTGTAATATAGGGATGTCCCTGCTATTAAGCATGAGTAACTATGTACATATTAAAATGGGGACCCTCACCATGCTGTGTTGTTGAGTATCCGTTCGCCCATATACCTTGCATGCACTCTATATGTACGTTTCGATTAAAAATTGAAAGAAATAAATTTTAAAATCCCTGTATATACTGTTCTTCATGTACTCAATTAATCGAAGGTAAATATGAAAGGAATATAATTCATGTTACCTCTTTTACACCACCAAAGTACTGTAAATGTTGGTTTGTGCAAAGCAGTTGCCAAACAGATCCTGTTTGCTCACACACATGTACTATAGTGCTATATAATATAATGAAATAATAATGCACATTTACAAGAAAGACGGATTATTAAGTCACTCTGATATATGTGCAGATATATAAGAGCATTTGCAGCAAAACCACCAGTGTAAAGAAAGCTTAGGCATATAACGCACTCACACACCCACACACGCAGACACGCACCCTTAAGTGCTTATATAACGCCGATTTAGGCGTGAAAGTAATAGGCCTACACAATCTCTGAAAAATAGGCCATCAAAGGACGATATCTGCAACAGAAAGTAAAGCTACATCCAAAGGCTATCGATAAATATGTCATGATGCATTTTGCATCCTCCACAGGCTGTATAAATGGCACGCTTGTACAGCAAGTGACGTTTACGTCCAACTTGGTCTTAATTGGTCTTAAAATTGTGTCACGAGGGCGCCTCAGTTACAAATGTTCGATTGAATCTCATTATGTACAACACTTCTGGGTCGTCCTGGCACAAACTGTAAGAGCAGGAACGCATTTGTTCGTGAAAGACCCTAGTCACAACTGATCACAAGTGAATATCCGAGGGCAGGTAGTTGGTCTGCCAGGCGCCATCGCTTCTCTCCAGGTCAAGGTATTCGTGCCCCACTTCCGCGTAAGAGTTTTCCGACTCCGGCGTATATGTCAGGCTCGGGCGTCGGCTCCCAGCCCGGTAGTCTCCATTGGAGATTGTCGGAACGCGAGCGAGATCGTCTTGACGCTCTAGTACGAAATAATCTGGCTGTGGTATCGGAATAGAGTCTCCCACAGAGGATCTGTCACTGCCCGTTGCGACTGGTTGTCCTCTACCCTGGCTGAACAGGGTGCCCACGTCATAGGTTGAGGTAAGATGGGGATAGTTCAGCATTTCTAACATAGCCAAATTTGCGCCATTGCCAGGTGTTATGGGCACCTCATATCCGTGAGGGGTTTCCATTGAGCCCAAGGGCTCGTACGCTTCCCGCAGGCCTGCTTCTAGGGTTCTAGGCAAAGAATCTGTTGGTCTCGCCGGTAATGGTCGCATCGAATTTCTTACAGAACTCATTGATTTCAGTGTGCTTGCACTTGAATTTCGTTTCACAACGGGAGGCATGCGTTGGCGGTTGACATCATATAGCGTTGGCACACTACGTAATTTGTGAGGTTGGCTTCTAGAAATAGAACTGACATTAGATGGGGTTCGAGAAGTTGGTTGCTTCTGACCTTCCACTAGCTCCTCATACGCTTCTCTGGCCGATGGTTCCACGTCACATGGTAATTCCTCATAGTCGTTCGACTCCGACTGCTCCTCGCCGAAACATATTCCACCGCCACCGACGAAGTTGCTGTTGGTCGGTTCTCGAAAACTAGGGGCATAGGAAATCTGAGCAGCTGGAGGACGATACGGAACCGGGGGTGGACCGTTGACAGACTTCACACTCGACTTGTACACGGGATCGTTCTGAAAAAAAAATCAACCAAAAAGACAAACAAACAAATAGGTTATCTGCTTAATGTCGTTTGCAATATTCATTGAAGGTATTACAACCCGAGGACTGCAAACCGTAAGTTAGATGAAGTGGAAATATTTTCATGAAGTATCTGCCTGTGTGATTAAAAGAATATCTCAAAACACAGCATCGTCCTCCTTTGCGTGTTTTATACTATGTCATACTAACTGGAAAGCTTCGGTTAACTGCATTTATTTAATTCCCTTATATCTTTGGTAGATTTGCAAATGGGTAGCGGATGTAGGGATAGGTGCTCGATAGTTCCTCCGACAAAAGCTTCACTATTGCCATATTGCACCGGCCGTGGAACTATGTGAGGGCCCGCAGCAATCGAGTTTCCGCTTGTTAAAGTGCTGCCTTAAGCGAGGAAGTTTTGTCAGGTATCTGGCCAGAGACGGTCATAAATAAAAAAATAAATAAATATTTCTTTTTAATGCTGTATCAATTTAATAAGTTCTATACATACCAACATGTCGCTATCCAGAGGAAATCCACTGTATTGCAGATGTAGTCCACGGTGACTAGATGTTGTAGAGGCCCCACTACTGTAAAATTGAAAACAAAAATCAAGTACAACTTACGCAAGTATAGCTTGAAACGCTGGTAAAAACGATGAGCTTATTCTACCTCAGATATGCAGTGTGTATGGATCTGGTACCTTTTGCCGTCTTTGCGCCTCTTCACACAACACACGGTCAAACACACCATAAACAGAGCCAACAGCGCCCCGCCAACGATGCCACCGGCCAGAATCTTCTCGTCCAACTTGTCCCACTCATTCGGGGCGTTCCCAATTGCCCCGGCTTCCGTCGAGATCCCTGTTGGTGCTGTAAAAGTGTAATGACATGTCTGTTATAGTTAAACTTACAGAGACAGCGGAAACAATGGGACATATCTAGGAAATTAAGAAAGTCCGTACTTGGAAATTAGTTTTGACCTAGGATCATAGTTTTTCAATCGCTGCTTACACACTTTGTTTTCTTATTGAATTCCATAACTCACCTCTTGATATAAATACTCGTACAAAAAAGTAGCAGATAATGAAACAGAAGTCTATACACTCTGGACCCAATTAAATGGTGTTCCCTACATGTTTTTCATCAAATGTTTACCGTACACTTGAATCCCAAGCTATTTTCTACATTTGGCAGTAATTGTATAATCATACTGAACATGTGGCAAAATCTCGCAGGTCCATCTTAAAGAACTAATTCCTTGTTAAACACGCTTTACACCCTCTCTATATACATATTCTGTTTAATTCTTTAAAAATAAACGCAACGCAGCGCAGCGGGTTTTTTTTTACATGTAACTTAGTGGTTCTACTTTGGACAACAGATCAGACTCACATGGAGTTTCAGAGATGTTTCCAGTCCGATGAAGAGTGAAGAAGGGCTCCTGTCCTTGCATGATGCCACCCTGCGTGCCGTCCCCAAATTCGCTTTGGGCTCTCGAGGAATCCGGCTTTTGTGTGGCAGGCGCATTTCCAGTGCTTGAAGGTTGGTGTTTCTTCACCTTTTCACCACCAGATCTGCCCTGTGCAGAGTTAGATTTGGGCTTATGTTTCTTCCAAATGTTTAGGTTTGACAACATCGTCTCTGTTGTCGATGTGTACACATTTGCAGACGTAGTCTTTCCCGTTGTTTTAGACAACTGGTGCTTAGGCGGCCTTTGATTTCTTGGGTAAGATGGCTTATGGAATCCAGAGCGAGGATCATTTGAAAGATGACTGTTCCGCTGCCAATCACCCGACTGATTACCTTGCTGACTTTCGTTTGGCTCTTGAGGAATTTGCTGTCCACCCTCTGGCATCGTAGGTGGGGAGTTCTCTGGGTTCCTCTCCGGCTCGGCATTGGGACCTGTATTGACAATGCTGTTGGGTGTCCCGGAGTTGGGATCATGTCGTAAAATACTGATGTTGCCTGAAGGAGGTTTATTCTGCACGGGTAGGCGGTTAAACCTGGGGCTGACTCGGGCTGGAGAGATATTCCCTGGAACAGGGAGTGGACCAACCCGCCTTACTGGTTGTCGTGCAGCGGGAACATTTTCAGGAGAACCTTGTCCGACCGGGGCGCTCCCTGGGAATGCAGATCCTATAGGCTGAACGAAAATGCCAGGGACAGACGCAACAGGAACCGGAGACAGAACTGGAGGAAAGACCGGCGCTGCTGGACCACCGGAAGGCTGAGGTGGATTAATTGGAGGCCTCCTCACCTGTGCGCTTTCACCTGACTGGCTGGGAGCAGCAGTCGTCACAGACGGCTGGGTAGTGGAATATCTCAACATAGGTGTCGTGGAAGCTAGAAAACAGGAACAAAATCATGTCATAATACCTGTATATCAGAGACATAAATTTCTGTACTCGTTCTTATGTGTATTATTACTAAGCGGTTACATACGCATAATAAGGCAACTGACTTCTGCTCTATGCATGCTACTCTGCACTTGGTGTATAAATTCTGTCAATTTTTATACTTTGACCTATGACAACTACCGATATTGTTGTAAATAACAACTGTTATTTAGGCGTAAACATATTTTCAACGAAACTCCTGTAAATAGAGTAACTTTGGAGCTCGTGTTTGCTAATTTGTAACACGGTTCTTACTTGTGGTAGAAGGGCAGATGTGGGGAAGAATTTCAGGATCGCAATGAGGCACAGCCGGGTCTTGAACTTGGCACAGAATCGTCTCACACTGCGGAGAGAGTAGGCAACGTCTGTGTTCTTCGTGGTCTGGAAGAGGATGGCCTACGGGATGCCAGCTAACCTGAAGAAGTGTGCCGTTGTAGGTTGGATGGTACTTGCGGTCCAGGAGATAGACTGGCAGGAAAACAGTACATGCGTGAATGAAAACTTGCAGACAAAAACTACATATCTGATCTCCAATGATCTCCAAAAACATACATGAAAGCCCAGCTGATCTGACTGCAACCTTGGAACTAAACCAACGTACACAATGTCTATCTTTACCCAAGCGAAATATTTGAGATCTGTGACGGCATGGACGGACAGATGTACTCTGTTTCAAGGCTGAAAGGGATACCATGGGTTAACATGAATAATATTACGCTTCAGCCACCTATATTACATTTCCTGAACAGTGCAATTAATGATAAATCAGAATTTTAAGGTTTTGTAATATCTCCGCTCCTTCATGTGTGTCTGATTTCGGAGCAGAAGTGATTAGATATTTAAATTTTTCGTCATAAATTTTTATTGGGTTAAACCAATGTCTCGGTCATCTAATGCACGTGATGAAACTATTTCACTGATATTGCATGAATAATGTTAGAGCATTATCATGCCCTTTTGCGAGGTAAAAACGTGTCTCAATAACTCGAATGTTACGATGTTAAGCAGGCTAATTTTCAGACTCAAGGTTTTTGCCATCATAGAAAAATTTGTCTTAGAGTTTAGCCACATGCGATAGCTATTGTTTCCTGTGCCCTTTTCCCAGTTTCACAAGACGTAAACGTAATCAACGTCTTTTCAACATATACTATTATTTATTTATTTAATTAATTGTTTATTTATTTTCTGCTCTATAACGTTGTAGTCAAGAATTATATTTCTCATATACGACGGATATTTCTTATTTGTTTATAGTAAAGGAGGAAGGCATGCAGATGGAACGACAGTTCATACTTTACACGATTTAATATAAAATCATCGACGCCACTCTGTGCAAGGATTTTTTGACACTAAGTCCCGAAATCAGTTGAGGCAGAGGAAATAAAATATTCCCTTTGTTTGTTGAGACTTCATCTTAACACATTACCCTACACGGAAACACTGATGACTCACTTGTCTCCGTGCATTTGCCTTGTAGGAGAAAAGCACAGGCCTCTCTTTGGCAATATGTAGTGATGTCATTACAACACTCTTCGTTCATATCAAGCGAGTGAGCTGGTTCCCCCATCTTGCCTTCTTATGGAGTATTGTCTGAAACACATTTAAACACTGCAAGTATTACATATGCATTTCTTAACCGTGTACTAACAATAAGTTGAAAACATTAATATATCTCCGATAACCCATATATCTATATAGATTTAAGATGTTTTATTTATCCACTTCAACATCAAGACTATGTCGTCAGGACTGTTCCGCGTATCAATAAGAAATTATAGGTATGAAGAAAGTAGTTATGATATTGAACACAACAATACGGAAGGAAAAAAGTGACCGGTATCCACTGGCAATTGGACAATTCACTAGCTGGGAGTGCGGGAGTCGACAAGTTTACCACATTATTATATACGTAATCGCATATGATCTGATTCTGACGTAATTTGAGTTGGCATTCTATATGTGTCTTCTAGTTCTTATGCCCGCTAGCTGGTGAAACAAAGAAATGTTGTTCGCTGTGTCGATACAGGCTACATTGTTTCTGAGTCATCAATCAAAAACCTGCATACGCTGAGCTTTACCTTTGGGCCTTCATGCCAGTGGCGATGCTCAACACAGGCTATAACAGATCTCAGTATTCAGTTTTTCTACTCAAGATTGGGAAAGTTATACGAAGGCGTAAGCAATACTCTGCTTCACAGCAGATACGATAAAACAATGGTTAACCAAAGCTGAAAATGCACAGCAGCAACCCGTGACTTTGGCACAAATATACATATATCATTGTACCTGCTATATTTCTCATTCAGTTTAGCTTCATAAAAGCAATAATCCACGCCGCCTTTCACAGGAGAGTAAACTTTGACGACACAGTCTCATATTAATAAGGAAAATCGTCACTTTAGGGAACTGTGACCTTACATAACTCAGCTCGCAAAACAAACATCAACTCTGTTTAAGGAGTTCTTTAATATATGTCTGGATTTCATAAAATGATTGTCCCCGTTTCATTAGCTCCGCTACCAGGAATTAATGATGGTCACGTGACATGCCGTATATAAAATTAAAAAGCAGCGAAACCGCCGAGGTTGTACACTTGGTGGTTATTTTTAGCGGATAACAGAAAGGCATACGTGATTACTGAGCCTACACACAGTCACACTATACAAAAACAGTATATAGACTTAACGATGTAAATGTGAGTCATCCGGTGCGATGTTTTCATGGTACATTTCCTCATTTGAATATCGTGATGCCGGAGATGCAGAATAGGTTTTGAGTCCAAATGGACACCACACAAGCGCTTCACTTATATACAAGTATCAGCGCACTCTCTTGTATATTTTTTGTCTTGAAATTTTCATAATTTGTTACAATTTTTACAATGCCGGGAACATGGGTTTCACACTAGTTATATTTCCTGCTTAGGAAGTAGCAATTTGTAATTAAAGAAGGAAAACCATGATAACTGAGCCATGACTCCCTCTACATTTTCTATAATTTATTTGAAAAAAAAGATAACTTTACAAAAAGAGGTATTGGGTATCAGCCTTAAATTCTTTTTGGTCAGGTAGGTGTAATCCAATCTGTGCTTGTGTTGTTATCCTTCCGCAGAATAAGACGTCAGAGCGACCGCCTCGGGGTATGCGATCTGCTCTGACATCTATACGTCAGGCGGTGTATTTTGTCAACCACTGTTCGGACAAGGATACCATTGTTTTCCAGATTTAATTGGCAATGCACTTAGACACAGATGAACTGTGCAAGAAACAACGGTGGATAGTATCATCCTGGTTTGCTGTCATCTATTTAAATAGGACACAATCTCCTACCTGGCCTAGACAACGTTTTCTGACAATGAAGCTGTCTGTTAATTGTTCGGTGTTTCTATGTCCATGCAGTAATGCGCATGCCCATCTCGGTTTTTGTGACCTTTAGCAGGTACGGCTATATCTATCTATCTATCTATCTATCTATCTATCTATCTATCTGTGTGTGTGTGTGTGTGTGTGTGTGTGTGTGTGTGTGTGTAAAACTCTGAGTATGTGGGTGAATTCTGTGGTAACACAAAAATGCTTAAGAAACCATTCACAAATGTCCATCTTCAACTGCGATCGTGTACAGGAGTGTTAAACAACTTTCTCCAATTGCTCAAAGTGAAAGAATACGAAGTTGCCAAGTGAAAAAGTCATCTTCAAACAGATATCCTCAGGCAGTAATGGCAAGACCAGTTTCCCATCACCCAACAGCAAATAATATATATTTATGTATATCTAAGTGTTTCACAGATTTAATAGACGGAGTCTGAAACCTATAAAACATTTAAATGCGGTGAAACCTGAACCAAAAAATACTTAAGAATTTAGATCAGTTTACAGGTTTTGAGAAAACTAAAAGCCTACACAGATTTTACATTCTTATAAGATGCGAGCTAGATGTTGTGCATTGAAAACTTCACCCAAATATAGAGGACATAGGGATTCTGAAAACATATAGGCCAACACATCAATACAGGGACGTAAATGTACGATGAAGTCTGAACTAATTGTGCAAAAAACTTCAGCATAAGTTATAGGACATACAGAATGTAAAAAATATACAGAAACACAGAATGGTGTAAGATGCAAACTTTTACACTAAAATGAAGTCGAAAAGAAACTCAACTTGAAATGGACTTACAAGATATAACTTTAGAACTGAGGATCAGAAATCGAATCAGTTTGCACTGTATTCAAGGTTAATCTTTCGCATAAAGAATTCCATGGAACGATCAAATGCCACAGATTGGCTTCCACCGGCGAAAACTTCTCATGGTGTGGTTATATATTTTCAGAATCAATATCAGTTTCCTTTCCAGATTTAGAGGTATTTGGCTAACAAGATTGTATCAGGGCTAAAACCAATTCAGGTAAGCGTACGTACGTATCCATTCGATCACTGTCAAATGGAGAAGTCAGAATGTAGGTGAAGCTAATTAACCTTATGTAAATTGGTTAATTAAGTTCTTTCATGACAGGGATTGGACTAACGCCACTCTCTGTTGGTGGTAGGGCATGGGAGGTTTGCTCAAGAAGTGTACTAAATACGCTCTAAACACATTAAGAGACGCGACCAAAAGACAATTAATCACAAAAGCCGTTTTTCCAAAATTGGAAAGTGTTGTTGTTGTTTTTACTCAAGTAACACGCATGCCATAAAATCTGGTGCAACTTCATCCAAATCATTAAAATCCACCATTATTATTCATCCACCACTTACCTGGGGAAGTTTTTGAACCAGATGCCCAGAATAGATATGCTTACCTGCTATTTATCATTTTACCGCAACCGAAACAGAACGCTCAAAATCCGCAGCGTTGTTAAATTAATATATTATATACGTCAACAGATAAATATCGGTATATAAAATTAAGGTCCAAAGCGGATCGTGATAAAGCAATTATTTGATTGATGTTTTACACCAAACTCAAGAATATTTCACTTATACAGCGGCGGCCAGTATTTTGGTGGGAAGAAACCGGGTAGAGCTTGGGGGAAATCCACGACCACCCGCAGGTTGCTGACAGACCTTCCAACGTACAGTCGGAAGGGAAGCCAGCATGAGGTGAACGTCATAAAGCAGTATTATTCCTCTATATGTATGCAAGAATTTACACCTGTATTATATACTCAAAACATGTGAGCTAAAACTATTTATTCCTCGCTCTTTCCATGACAAACATTCCGGTGTTTAATATCTACACCTGTTCATGGGTTGGTGAAAAACACAGCTGTTTTGTGGTAGCCGTCTTTGTACTTTTTGGTTATCTACCCATTAACTTAATTTGCTCCGGCGTTCGTCAGCGTATTTCACAATTTCGCATGACTGACTTTTATGCTTCTGGAGTGTCCAATGTAAGTTCAATGTTCCGTCTTGGGGAACGGGTATTGCCTTTAATAGCGGAGAGAGGTGTAATTATCACGAATTACAGGGAAATGTCGCCGCATACCAAAGATCAACGTCTTAATAATAAAGACACATAATCCAACATTTCAACATCTATAAGGAGCGTTTCCTGTTCAAATAATTGTGCCTGCTTTTAATTCCTATATACTGTTCATTCAATGACACGTCACTCCTTTTCTTTCCTTTCTAATATTAAGTCTCCATGCTGGTAAACAGTACAAATCTGAATTGAATTGCTGACCACGTGAAATATGTAGTTACACTAATTCTAATTTCTTTCAAGCTTATCTATGGTTGTATGCAATAGTGGTGTATTTTTTTATAGAAATATTTTAACTTGTAAACACTATACCACAACACTCATGATATTATGACAGAAAACATTATTTTTGCTTGCATTCCGACTAAACTAAGTATTCAGGTAGGCCGCTTGATAAATTCCAAGAGTATCTCGATTTCATTTTCTGTTAACCTTGCTGTAATGAAGGTAAATGCATCTATTCAAACTATAATCTTACTGATACAATGTATCTATATTCGTTTACTGAAAATTCTAGTGGAATCCTAAAACATTAAACCGATGAAACACGAGAGCAAGAGAAAATATCCGGCCCAAGGGCTTCTAACTTGAAGACAGTAACTATGTGAACCTCTTTGGTCATATAATTACACTGGTCTACCTCAAAGCCTTGTCTCTTGATGTAATGCAGATCGATATGGTGATAATCGGATGATACAGATATCCTTTTTCAAGACATCATGTTTACTTGATACTACACGGTGAAATAGCTGAAATGAGTATCTTATCGTGCACACTTTGATATGGGATTTACATTTAGCTTTTACAGCATAGTGGAAAACTCTTAATTATGCCAAGCGTAACAATTAAAACAATAATATCTAAATTCCTATTGCACTGATGGTTAGCTTGTATCATTTTTGCTTATTGTACATTTTTTCATAAGCTGGCTGAGTTTTGTACTACTGTTACGCTTGGTAGGAATAGTTGACACTTGGATATACAGACGCGAGGCTAACTTGCATATTATTCAATATGATAATATCTGGAGACATAATTCCATGTGACGAATATGTTAATTACGATCTAATAATTCTAATTTTATACATTAATAAAGTGCAAAGTACCCGGCTATTTCATTATTCATAAATTTGTCACTTGTTATTCATCGTTAAATGCCTGGTTGGCTACACCAGTCTTTGTGTAAGAAACACTCTGCCTTATCCGTTCACCTTATGCATGAATGTATTATTCAGCAAGCTTAGCTTCAGGATAATGGCATTTTCGTCGAGTTTTATATCAATTCCTCATTCACTAAAGTAACCCAAGAAAAACAAACCTAATCGAAATCAACTCCAAATATGCTACAATATCACGGTGATGTTTAGCGAAATTGTCAAGTTTTTCTGTGCTGGACATATATGTGAATATGCCAACTTCAACCCACGGACCTTGGTCACATGACGGTATCGGCCTTTTCTGATAGATTAACATCTGAAACGTGGTCACGAGGGCTCTAACTAGCTCTAGGATTGGTGTTGTGATACTTCTGAGTACAATGCCTTATCACAAGTTGCAATCTCTATGACTCCTGCCCATTTTAAACTTAGAGCACACCCGAGTTTAAACTTGTTCGATGTTAACTATATACACAATAACTGACGACATATAACTTTCCCTCTGATGACTTTGGATTAACAATCAAATTTTCCAAATCACGTCATCACCACCATGCCTACATTTGCTTCGTATGCAAGCAATTGTAATAATCGACCAGGAAAAACACATGCCTACACACAAAGGGAAAAAAATGAATCCTGAACTGAGTTTGGATCCCTATATTTCGCACACTACATTAATGAGCGCGCTTTACTCTTAGAAGAATTCTTACTTATACTCTCTCGTGCGTCCATCTTGGGGTTTTACAAGATTGACGGTTACGGCTATATACCGTCCTTTAGCAGCTACACGGGGCTTATGTAAGGACAATAGACATGAGATGGTTCTTAAGTGATGGGCTAATGGCATATCACGTGTACAGGAGACACCGCTGTATTGTTTCTCTCCATTACCAGTACAGAGGTTAGCGTTTGAATAGGACTGTATCAGGATCAACTAAAACTTTTAATTTGTGGTTCGTGTATTACAAGTTTTCATGAAAGTGACTTTCCAGAGCGTTGAAAAACATTGTGCCACACAAGGGTATTTCCATTTAACTTATCTCTTAACGTGAACACTATGTGCAGAAGCACAAACAGGTCCATATAAATTAATGACATCCAATCAACAGTTTCATACTAACGAACAGAATCTATTTGACACGAAAGTATGGGAAAAAAAAAAAAATACCAAAAAAAACCCCCCCAAAACAGGTTATACGCCACACTTTTTAAACCAGAAAAAGGCAAACTGATTAGTCTGGGTATGTTAAAAAGAGGCTTGTTCGGAAGACTTCGGGTCAGGAAATCATGGATAATCTTGGAAGCAGATAATATATTAGACAAACAATACAGTTGCATCTAATTCTAAATGAATACTGAATGTTGTGCACAACGCCTTTCATAACTTAATTGAACACTCATTTAGGCGATGTAAAGCTTTCATGGAAGTTCGTTGCATTATATTTGACACATTGTGTGTTGTTTTACACAGTGATTTAATTCTGGCCGAATCAAAGTGATAATTGCCTTATATCGATATTGAAAGATATCATCCGTGTTGTTATCTGTAGATGGATCTGGACCAGGAGTTATGTCCGTTAGTAGCGACCGCTGATCAGGGGCCCCTTCAGATTGCACGAATTGTCGTTAAAATCATTAAACTCACTAATTTAAAGTCTATATACCTAAGATAGCCAATAGTCTGGCTGCAGTAAAAAATGCGCATTGCTTCAGCCTTTCCATCCTACATTTGTAATCATGTATAGCCTTATATGTAGATAACATAGTTATCATTTGCTGAACCTTTTGGGGTCGCAAATTGTTGAAAATTAGCGAGAAAAACTACTTCTACTTTTTAACTTACCTATTCCAGCACAATTTTCCCGTTATAATGGTAGTCAAAGGTTCATAATATCCTAAGATCACCGATCAACACTTGTCGAAGAAGTTACAGTTGGCGGTTAAACACAGTATGTCCTAAAGCGATCTTCTGGCGGTACGACCATACGACCTGTTCGATCAGACAGAATTGCATATATGCCTTCTGATTTGTTAACTCTCCTACTGTTTTACCTGGCGCACGCGCAATGGCTTATTCATTTCTCAGTTTGTCTAGAGGTCACCCGTTGTATTTCGGGCTGGCGTTCATTTCTCCGGGAAAACAGTCGTCTATTCTGGGCTGTTAGTGCCTTAAGGCATGCGCTGAGGGCTCCAACGAGAAACCTGTTCGGAACAAAACCTGGACACTTCAAACGCGGACTTGTTCGTTTCATTCGAACACGAGTTAATTGGTAAAAAAGTCCATGTCAGTAGAATTCATTACTTTTCAATCTGCCAGGCTACATTTACCTTAAACATTAGGAAATCTTAGATATATAATGCACTCTTTCAAGGTTAAGAAGAGAAAAAAGAGCTTTTTTTAATGCTTGTGTAACCCGATAAATTAAACTCTCGAACACCCACAATATAGTACTTATGCAACTCTTGTAAACAACGAGATACATAAAGCACATCTTTTATTGACCTACCATTTAACGAAAGCCAGTAGAACGGTGGATACGTATTCTGGATGTAGTTACATAGCTGTTTTAAATCAGTTCCATGAGCAAACCACTTCGTCATGGGCCTGATAAACGCAACCTCCTGAAATTTAGCGAGACCTCTTCGTCTATATTGATATCTCTAAAAACAATATACTTTGGACATTCTGTCTGTTTAGTTCATATCTTTAGTATCAAGTGTTGTACTTATTTTGTACACTTTTATTCAAACAGTTACATGTACGCCAGATACATATTCATCATAGATAGATATAGCCTGCAACGCCGTGCATATATTTTGGATGAAAAGCTAGATGTGACACAGTAGTACCAACAAAACCGGTTTAAGCTATAATCTCGACGAAACAGATCTTACCTGTATGCCTTATTAATATATACTATTCACTATTATATATGCCATATAATAGTAATACTTATATGGCAACCGGTAAATTCACTTGCATGAATGTCAGGCTAACCTCATTCTGCTCTTATAGTACGTTACAGAACTTATCTCAGCAAACTCTTAAGCTATATACAATGAATCTAATTACAGCAGTGGATCGATTGCAGCCAGACGTTCATCAACCAAATCGTAAAATGCACTTTATCCAATCTCTTAACTTGAGGTCAATGTATATTCTGAAGCCGCGGTATTAATAAACATAATACTTAATAGCCTTGTTTGTTCAGGTCAGGTGGTGATGACTTTATTTGTCTCGTTGGCCTTCCCTAGTTGTGTAGCTCTTGTCGATTACGTCCAGACGAGAGTTCCATGCAGACTGCTTGGGATACACCATTAATCATATATTCAAATGGTTGTCGCAAACTGAAAGATGTGTAATAAGTTAAACATAAATTTAAAACATAAAGTTTACAGCCAAACTTATTTATTTAAACCAAAAATTATTTGACTTATTGGGTGGGAAAGTTTTAGAGGATCATCCTGATAATTTTCTTTGCCAACCTACATACGTCATGTATTTAAAAACCATTCGTTACTTTTGCGAAGTATGTGGAACAAATTTTATGTGAAACGAGTTCCTCATATATACTGTAATCCATGTATGGCATTGAACGTGTAGAAGGAAAACATACAAACAGCCATGAATCAGTATTAAACTGACGGTATATATATATAGGCCAACAGTTGTTCAGGAAAGTTTTCCTATATCCAGTGACACAGCCAATGGCTGATACATATATTTATGTCAAGAAACCAGTTAAATGAGTTAAGTTAATAAGATATAATTGTACAGCTGGAAAGCTCTTTTGTCAACTTTATAGATTTAACGTGCTGTGGTAGGTCTATATTAATTATGGGCGTGGGAAATCTTGCAGTTACACAATGTCACGCAATTCACTCGCTGGTTAGTTGGATGCGAGGTACATGTATACTTTAACCTACACTGTGGAAGAAAGGAAATCAGCGTGATGGGTAATTATCACCTGTCCATTGCACGGACATATAACCTTGCTTGAAGCTTTTATATTTCTGTTCAAAACGCGCTAACATGTTAAATGTATTATAGCTAAGTTGTTTGACCATATAGTTTTCATACAGTTTTCATACCGCCTCGGTGACATGGTGGAGAGAGCTTCCGCATCGGGGTCGAGAGATCCTGAATCAGTCCCGGGTCGGGTTATATCAGACTCGTCAGTTTACTCGTTTCAAAACTGTGTCTGGTATACCGCATGTTTACATAGCTTGGGACATTTGCAAAACCTTGAATAACTGGGTGGTATGATGGTAAACGTCAAAGTAAATATCACATAATTGCGAATACCAATGTCATAGCAGACATGTATATAATAAATACAGTATCACACTGAAACTCAACATCTTAATTTATGCTATACATCAAAGAAACCTGTGTGAGATATGCCATAATGGAATCATGTGAATCAAGCGGACACCCATGAATGATTCTCACTTGAACAGGTAGGGGGATTGGTAATGGTGTTTCCCGTTCCACCGGGGCGATGCACGCTAGACAGAACTTGAGGTTGTTTGCACTCTGTAAATGATACTTATCAGTTAAAAAGAAGGAAATTAGGAAAATATTCACTGCCTGGAATATCCTATTAAGATGTTTCGTATCTCACATGGGATTTTTTTCTCGGATTGGCAAGTTACGTCATATACTACATAACTTGACGTCATATACTACATAACTTGACAAAAATATTGGGCAACTATTTCTGATTACATTCACTATAACACGAGAGCTTAAAAGATGTCACAAAAAGATATTTAGATTTGGACGAACTATGGTGAAAACTGAGGAGCTGGAGGTTTGTGACCTCTAGAAGATACTGTAGAAAAGAAGAGTTATTTATACCTCCTGAACACGGTGGATGATGAGTAAAGTAAAGTCAACAAACGTTGCCTAATATTGTGACAAGTCACATGATACAGTAGGACTGTTTTCACCTTTAATGACAAAAGAGTTCGAACTCTAAACTCTCTTATGAACCGGCGGGAGGTAGATTTGAACGTATGACATCATCGGTATCTAGAAGGACAGTGGGCTTCAAACAGACGTAATCCTATGTCCCTCGATAGCCCTACAAACCATTTAAATGTTTGTAATGGTTACTTTAGCTGAGAATACCTCAGCATTAAGATATAAAATATCCTGATTACTAATGTAAGAGTTTATATTGCAAGCAATTTAAGTTATAACTTAATGACGCACGACGATGTGGCTGAAAATGAAGAGGCGAAAACAATAACACGTTGGGACTAATATCCTGTTGATCTGAATGCATACGAGTACTTCAATATCCGAATCTTAATGTGCTTCAAGGTGCACTAAAGTCTATAATTAAGTTGTATTATTACACCCTTGCCCATTAATTATGCGAAAGTCTGAATATCTGAACAATGATGGCAGCATTAATCAGGACGATTGGGACACTGGGCAAATTATCTGTTAAATATACATGTAACATAATATGTATACAGATGCATACACTAAAACATACGAAAGGCGGACTTCTTTTTACATGGGGTGTGAATTCAAACTTTCAGCCTGCTCCACACGTGTACCCTACAGTTGATGCCCTGACATATCTGTGTACTGCCTCCAGTGATTTGCTTAGATGATGACGACAATCTGCTTTCATTAGAAATGCCTAGAACTGTAGATGTTCAAAACTGGCTTTCGATTAGTTTGTCGCTGATTTTACGCCAATATTTTATAGTGAACTCTGGGAGTTTATTAATATTCAGTAAATTATACGGCAATGAAATCATAACCTGACATTTATTTGCACTGTCTCCTCCAAGACTTCGCCGCCTCAGTGCTGTAAAGCCTCCAAGCCCAAGACCAATGCAAGCTGAAACTAGGCCTTAGTCTACAAGACTGGATGTGTTTCAATTTAGATTCCACGGGCGCTGCCCGATTTGCGCCTTTAGATATACATGTGTATCGCCGCACAGTTAATATATATACACATTATTCCACAAGTGTTGTAACCTGTTCTTTTAAAAGCGTTAGAAGAGGACCCAAACTCGCATATAAAAAGGAAATCACGAAACACAAGCTTATAAACAAGATGCTTGTGTAAGACGCACACAAAGAGGCGGTTTGTTAAGTCATGTAAAACCGTGAGTCTCATAAGAAGACGAGTTCCCACGTGTACTGGTTAAGGCACGAGACATGCAGACAAATCTTTAACATATAATTTATTCCCCTTATAAGCTCCGAGAAATAGGTTCTGCAGACTTAAACGTTCTGCAGACGCTATAGATATTCATTCTTCGATGTCTTTTCCGGAGCTTTTCTTGAAGTCACATACAGCAATTACAGCGACATCTAGATTCGAACATGGGTTCAAATTGGTCAAGGCCATTATGGTCAAAACGTCTTGAGGTATAGTAACACACATATCTCAAAAGAAGAATGATGATGGAAGCTTTGATGTTATTAATGCTGAAACATAATATAAGATGCACACGTTCGCCAATTATAAATCATATAATAACTCTTGTAGTTGAGCCAAGTATACTATTTGTGTGAAAACAATGTTCAAAGCACCTGATCTTAATACTGTAGCAGTTCTCTCGAAATAATCTATGCCCAGGTGATTAACTGGGTATTAATAAAATACACGTTGCATCTCAGTCAGCCAATCGTTTCCTGTCGTAAGCGTTTGATGATAAATTTACCTGTGTGTATATTCGGAATGTCAAGTCAGGCAGTCCCTTTCGGGTGTATTTTTTACGCGTGAAATGCAGCTTAACATGCATGCATGTAGGATTTACACCAGACGTTACTTCGGCGGTACCAGTACATAGGGGCTATCATTCTTACTCACTCATAAAACCTCGCATGCAAACGAGTGCGGTATTGACATCGCCGCAAAGAAAAGTCTGGTTGTTCTGTTTCCTTGCAATCTGCAGATGCAAAAAAAGCTCTCTGCTTGAATGCGGCGGAAATCAACCTACGACATGTTTCAGGTGTATACATAGTTAAATATGACGGGGATATTTCCTATACACTCTCTGACAAAACCAAGTCAACGTATGATTTGAATTTTACAAACTAGCTAACATGGAACTAAATAACATGGAAACTGGTGTATTTAATTATATGCTGTATTAAAACATATAGGCATATTATATTCGTTTGCTTGTTTAGGGTTTATCGTTGTTTTAACGATATTTCGGATAGGGCGACGGTGTATCTTTGTACCTAGTTAGGCCTATTCTAGACCAAGATATATACACAGATATAATACATATAAACCTACATTCTACCGCACATCCTCGTCCCTGAAAGAATATTTAACGCACAAAGTGAATTTACATCACTAATAAGCGGCAGGCGTGCTTCTACTACTCGTATGTATTATACAGTTGGAAAACTTCTGGCCATCGGTAACTTGCATAATGCCCCTTTAACACACATAATATAAATCTGTCTTAATGGCACACGTGAGTGAGAAAGAAAGATTAACTACGTAGTATAATGGAGAATGATTTTAATATTCATATATACATACATACATATAGTCTTTGTGTAATCATCTATACGAACTCTTCACTCAAAATAACTGTATAATAAACCCGTAAAACAAGCCTTTCCTTCCATAACTGTAAAATTGCTTTACCGAGCACGTGAAAGTGAATTTATCATTGATATTCAAGCCACATGTAGAGTCAAAAGAAGAGACGTCCTATGCATAGTTTCTCAGTTTGTGTATATATATGGTGAGGTCGATCTATAAATTGATCGCTTTGAATGGAATGAAACAATTCTGCGTATAGTGCAATATAAAAGAGGACGCTTGCATACACTGTAAAAACAGCTTTAGGAGAAGACATAAGACGAGTGCAAACCTGATGCGTTTCATAGATAATGATTATTATTAACAGATACAAAGATAGGCATCCATTTGTGTAATGCATGTTTTAGCATATTTCATCTCAGGGGTAAAAGGAAGGTAGATCGATAAATGACAGAGTGATACAACTTACATGTATACCCAACCTTTTTCCACATTATACAACGAGATTCCCATCTTACGGAGCGGTCATGGCATCCAATTCGCTCTGACAGCGACTTTTAGCAGGCTAAATATACTTAACAAGTTATACTTGTTAATGAGTGAAAAATAATGAGTGCAAAAACATAAACAATATCAATCAAATTTAAGAGTTCAATATATATATATATATGTATATATATATATATAAATCTATATATATATTTTCACTACACCTACACTCAATACATAACGGTACACGTGAAATGGAACTGTTAAAGCATTCAGTGCCATCTGCCATCACGGCCATAGTCAGTCACATGTGCATATGACATGTCAAATGACATCTTCATCTATTAGACAAATATGAATGAATGAATGATTGTACGGCTTATGGCCACATCGGCAGTATCTCAGCCATAAGTTGGCGACAGATATATATGCAATAGTAACTTAACACTCACATGCGTAACTTATATATATATATACCAAATCAAACTAAAAACATGTATTGAATACTTTCTGTAACAAACTTTATCTATTTATAATCATGAACAACTTAAAATGTGGCATGAAACGGCTACGACGTCTAGGTTATCCGCACGACCATCCGCAGGTTGATGGCAGACCTCAAGCTGTCTCATTAAGAGAAACAAAAAGTAGAACTAAAGGCTCGTCACAAACTTTCCTTCACGAATCCACGATGTTACTTAATATTTGTGTTATAATATTTTGCTCGGTTGTAATAACTTCTTTCACATGAACGGATGAGACAGATGCGCCGATTGTGACAAACAAACCAGACTTTGCAGACAAATGACATGATTCAAGATTCAAACGACAGAAGAGTTTGTGTTTCTGACACAAGTGCTTACCACGGAAACAGACGACACTTTCTCCATCCAATAAGCTTGATAAGTGACCAAAGCTTACAGCATGTAATAATGTTAAGTACATGTATGTTGGTTCATGGGACGTTCATGCTCTACCTTTCGAGTGATACAGCGTAAGCAGGTGCTAAGTAAACGATTTATTAGCTGTATATCCAGGCATAGAGCAAATAACACGATAGGAGATTATTACAGCTTGATCTTGGGACACTGACATCCTAACAATAACGAAGATATTAAGTGACAGAACTGCGTTGTCAGGTAAAAAAAAATGAAAGGAAACTTTTTGCTGACAAAAACAAATGAAAAGTCCTACACATAAAATATCCAAGTAGGTGGCCGTGATTAATCACATATGCTTACAGTACACAAGAAATCTAGCTCTCTACCATTTCATGACACACTAAACTGCCTGAAAAACCATCAGGCCTCATCAATCAGCCAATTAAATAGTAAACCAAACGGAAGTACCACCTTGGTGAAAATCAGTCAAACCATTCTTCTACTGTCATCTGATTAACGTCCAACAACCATTCCCGTAAGAATGCCAAAATGAAAACAAGAGTGACACAGCATCTAGTGCATTAAAGTGAGAAGACATAGGGTTTACAGGTATGCCATTCATATGGTAAAAACAATCAATACTCCATTCATCACGTCTATCAAATCTGTATATATGTAAGCTTTAAATCCAACTGTTAGATACAGGTATAAACTTTTACAAAGATGGTACTGGAATCAAACTGAAGAGATGAGCACACTGCCAGGTACACTGGTACCAGACAAGAGTGGAAATGTGCGAATTTGTGCATATACTGTATGGAAGAGCCTTTTGATGCAGTTTGAAGAATTTAATAATTCAAGCTCCTACATAAAAACTTTGGCGCGTAACTTCAGTGGTTTACACACAAATATAAACTAATTTTTGCAGATTACAGAATTCCTAAGAGGAGAATCCATCTCACAGTATTCCACAAATGAAAAGATTCACCTACACTATCTGAAGCACACAAAGATTTTATACAAAAATTAAAGGTACCTCTAATGTCAAATTTGTGCTGCTTTAAAAATGCACCTTAAAGAGTACTACCTAAAAATCAGACTTAACCAGATATATAACAAATGATTTGTAAACATTACATGCAGATTAGTTAACAAAACTAAATCTGTTTAAAAATCTTACAGTGCATCATCTCTCTTTTTAATATTAAAAATTTTTGAACAGATTCATGAATATGAATATAAATAAAAATATTTACACTTAAAACACTGACAGACTGACTAAAAGTGAATATGACCTAATGTTGAAAGGGGACAAAAAGTCACCACTGGATGGCATAAGGTGCCAAAAAATCTGGATCCACAAGTGATTTTTCCAGAGGAGTGTCAATATTGTAATCATGTGCATGTTGTCTTCTGTGCAGGCGCCTGGTACGTTGTGGGATGGGCAACTCAAAGTGGTGGGCAGGAAGAGGCTCCGTGAAGAAATAGGGATGGAGTAGTGCCTGGAGAGGAAAGAAAGCAGGATGTGTAAAACTATGTCCAACACAAGAAAATCTGGGATTGTGTTAGTTAATGGCTAAGCACTGAGCCTTCACTGCTGCGAACCATTATCTAAACTGCCACCTGAGCTCTTGGTGTTTGGTTAGCCGATACAAAAATAAGTTTATTGTTACTGATGAGAGACGATGCTTTGCATGACAGTTAATGGAAAACACACACTCATTTACTACAATCAAAGATTATCTTATGTATTTTAAAAAATGTCTCTCAAATCTGATAAAAGAAATTCTTTTAGTCGTTTATCCATCGATGGACTGGACTTACTGCTTTGGCTGATATTCTGTCTGTGGATGGGTATACTAAGAATTTTTTCAGTAGATCCAGAGCTTCTGCAGAAGCATCTGGCAAGATTTCCTCAAATGGAATCGGAGGTGTTTCTGGGAAAGTGATCTTGTTGTAGTCAGGTAGATCAGTTATTCCCTGCGTGAAATAAGGATGTGGACAATTTGGGGATATATCTCACAAACATACAATTTTGAATAAGTATTTCCTGAATGAATATTTTTTAAATACAGAGGTCAAGTTACCATAAATTAGCAAGAGAGAAAACTTGTTATGATGATGTGAAAAGAAGTGGTTCAATCATATCGGAGAGTAAAACAGCCCCTAGCAGTTTAAACTTTACCCACATTTCTTAGCAAAGTTAAAATCTTCAAATAAAACTACTCACTGGCCATGTTTTCTCACTGGGTGTGCCTAACACACGAAGTACACAACAGAGCTGTTCAATATCATTTTCCCCCTGCGTGCAGACAGATACAAGTTACAGCTTACAAGACAATGTTACACTTTTAATTATGTCACTATCTGAATCTAACAGCTCATTTCACTTAATAAACTTTATGGTACTTTATGAAATTTGCAATGAAGTATCTGTCACTCAGCATGATGCAAACTGGCATGGTTATTTGGGACCATAAATAAAGTACCTTACCACTGTGAACTTCAAAATACTGTAATGTGAATGTATTAAACATGTTTATACTTTACGACAGACAATGAGTTTTAAATCATTGTTTACATGTACAATATTACCCTGCAGAATAATGGAGAAAACAATATCTTAATACTAACCGGAAACAATGGTGAATTGTTCAACAGTTCTCCAAAAATGCACCCCACTGCCCTATATAAAACAAGAAAACGATGCCAATGCCATGAATGCAACAAATACAGTTTAAAACACACAGTGTAGCAACATGTATGCAATGAATGCATTTTAACAAATTTTTCTTGGAAATAAGAAGCAGACTTAAATGGACACAATTAATGGTGCAGTTTATACTTCAAAGAAAAGTACAAAATCTCCAAAAAAAAGAGGAGTTTTTTGCATCATCTGAATTTAGGTTATGTCAGACTAAGCCTGCAATGTATTTTTACAACTAACCAATCAGCATCACCCATGCTGACCAGCAGGATCACTTGAACTGAGACACGTCTTTGGATGACCACTGAGTTGGAGTTAGTCTAGCGTGATTGTAGTTTAATCTACTGGAAAGTATATATCACTCACCACAAGTCTACACCCTCGTCATATTTCCTTGCTCCATACAACAGCTCTGGAGATCTATACCACCTGATGAGTAGATAGGTTAACCACCATAAGTAATTAAATAAAATGTTACACACCAGATAATCATTTAGACAGAATGTGTACAGAATAAGCTTTGCATAAAGTACAGAATATCATGGTTGCTAGATTTATCTCCCTTGAGGTGAAGAATTTTGCACAGAACATGTTTTTTTTTATCAGTAAAACTGTTTTAACACCACAGGTGCACAGTGTAAAACTGTGGCTATATCATGTATCGTTATAACAATAGTACCTTGTAGCAACTTGATGGCTGTATAATCTTTCCCCATGGTTCTGAAATACGCGAGCTAAGCCGAAGTCAGCAATCTTGAGGTGACCAGTGGAGCTAATGAGAAGATTGGCTGGTTTCAAGTCCTGTCGTTAAAAACAATGACATAAATTTTACAATGTATCAACAGTTTGGAGATTTTTTATTCTGAGATTTATTTGAATGTCTTATCATTTGATCATTTGACTGGGTCCTGTTCCAAACTGTATTTGATATACCAAAGGCAGATTTATGGGTGGAGAGAACCACGCAGAGGCCACTGGAATCCACCATGACTTCCCCACGCTTCACCATAGTCTGGAAATCATACACACATTTTAATGTCAAGACTTACTCTGTGCATGATATTGTTTTCATGACAAAAATCCACTCCTTTTAGCAGCATCAGCATGTAGCTCTTGACCTGGGCTTCTGTGAGAGGTTTGTCTGTATTCCGTATGACCTCAGACAAATCCGACAGCATGTATTCAAACACCAGCACAAAGCCTGTCCCATACGGAAACACTTCAGACAGCCGCACCACCTAGTAATATAGCACACAGCACATGGTAAACAGAAATCCTTCATAACACAGTATTCTTCACTGCACGTGTACTTTAACCTACTCATAGCTATGTAGGACTGTATATTGGTAGGCTAAACTTTGGCAGGCTAAATGTATGTATATTAATGAAAAAGCAGGAAAAACAGAACGCCAGGCTTACAGATTACAGCAGAAAATGCACAATGATTACAGTCACTGAATTTGCCACTAGAGTACTACAGTAACTGCAACCAATCACAAAGGAAATTACACTCACATATGGGTTATCACCTATTTCTTGTAAGGCCTTGATTTCCCTGTAACAAATCAAGACACAAGAACATTACTGCATATTAAGGCAAAGGTCAAAAAGAGTAATGTCACTGAATTTCATGAAAATTCTTTATTAAAGTGAATACAGCTCAGTTTAAGTTTTAAATTTATGTTTGCCAAAAAGGTTGTAATTATGTTCATTTTGGTTAAGTATTTTTTCTAACAGCAGAAACAAAAATTTGACCATGGTCCATCAACTAACATGAAACGTCGCCATTTCGTCTGGGCTGTGACCTAACTGTTCTAAGCGCAGAACACTCTTCTCACCTTAGACTGCAGTCAGTTACTGGGTTGTGTTTGTAACTTAAGTATAAATGTCAATTTATAACATGAAATGATCTAGAAACTTACTATCCTCACAGCATAATGGGGTGCAATACTTTGCAGTGATGTCCATCCATGTACTTGTTATAATTAAAACCTATAACATTAAAACAGTGAGCTGTCTCTATATTATTACATTTTGCTTTGACAGACAACTCAGAACATTTATGTCACAGCCTATAAACAGCTGATGTCTCTTAGCTCTCTGATTGGTCAGTCCCTCATAAGCTTAAAAGCATGGGTGCCTTCAAATCCCCAGTCGATAGCACAGTTCTCAACACTTCAGATGAAGTTAATTCAGCTACAAATTCGTACAATTTCGACCAGATTTTTACATTCAAGAGGGACTTTCATAATCTTTTTAATGAACAGTGCCTCAGTCATGAGCTGTCTCTTAGTTTAACTGTTTTTTTTCTTAACTGCTTCATGTTGTTTGGTATCTCAATTCCAAACATCAAAATTTTGCAAAATATGTTTTTTATTTATTTGATTTGATTTGTGTTTTATGCCATACTCTTGAAAGAATATTTCACTTATACAACAGTGACCCACATTATGGTGGGAGTAAACCGGGCAGAGCGCAGGGGATACCCACTACTATCTGCAAGTTGCTGGAAGATCATCCCACGTACAGCCAGCGAGGAAGCCAACATGAGCTGGACTTGAACTCACAGCGAACACATTAGTCAGAGGCACCTAGGTCATTACTCTGCTCTGGCACTCAAACCCCCTCAGCCACAGAGGTCACTTTTGAAAAATAATCAATTGCTTGAAAACAAATGGACACAGAAACAGGATTATGTTTCTTTCTGAAGTGGTTGTTCTAATCAGAAGAAAAATACTTAGCATAATTTCACCGAACCCAACTGAAGTATGTCAAAGGGCATTTCTGGCAATCACACTCTATAACAACAATGCATTTCCCGTGTTTGAAAGGATTCTTTGAGTTAATTTCATTTTATCCCATTTACAGCGCCAAAAGTGTACTAGACATATGAAGATGAGTTACAAGGCCAACATGAGTCTGTGATAACAGGACATCGCAAAAACCAACTGAAACAATCTTTTTAATGAAAACAAAGCACTTCTCAAGTTTACAAGCAGTACTGATTTGATAGACAGATAAATAAAAGTTAAATGACTTATGGAAGCCATCTTTGAACATGGAATGCAGCAAATGGCAATTGCAATCCTCCTCTTAACAATAGCAGCGCATTGCCTGTGTGTAGAAGACAACAAATTCTGAACATACCTCAGTGCTGTATTTGGAATACCATCCTCTAGTTTTCTCAGAGGCACTTTCTTCAGAGCAACAATTTCCCCACTCTGTATGAACAAACGACATACAATTTGTTATTAGTATACATTTATTTATCTAGATCTTGAACCTTTTTACTACACCTTTACATGCATATTTAGACTACTGTAAATTATTGATAGATGGAGGGCAACGGGTTGATTATGTATTTATCAAACATAATATCAATGAAATCAACACACAAATAAATAACATTTTTATCTGAAGTATATCAAATCTGTGTATTAAAGTACAAATTACTTGAAGCTTACCTCAATATGTTTAGCTTTAGATACTATGCCATGGGCGCCCTCACCAATACGTCCTAAAATTGTATAGTTTTCCATTCTTCTGATATGACCTGATAGTTACTTCTGGCTTGCTTCAAATGTATTGCTCGTGCATCAAGTGTTGACTTTTCAGCTAAAACTTAAAAACACTCTTTAAGGATACCAATACAAGCAGATATGTTAATTCAAATGCTAACGAAAAACACAAAGAACAAAAGATGGTCTTTGAACAATCAGAGTGCCTCATAACTGCCTTCTGAATATTTGATATTTATCATTTGTGCTTAGCCATTGGTCAGAGTTCTTTTCTTCCTTAACATACATGGCATTTTATATCTCCCATAAAGTGTTTTATAGTTTAACACTCTGACAGCAGGCCCATTGTACTCAGGCAATTGAAAACAGAGTGGGGCTACAAAATCTGGAGATATAGAGAGCTTTTTCAATATGATTGTCATCTAATGTGGAAAATTAGATTGCTAAACTATACTTGTCAAGAAAACCAGCAGCAATTAAAATACAACTGATTGGCATTTTAAAGATTTTGAAGACATTTGACTGAAAAACTCTTCAGTCGAAAAATTGTGTCGTTATCTGAGGTTAAGTCATGTTCATGTAATGAACACATTTTTAATGATGTCTGACCCTACTTCTTGTAACACCATCTAAAAGTAAAAGGCTGTAAAATGGTCGGTATATGTTTCTGGGTCAAGTCAAAACCAGATAAAAACACATTCTGAAGGTTCACATGTTATACATGCCTATACTCAATATCAACCTAAATGTTGAGTCATGCAAAGTGTCTCCTGTCAGGTTTGACTTCTCATGGCTTTACCCTTTTCTACAACAGCTATTGACAGTCATACAAATCTTTGCCATGGGCCAAGTTGACCAGTCGTGATAATGGCAAGAAAAAAAATTTTTTTTGAAGATTTAAAGTTTTGTTTGTTACCCTTTCTTTGTCATTTATCAAATCCTCAGATATCTACAGTCAATTTGAAAAGCAGATGTTCCATGAACTGAGGTCATATCTTCTACCGTGTGACCAACCAGTAAATCAAACTTTATGACTACCAATCATTTGTTTTGGTGATTTTCCATCATGACAAAACGCCACTGCTTCTAGCCGATTTGGATTTAATCGCAAATTAGGGCTTTTCCAACACAAAGAATTTAATCGGACTGAAGCAGTGGCATTTTGTCATGATGGAAGAAAAGGCTTACTGGGGACTGATTCCTTAATTAGCTATCTGGTTTTACGTTAGCACCAAATTTATGATGGTTTGGGTGATATCCTGGGAGCATGCTGTTGTTGTTGAGAGGTAGGTATTCTTTGCCAGCTTTCGACGCCATGGATAAATGACTGATCGAGTCAGCCTAGCGAGTCATACTGTATAGGACTAAAAATGAAGTCACTCGACAGGAAATTAAACAACGTTAAATGCCCTACAATCCATCCTTGATATTTCTGACATTTTTCTGTCGGTCAAGGTAAATGTCACCTAGGCGGGAGATCATTTAGCTCACTGAATTACTCGACGGGCTGCTATTCGACTCATCAACAGAAAAATCAATGTCAAGAAACATATAAAAACACTGGACATATCTGACTTACTTTCGGGCGAGTGTGGACGGGAAATCATGAATGGCAAGAGAGCTCGGGGTCGGAAAGGGTCTAACTAATATCCTGAGCTCATTTAGCTAGTGGTAACTTGCTTGCCTCAACTTCAACAACGTCACCCAGTCAAAATCTATCTCTCTTATCTCCACGTTATCCCGTCATTTACTGATACTTGTACAGTCTAGTAAAAACAAATATATGCAATAAAAACTTCATGACAGTGACATATTAAATGAACAAATTAAAATAATGTCGTCTAAACAGCGCACAATATCCATCGTTTCTAATGAAAACACATTCCAGGGGAACCATAATCTTCCTCCTTTCCAAGAAGAGCTTCCGAAGAGTGAACTCCCCTGGCAAAATAAAAACAACAGACGAGAGACAAGCTTTTTTTGAACAAAATAGAAAAAGGGCAGTGGGCTTTGGTGTGTGATGCTAGGAGTCGTAAATGGTGGGTTATTGTTTTTTTTTACCGGAGTTATTAATGCCTTATTTGGGGGAGTACTTCAGAGATCTTTCGCGTTGGAGGTCAAAAAGAGGTATATGATCGTCAGCATATTGGGCAGCATGGCAGATGAAAAATCGTCTGCACAGAACCCGCAACAGGGTTCACCAGCCTCTGAAAAACCTGCTAAATTTCAAAAATCAAAAGACGAAGATTTTGGATACTTCTTTTATCCAGAAAGGGAAGGGGCTAGGCAGCCGTCGTTTTGGGAAGGAGTATTTTCGGGACGAAGCGCAGGAAATCGGTTCAAGTGCGAAAGCAATGTGCTGTGGTGTGTTCAGAATAGTAAGTACATATTGCATGTCGCCGTGCAGAATGTAGTTCAGTTAAAGTAAACACTGAGGTGTGCTGTCAACAGTTTCTGTTATTTACCTACCTCAGAAATTGTTGAAAATAGAAGTAGACCTCAACCTTAAAATGAACTAATATGAAATAGGCCAAGCAAAGATGCGAACGAAGTGGATTATCTTGATTACATTTGTCAGAAATCTGACATATTTTGCATGACTATATCTTTGCTCAAACACTAATTAAATACTTTCATATATTTATAATTTTTTGTAGAACAGTGTTGTAGGCTAAAACATGCACAACGTATTATATTTCGTACTTATTCTGACTCAGAATGTGTCTAAAGCAAGTCTCGGGTGTCTCATCCAAACATTTTTGGCAATTTTTGATAGTACAATATTTCGTCTAATTTTTGTGACATCAGGTCGGCCCTTTTTAGCCAATACTAGTGTACATGTGGCAAGCTTCAGATGGACTTTAAGGACATGCATATGTGAACTCCAATGCTGGAAGGAGGTAAATGGCAAATGGAATGTTTGCACGAGACAGTCAAAACTTTTTCACATCCTAACAGTGTAAAAAGGGCAGAAAACTATGTATCTGCTTTCTAATATGTACTTTCTCAGGTGTACATGTACATATGTTGTCTATTAATGCTCACTTTGTTCACATATTAAATGCAGAATGCAGTCAAATTTAATTATACCGATTCTTTCTGTCTGTGTCTTACTTTCATATTTTTTTAAAAGAACATCAAAGCTGTGCATTATTAGTTTGATGTTTATAGGTTTAAGCTATGTGTAAAGCAGCCCTACACAATGTGACTGTGTGTTTTGGAGTTCTGACTTGATATGGAGTCCTATATTCGCCATGGCTTTCATTTCTGCTCGGAAAGTACCTATCGCTCAAGAACAACAGCATGTGCCAAGGCATCTTGCAAACCATAATAAATAAAGCCCAATATCTAAGGAATCAATCCCCGTCAGCCTTTCCGTATGTCATTAGGAAATGACATTATTGTAAGCTTTTGTTTTGTAAAAGCCAAATCCGTAACTTGGCCTGGATCATATAGAGGTTGTGTCACTTGACTGTAACTTCAGGTGGCTCCGAAGCTCTTGCACTCATTACATTTAGAGCATAGGGCTACTGGAACTGTAACTGCAAAATCTCGTAGTAAGTTCAGAGTTCTTGTGCACTGCATTCGCGATACACATGGCTGGCAGGTAATGACAGTTCAGACCCACAACAACTAGAAAACCACATTATGTGGAGGTCGTACCTTCATCCTTTACCCTCCAGCGAGCCTCAAAGTATGAAGCCCCATGTAATCCGTACCAATTCAATGTCAATTCACCACAACTCAGTTACCTGAGTGGCTTAGGAAGTAGAAGTGACACAGCAACACAATAACCGAGTCATGGAGAATGTAACTAGTATGAATAACATAAGGGTTCATACTGTGAGGCTGGCTGGAGGGTAAATGATAAGGGTAAGACCACTGCATTTGTGGTTTTCCAGTTGCTGTAGGTCTGAACTGTCATTACATGCTGGCTACTTGTATCAAGAATGCAGTGTGCAAGAACTCTGCACCTGCTACAAGATTTTGCATTCACAGCTCCTGTAGCTCCATGCTCTAACTGTACTGAGTGCAAGAGCTTCAGAGCTACCTGGATCTGTGTCACTCCAGGAGCATCAATTTACCGTATTATTCTGTAGCAGAATTGAACCACAACTGACAAATCATCAGCTGCTTCTCAACAGGTACATGTATCCTCTCGCTGAAAGGTGCATTTCACAGGCTACACTGTACACAGTATAAATTCTGCTATTATGGTAACAATACACACTATTTAGCCAAAGCTATAAAATAACAGTGGATCAAAGTATGCAGTTTAGCCTGGCTTCCTTTGCCCTGGGCCCTCATCTTTTGGACTGGGGTGTCAGTTTTGCTGCTTCACCCAGCTAGAGTTGTAATTTTAGTCACTACAAATCCTCTAAAGCATGCCTCTGACTATCTGAAATTACAGAGCTTCTGGGACTGAACTGCTTCACTCAGCAAGACTTTAGTCACCAAAAATTGTTTAAAACACGTCTTTGGCTGGCTGAAATACCAGAGATTCCGGGGCCTAGGCAGCCCTTGGACTCTCGCCTGTTGGCTCTGATAGTAGTTTCACTGCTTTAGCCAGTAAGAGTTGTAATTGTAATCTAGAATTCACAGCAAAACACATCTCTGACCAGCTGAAATATACCAGTGCCTTAGCGATCTATGCAGCCCCTGGACCTCACCTGTTGGGCTGCATGGAATAGCGGTGCTGTTGCTTCATTCAGAATAAAGTTAAAAATTTTTTTATTGTGAAAACGGGACAAATAATTGCATGCAGTTTATCCTGGCTTGTTATTACAGTTATAGCCAACAGAAACATCTGAAACATGACTACAGTTATCTGAAGTACCAGAGTTTCATGATACATGACAATACATGTAGTTTGACTGTTTCATTCATCCCAAATTATGATATTCTGTCTCTTCTGGGTCTAACCCTCGGCACATCCTTGAAATATGTTGTATATGTTGTTTATATGTCCTATATTTGTCCTGTATTTTTCTGAAAAATGTCCTGTATTTTGTCCTATATTTCATGTGGAGAGCAGTGGAATCCCATCATATATTTTTCGCAAGAAAGGATTAAACCTTAATTCTGAGCTTGTCCATTTATGGTATAATTTTTTCATCATGTTCCCCAGAATCTCTGTGTTTTCCGTTTGTGTGTTTGCTAAAGCCTGTTCTATTTTAATCTCTATTACATGTTTATCAAAGTACATGTACATTGCTCACCTTTTCATATGTTTTCTTGAAGGTTTTTTTGGCAACATGCATGTACATGTAAAAATATAAGGAGTGAAAGAGAATGCTAAGTAAAAGATAATGCTAAGTTGCAGACTGTAACTGCCTTGTTATGCAGTGTCATTGGGCAATGAAAACTTATTAAACTGCATGTACTTGGGAAGGTCTGCCAGCAACCTGCGGATGGTCATGGATTTCCCCAAGCTCTGCCTGGTTTCCTCCCTCCATGATGCTGGCCGCTGTCATATAAGTGAAATATTCTTGAGTACAGCATAAAACACCAATCCAATAAATAAATAAAAAAACAGGATATCAGTGCCTGTTATGGAAACTATTTCCAAATCATGGTCTGTCAGAGTAAAACATTCATGAGAAGTGTAGATACTGCTTACTATAAGGGTTCAAGGTAACGCCATGTTGAGGAATTGTGAAGTATATTGTATAAAATCATGTAAAATGTTTTTGTTCTATATTATTATAATTGTTAACTTGGCCTTGAGTTGTGTAAAACAGGTGTTTTGGCATGAATGTTATTACTGCAAGGTTAAAGCTGATTATATATCACTGTGTTATTTCTGTTTTCAGACCCTATGGTCAAATTGATGATGAGAGCACTGAAGAGTCATGGCTGGTAAATACATGTACTGTACATGTTTTTGCACATTATATTCACATGCATTATTAGCACTAGGTAAGGCTAAGTGTAGAATTTCATAATTTCTGCTCTGATGAGTGATGCGGTCATCATTTACAGAATTACTGACTTAAATAGTAAAATGTGGCATGTTTGTAGTAATGTTTGTAATGACTCCCACACCTTAGTTCACTGATTAAACTAATGAAGGTGTTTTGAAAAGATTCTGGATGAGTGAGATACCGGTAGTTTATTGACATTGACCCTTTATATATCTTCTCAGATTTGAGGTATTTTTTTTAACCAATGAGCTGACATTTAGCAGGAAACTTTTTGACAAGAACATGTACATGTGTATGATAGAGACGTAAATGGGTTAGTGTAGGATGATGCAGTGCTGTTGCTCTATAAGTTACCCAATAAGGACATAAGTAGAGAAGAGGTATTCCCTTGCTAGCTTTTACATGTAATTCTCTTGCTGTGTATTCCAATTTCTGTTGATTAGTGAATTCAGTTGAAGTACATGCAAACTTTTAAAGAGTGAAGTTGCATACTTCTCTCTGTGAACATTGAACACCCATTATTTTATTCTCACAAGATCTCACCATTGCATAAGTAACAATCTGCGTACACATGTCATTAGAGGTTGGCTCGCCACATAACCGCACTACAGATAAAGGAAGGAAAAATGGAAAGTTCTACACAACAGAATATGTAGGCAATTCTTACTATGGATGTGATGGGTAATGAGGGATTTACATGTAGGGCTTAATTGGCACTGCACAGCACCCCAGTATAAACTGAACAAAAATATAACTGCAGCACTTCTGTTTTTGCAATATAATAAAAAAACAAGATAATGCTGTGAATTTTGGCAGTGTGGTACTGACAGATGGCCAAGGGCGAAAACTCCTACACCTGTTTACATTCCAGTCTGCAACACCAAACTGTTGTTAATTTCAAGCTATTTCACCATTCGAACCCTTCATCAGGTGTGGCCCTATCTGTAGTATTCAGTGATCTGTAAAGTCTTCCCAGGCAGTCCTTACCCTCAGGTGTACAAAAGGCCACCCGTACAGTACAAGATTTGTCAAAAGGCACATTGTCACAGATGCCATAAAAATGAACAGTGGGAGTGGGTCATCAGCATGCTCGGCGCTGGCATGACCCTTAAGCTGTCGTCAGAGCGCCATACTATAATGTGTCAACTATTAGAAGTCTCAGATGACTACCAGATGATCCCCTACCAAGATCGCGATATTCGCCTCCTCTCCTCTGCGACTGTTTCAGGCCAGCCACTACCACAGGTAATGAAACAGTTGAGCGCCATAATAATCGGATTTCCACTCAGATGGTTCAGAACCACCTCACAGAAGCGAATGTGCAAGCCCATAGATCACTCCAGGGTAAAGACCTTAACCCTGGAGGGGTTAACATTCTGCCTCAGCCGACCAGCGTAGGGTTCATTGCTGCAGTGGTTTGGTACTTGGGTGGGCAGGGATAAGTCATGGCCATCGCACTCAACTTCATTTCGACAGTAACTTGAATGCGGTAAGATACCGTGATGAAATCCTGTGCTCAGTATTTGTCCCATTTGTCTAGCACTATGGGGTAACATTTCACCATGATTTTCTTAATAAACAACAAAACCTGAGAGTTTTGTACCCTCAAAAAAAAAAAAAAAAAAAAAAAATGCTGTTACAGAGACAAGCAGACGACTTGTTACCTTGTCCTGGCTCGGTTGATATCATACACCCAACCTATAATCTAGAATATTCTGAAACCTGCCAGAGACGAGCAGATGACTTGCTACCTTGTCCTGCCAGGTGATGCCATATGCCCCACCGAATATCTCTGGAACATTCTAAAACCTTCTCACTTGACATCGTCCCCCAGCTTAGTTGTGCACTTTATCTACACAGTACATTTCACCTGGTCAACTCTTGCACTCCTTACATCCGTAGCGAGGAAACTTTACTTATTCCCTATTTTGGGACACTTGATGAGCCAACCTGTAATGATAAACAATTAAGCTACATGTACTATTATATAGTGTACATATATACGTAGGGCAGTAAAATAAAAGTTGCGGTTTTGGGAGACTATCCAGTGCTCTCTTTGAACAAAAAATTAAATGTTTGTTAGAAATTTGAATGATATGATTGTAGTCAAGTTACATGTACTTAGATGCTGCTTTATTATTAAATCCTTTCAGTGAGGTCGATTTAAGAAGACATGTTTCTTGTGAAAACTGTGTAGGTAATGTCAGTGGAGGATTTGATCCTGTGGCAAATCAGGTAGGTGTCCTCTGATACCTGGCCAGTATCATCCTGTGTAAAACATTATCGTCAGGTGTCATTATTTCCACAGCAAAATGTTGTAAAGAAAAAAGCCGACCAGCTTACATGAAATCTCAGCATCAGACTTATTACAGACTGTTTTGTCTGTCTCAAGACAATATTTAATTTTAGAGTTGTTTATTGCAAATAAAATCTTGCTTCATCCCTTGTAGGTAATAACCATAGATCAATTACATAGCATTAAATGTTGTAGCGATCAAGTATACTTGGTTGTTTTACACAAAGTGTGAGCTCAGAACATTTGTACAGTGTTGCCTGATGTTGAACAGTTGTTGGACAGACATGTTGCCTATGTTAAATATTGTTTAAATATATTGCTCATACTTTGAATTCATAGTAAAAGAAAATGTGTGTAGTAAAATATACAATGACACTACATTAATCGTAATGCTAGGTTGTGCCTTTCCTGCATCAATGTCCTTGTGGTGACGCTCTGCTCTCATGTGACCTGTTGTTCATTAACTCTTAGCTGATAATAGCATGACGGGCAGCCATTTACTGCAGGCAATCAACTAAACCCCAAAACCCTACATTAGTGCAAGTGCTCAGATATGTGAACAATATGCGTGTGATTGCAATATTTTTATAATATATACCTACATATAAACAATTGTGGTTTTTGACTTTTAACTGAAATTTAGTTTTTTTTTAGCTCATTTTTAAAAGTTTTTGTCTCTTTTATTTGGTTTTGAGTGTTCCCTACATATCGTCGAGAACCATTCACTTCTTCCTGGTTTCAACATGTTCCCGCCACGATATTGCTGAGATGTTGCCAACATGGCATAAAGCCTTAATCATTCATTCATGTGCGTGTAATTGAACGGTAAATTAAAAATAACTGTTACGGTTGGCATGAATCCATGAAGTCCATGTAGCTGCCTTAGTGCTAGACAGTGTAGACTTTTTTTATTCTTGTACAGGATATTAAAAATGACCAGATTGATTTTGTTTGATTTTTTCCAGGTAGTTGTATGTCAGAATACAAGCTTGAAGAGAAACACGTGTTGTAGTGTCCTTGCACATGAATTTATCCATGCCTTCGATTACTGCAGAGCAAATGTTGATTTTGAAAATTTGCAACATCTGGCATGTACAGAGGTAAGCATTGTGTTAGCATTTGTTACCGTCTCATTCAGTAAATATTGACTGGTTGTAGTGATCTTAATTATAATCTATTCTAGTTGTTGGTCATTGAGTTAATGACATAAGAATTTTTTCAGTACAATTATTGTATATTATGGCTCTCAGTATTTTCATTGAAATGCAGTTAGTGTCGTCTGGTAAGGTGTGAATACCTTAGCTTTACTACTTCTGTGTAGGGGTCTTTTGGGATGACTAAGTTGTAGACATGGCTTAGACATGATAGTGTTTTCTAAATTCTGTTTATACAAATTTGTAATATTGTATTCGCTTGCTGTGAGATGCTATGAGTTATGGGTTCAGTTCCAGCTTTAGGCAGAGAATCCTGGACAGTGCCTTGCTTTTACTATTTGTGTGTCTTCAGTGGCAGTAAGCAGTGAACCCTGCTCCTAGAGATGTTCAAGTGGTCTGGAGTAATGTTGTCTTCTACCAATATTGCATCCATTCTGAGCATACTTTGTGGATGAGAATTTGTCCTGTGGGAAAACTCGGTGCTTTGGTTTTTTCCACCAAAAATCACAACCTTAACTAAGAATCAGACACTGTACTTCACTTCACAGTCTCCTGTAAAATGCATGTTCAGAAACAGATAATGACCTTAACATGAAGCTCCTAAGTTTTTGATAAGAAACTAATCACACTTTACAAAAAACTTGTGTTGCCTTGTGAGGTAGATGAATAAGCAAAATGTGTCACTTAAAAAAAACTTTATGTAAATTTCTAGAAGTAAAAATTAAATGTATTCTATTTTATATTTATAGTACTGCACACAAAATGACATTATCATTTGGAAATTTTTATGTGTACTTTTGTATGGTGTATTTTAACCTGTTTCACTTCTTCTGCTTTTCTTCTGTCAGATTCGGGCTGCCAACATGATGCATTGCTCATACCTAGCAGCGTTATTTTCTGGAGATGCATCACCTGTTAACATCAAGAACAGGCATAGAGTTAGTTGTTTTTCCTTCCTCTTTTAACTACATTTATGGAACATTTATTCATGTGAATTGTACGGTGTTACCATCGTATATTTATAGTACTACTGCCATTCTTAATAAACATCAAAACCTGAGTGTTTTATAGTTGCCCAAAAAAAAAAAAAAAAAAAAATGCTGTTACAGCAGTATTAAGTTACAAAGACAAATATTAATCATATTTTTCTTTGTTTGATCAGAAGGCAAATATTTTGGTTTGTCTTTTTTATGTCTTAACTTTCACATACGCAGCCTAAGGGAAATTTATGACAGTTTAACATGAAAGTTAACATTTCAACTGTAAAAATATTCTCTACATATTGCATATGTGATCATAGTAAATAGGCAGATGCAGTAGGCATACATTCTGATATTTCTTAAATTCTGCTAATTAATGGAACATGACTTTATGCCAAGACCCTGCGTGTTAAGGGTTAAGAAGGTCATGATGGGTAAATGGATTTATTGATTGCTCTGTGATCACTGTGTATGGTTTATCATATTCTCTTATTTATGAAAAGTTGCAATTAATCCTCTGCCCATGGTAATTTAAATGTGGTCATTTCCTGTTCCTGACCAGTGTAATTAGCTTTCTGTCTCATCGTGAGAAATTGTCCTGGAACATTGCCCTAGGTGGTTATTTCACTCTTATACTGATCTAGGACCAGCCGATTATACATGGTATTGGAGCCAAATGGCAACCTTAGTCTAATTGGGAGAGTGTGGCCATTTACTGTGATCAGTGGAAAGTGACCATGATTACTTGTGTATTTGATATCTCCAGATTAAGTCTAACGTTTCTAACGTTGTGCAACCAAGTGCACAGCTGGAAATTTGTAAAAATAAGTTGTTTCTGTCGTTCATTAATTTAAATTAGATGCAATGTATACATATAGTTTTCTCAACGACTTTGCCTGAGATCCATCTTTTCTTTCATAGTAACAGAGTGAAGTTATATTCATATGATATAAATGTAAAACTGGTACTCGAGCATCTTCATTTACCAATTCAGGCTTATTTCCTATAGCTATATTTAAAGGGACATGGTAGCCCAAATAGTAGGTATTTTGCGTTATTACAGAATGACATGAGCATTAGGTATTTTTCTCAAGAAGTAAACGTTACTAACTTTTCATTAATCCCACCATCGGCATGTACTTTAAGTCAATGTTTAAAAATAACAAAGGAAAAAAAAATGAAAAGTCAAAAGTCTGCCAGAATATTTAAATGAGACGCTGTCAATTCAGCGGAAATGGGGCATGCGCACAGGGCTCAGTAAACTTCACATGTACACAAACGTGGCGGATGACACGCTTAAAAGAAGGACTTACACCTCTCTCGTAACAGGATCGGCAAAAAAAAAGGTGTAAAAGAGAGTTCAGCAGGTTGACAAGCAAGTCTAGCGGTGTAATTGATGGCCAGTTTGATGGGTGGGTGCAAATGTTATTGTTGTTGTGGAGGTGTTAAACGTGGAGGCAAAATGGACTGCCCTCTTTGTATGGAATTCTAATAACCGCAGGACTTCTCCGGGCTCATACAAGTTACATACTCAATGAATATTTTTGATTTCCAAGTGACTGATTTAGTTTTTGAACGAACTTCAGAACTTCGTTAGGACGACGCAATCAGAATTTTCTTAAAAATTCAAATTTTGGGCGACCATGTCTCTTTAAGGTGTAACACCACTGTATCGGTGTTTGTTGTATAATCCAGTGCCGCTGAACCTTGTTTCACTGGAATGAATGAAAGAATGAATGATTGATTATGGTTCAACGCCACATCGGCAGTATCTCAGACATATCGTGGCGAGAACATGTTTAGACCAGGAAACATTCAAGGGTTTTCAACACGACAGTGAGAACATGCAAACCAAAATAATATTGACAGCCATGTTTAATACCCTGTAAAGGAAATGAACGTTAGTTAAAATTCGAAAACCTCTATATTTATTTCAAGATAGAGACTACAATTTTCTAGATTACAGATATATCAGAATTATATTTTGGAATATAATTCATTAGATTTTAAATACTTAATGGCAGCATGGCTAGCGACGCTGTCCTTTCACCACTGGATAAAATTCTGGTATTTCTGATAACTTTTGTACAAGTTATATAAACGATAAAAGCAAATCTGTCAAGTCAACAAGTTCAAATCCTATGGTTTGCAGAAATAAACAGAACGACAGAATATCAGTTGGGGAGGTAAACGTATCAGCCGGTATGCTGCGTGTTGCGTGGCACATTCGATGTTGTTTGAAACGTCATCTGTATTCGATATGTATATTTACGCGCGGCTCACACTTGATAGCGGGGTAGAATTTCTGCCCTGATCCAGTCGGCTCGATAACTAATGAATAATATATTACTTTAAATACAGTTAGTATCCAGTCAAATAGACCTAGTTTATTCTCTGATGATGGAGAGCAAGGAAAGGGTTATCCCCACAGGCGGCCGATGGCAGGTAAATTCTCTACGAGTGGGGACAAAACCGGAAGAAACAGCTAGATGCTGGTTTGCCGTCTTATTAAACGGTGTCAAAATACTGCTTTGCATGGTGGTTCTTAGGTTCCATTTTTGACTGCCATTTCCACAACCCCGCGGAGGGCCGAGCTGTAACATAATCGCTTGTTCCGCGATCCCACGATGGTTGCGGTTTTATTAGAAACGCGTCCGTCGCGACCCAGCGGTGGACGCGGAGCACCTGAAGAGCGCGTATCTGAACCTTCCACCTGTTCCGCGGCCGCGCGAATGTCGCGGTTTTGTAAAGGCGATCTCTGCAGGGCCTCGAAAGACGCGGTCAAACCTAGACTCTATATGAGCCGCCATAGCTTTGAGCATTCGACCATGGGGGTTGAATTAGAGGAAGGAAATCTGGTGAGATGAGTGTTAAAATGGGTTGAAAAGCTTTCAGTTTCATTTGATTAACACGTGCCTAACTTTTTGGCAACTCCAGCATCCAGTTTTGTGCATGATAAGCCAGCCCATATCGAGTAAGCAGGCGCGAGTGACACGTTACCATCACTGACATCTGAAAATTCGACATAAACAAACCCGGTGTGAGGGTGTTGTGCATGTCAATGACGTGCGCTTGAGATAAATACGAGTTGCATAAACTGCACAAGTACTTGTGATACCCTTTTTGCGGAGTTAAACTTTCTCACGAGGGTGTTGATCTCTATGCATGTGTAGGAGCATAATCAGGAGATCGAACATTTGTGTGGGCATGTGTATAACATATACATAGTTCTGGACATATATAACACAACTTTTTACGGATTGCATGAAAAGCCACATTTAAAGTACATATCTGGTCAGATGGCACATATATATACTTGCACAAGGCGCGAAAAGTAGATATGTACTTGTTGACAAAACGCCTTGCCGAACTGCAAAAGTAGTCGGATTTGTTTCACCAATTGTACAGTTGCTACAGCATGGGCCCACGTGGGTCTGTTCATGTAGAATTTCCGTTGGGCCTTTCCTGAATTCTATTAGTGATATGAAAACATGAACTGGCTTATTAGATATTGACGAGGGCTGTCTGATCAAGCCAGAAAACAGATCGAGTGATAAAAACGTAGGGGTAGTGTCTGGCTTGATCAGAGAAATGATACTCGAGACACCAATTCTCATGCCTAGAAGCATGCTTATGCTGTGGGTACAGTTAAAGACCTTTCAAAAGAAAGAAAAAAAAAGTTCTATCACATTAGTCAGTGAGGTCATTAAGTCACTCAGTGATTATTTGTCTGCTTCAGTAAGTTATTTTTAAACGATTAACAGCAGTATTAGTCGTACACAAAATGTCAGTCTCTGTGAATCCGTTGTCAAACTCACACGTGAGGGGACTCTTGTATGCAGGTATGTGATGTAGTGGCGTTCTGTGGACATCCAGTAAAAAGGTGGAAGTTTCTGGCACATTTAGTTCCAGCAATTGAGCCAGTTATTACATTGTGGTGAAAACGTTAGTGAAACCTACATTTGATTTAAAGGTTTAAGCCTTAAAGGTGGAGAAAACATAAAAAATACATAAAGTTCAGATGAAAGACACTTCAAAATAATGTTTGTATGCTGGGTATGTGTGACCATTTTTTGGCTGCTGTTTATAGTTTTTATTTAGTAATGTTATGAATGAGGATAAATGAGGATGTTACTCCTGTTTATTAAATACTTTTGGACTAGAATTTGTCTTTTTCAGCTAACAGATGTGTTCAGCCTGGATATGGATTGCATTTAGAATTTTAATATGCTCATAAATATTATCATAATTAAGGTTAAATGCATATGTTTGGATATAAACAACAAATTTACGTTCAAATAAATTTATTTGACATGCAGCATCTTTATTCAGAACATTATAATGCAACGACAATAAATACCAAGAGCTGGTCCCAAAAACCCAAGATACAAATATATTTTTAAATACCCTTTTCACGTAACAAAAAAAAAAAAAATTACACACCATATTTGCAAATAAGTTTTGACGATCTTTCATCTGATTCTGGAATCATTTTTGTTTTCTCTCATTTAAAACTTTGATTCTGGCGGCACCTATAACTGGAGTTTTCTCGCTTGCGCTGAGAATGACCTGATCATAAGTGTTCATATATCAACATAGTTGCGATCTAATTTGTTTGGAGTGAAAAAAAAAATCCATTGGATTGCAAACGAATGTTAAACTGGACATAATGACATATCCTAGTTGATTTGATTCTAGGTGCTGACCATGCTTCTTATATCTGCAGGAATGTGTAAAAAGCAAGGCCCTGATGTCAGTGTTGATGGTCCGAAACGTGAAAGAGGAGAAGGCGCGAGAAATTGTGGACACAGTCTTTGACAAATGTTACAAGGACTTGGAGCCTGTTGGTCGCAGACCGCGGAAAACAACTCGAGACCCAGAGAGAGCCCTATACGAAGGACAGTTTTATGGATACACAAAATGACACGCAATTTTTCATTTCCTACCCCCCCCCCCCCATACCGAAAGATGCCATGAAAGTAGTGCGTTTGTGTTCCCTGAATGTTGAGTGACACAGATGTAGTTTTGACTAATTCACCCCTTCTGAAACCGCGTATTGATTGAACTGAGGTAAATAAATGAAGGGTGGGGTAATTGGCCATTACGACATTACACAAGGTTTTATAGACTGTTGCCGGGTTCCCACTACGGAAAAATCTGTCGTCGGGCACACTAATCCGGGTTAATCTGTTTGTGGGCATATCAGGTTTGCGTTTACACTGTAAGTTGCTACTTTTATGGGTCATTTTTAGTTTCTAAGTTGGCTTAGTTTGCCACGCACTTATGATGTAGTATGAACACGTAGGGGCCAAATGTTCAAAAGTTGGCTGAGTCCCAGCTTTAAACAATTTTGTTATCCCCGTCTTATATCGGTGATGACAGATAACGATCTGCTTTTCTCTCGTTCCATCTGCTCCATTTATACCCCTCGGCCAATTTTGGCCAAGGTCCGCCTGTCTGTATTCTTGTAAACGCTCGATCTATAGAACATAGTCCCATCTTTATCAAACTTACAAGGCTTGTATGCTCTCTATTTCTTGAACAATTTTTCCCAAGTTCACCAAATTTATACCACACCCACACAATTTTATGATTTGCATGTATTATATATAATATCTCTTGGAATTTCTATCTGTTCGTTACATTGTACTTGTGTTTAAGGCCGAGGGGTTTTGAGTGCATTGTGTTTTATATGTCAATGCAACTCTGCAGTTGTACTGAAATTGGTAGGATTCTGGCTATTTCTCGTGACTAGCCTGGTGGTATATGATTTCTGCTTACTCACTTTTTAACAAGTCTCAAGCTGACCACGTCGAGTGTTATTGATCTGTGACTGGACACAAAGGCAGAGTTACATTATTATTACGAACCCACCAGCATGGAAAATGTTAACATCACATAGATGTCATGCTATATGTAGGATTTTGCCGTACCAATGTGGCGTAAATTTATATAAATTTACGATATTTCGGAACTTTTCATGTCCATTTAAGTCCAAAATTACGAAATATATGAAAATAATATTATTACTTCTAGTGCCCACGTGTTTTGTGATGTGTGACCATGAATGTATACAGGAATGTGGAACGGCTGTTGATATCACTCACTCCCACAATACTTGGTGGAGCCTACTTATCTGCTTGCGGAAATTATTCAGGGATTCCACTCTGTCCAATAGTTCCTTGCTCCACCTTATATTTTCCTATATTTTGGTATTTCCTATTTTTTTTTACACTCTTTCGTGTATTATCCTATATTGGTGTATCTAACTGAAAGGTGTTTTACACGGTGGTGCTCAGTACATCATATAAATTCAGTTCACATTAAATAAAAGTCATGAATGTTGATTAAAAATATGAAAAGGTCAAATACATGGATGCAGTGAATGATGGCGTCAACACAGATATCCGAGAACGAAGCATTGTTAATATTCAAAAGCCCAGAACTTTTGGAATCAAGGTGTATTATGGATCCTCGCCTGTTGGGCTGGAGTGTAGTCAAGTTCTTCTGACCCCGCAAGAAAATCTTTTGAATCTTTTTTTAAAAGAAGTAAGCGAATACACCTGATAGAGACACGTCTCTATATGTATATATCTGAAATACCATGGCATCGAAGGCCTAGGTGGTACCTGGACCACCCCAATTTAAGCTGGGATAACAATTCCACTGCTTCTGCGAACCTGAGTATACATAATTTTAGACACCAGAAAATTGTATCAAACTCGTCTGCAGCTGTCTTCAAACAGCCTAGGCAGTCCTCACACTCTCATCTATTAGACAGGGTTATAGTAGTTCCCTGGGGCCCGTTTTACAAATTAGGTGTAAGATATGTCAAACGTCATTGGCATGATGACACAGGACCCTACTGTAGAGATATGTCGTCTTGGTAGTTACGTTTGAGGAAGCATTACACCCCCTTCGTTAAATCGGGCCCTAGACGGTGTTACGGCGAAGCCATAAGTGGAACACAGGCCTATGTCATTTTAGTTGACGGCAGCCCCAGCAGCGCGATGTTACAGAACTAGACCATGTAGATCATAACTGAAGCCGCAGAACGCAACAAGTTTGACGTCGAGCAATGAAAGACTTATGATGTGGAAGTCTTAACATAGAGTTTGTCGGCATATCCCATCAGTTTGTTCAATAGGCGCTTATAATAGAGCTGTTTAGATACGCGTTGTACGGCAACGGGTACGAGCAACACGATGATTTCATGTGTAGACGCGTACCGGGTAAATTTGGACGGCCGGTATATAGGGCAACACGTACCCTTAAGTAAATGCATTAGGTTATTTATTAACATTTTCGATATTTAATAATGAAGTGCAAACATCTCATGCTTTTTCTGTCAAATTCGTAAAGGTTAAAACTAAAGTTTAAAAACACGTATGAAAGAAGGTATGCATGTGACCCTTTAAAATTGAGCATGTATATGCAGTGTATAGGCTACGAGGATGTGCACACGTTGACAACTTGAGGAATGAGGCTTATCAATGATTGTTCCCACAACTTTTCAAATTGATTTACTCATAACTAATTTTGTCATACTCATAGAATTAATGTGACTCAGTCACCCACGACCTGAATGTACTGAAGTGGGCCCCGGTGAATCAGTTGTTTGGAGCGTTAGCGTAGCGCAATGACGCACAAGCCTGCCACCAATGCAGTCGCTGTGAGTTCAAGTCCAGTTATGCTGGCTTCCTCTCCTGTTGTGCGTGGGAAGGTCTGCCAGCAAAGTGTGGATGGTCGTGAGTTTCCGCCGGGCTCTGCCAGGTTTCCTCCCACCATAATGCTGGCCGCCGTCGTATAAGTGAAATATTCTTGAGTACGGCGGAAAACACCAATCAAATAAATAAATAAATAAATGAATCTACTGAAGGAAAGAGTATCTACTAATCTGGGTTACTCTTCAGGCGTCTCAACGGAAATCTAACGCGAAGAAAACCCCTTATGTTTTACGCGTACATGTACCTCGTCCCATGACATCACCCGTTGTGATATCTAAATCTCTTATTTGCATACCTTATGCCGTATCATGGCTCTGCACTCTGCTCCATGTCAATTGCAGGCCGTGTGCAAATATACATATTAAATAGAGATGTCCGTTCAAACTACATCGAGTGCATCACGCAACATAGACCTACAAGCTAGCACGTTTTCCTCTTCGAATGACATTCTACCGTTCCGCTTGTGTCCGCAATTAAAAGGATTTGAACTTGTGAACTTGGTAAATTTGCTTGTATCGTTTAGATATGTTACACATAGGTGAAATATCGATGTTCATAAATGTACCAATGTGCGGATGTGACGGGTGGGAACGCCAGTAGGGCTTAGATCTATGCAAACAGTTAACAGCTATATAAGCTCGGCATGCAGGAGCGTTTAAAGCTTTAAGTGTGAGCCGATACACGAGAAGATACGACTCATCCCAGCTTAACTGGTCGTTCTGAGTTGGTTCCAGTCGCCAATGGTCAAATGACTTCAAGGTTGAGTGGCATACACGTAACGCCCGGAGTATAACTCCGACTGAGTTGCGTTGCTATTTCGCCGACACGATGCAACATGCAGTCGGAGTTGAGTAGGGTCTTAAGGTGAAAGACTTCTCATCTTCAACATTAAGTGTGTCAAAAGGGTGGACAATATTATGATTATTTCGGTAAGGTATAAAAGCTACCACAACAGTGGAAATTGACATCTGACCGTGCTTTGTCGACTAGCATGAAATGCAGCCATTCTGTGTGGGCTGTGACGTAATTCTTCCAAGCGCGGAACACTCCTGTAAACTGACAATGTAGTAAAATGTTAGGGTAGTGATTGAAACTTAAGTATATTTGTCAATTTATGACATAAAATGATCAAGAAACTTACTCCCGCCACAACACAATGGTCTCCCAATTCTTCGCAGTGTTGTTCACACACGTACTTGCCATAATTAAAACGTATAACATTGAAACAATGTCCTGTTATTACATGTTACGTTGACAGAAAACATTTACGTCACAGCTCATAATCTCCTAGCTCTCTCATTGGTCAACCTCTCATTAGCATAAAAGCATGGCGCCTTCAGCTCCCCGGTCGGCAGCAAAATCCTCCATACTTCAAACAAAGATAATTTAATAACGAATTCATACAAATTCAAAATGTCTTTTTGTATTCAAGGGAGAATTTTGTTCTCACTTTGAAGAATTGTGCCTCAGTTATGAGCTGTCTTTCACTGCAAGCTCTCCTCGATATGCCGAACTTATTTGAACTGAGTTGAATCGCGTCTTAACCTTCCATGTATGCCTAGCTTAAGACACAGCTCCACTCAACTCATTGTACAGATTTCGTGCAATCGCCGGTGATCTTACGACTTGAGATAACGACGCGACTCAATTGTTCCCCAGCCGTTACGTTGCTGAATCTTAAAGTTGTATGGACAGGACCAACTCCGTACAACCAGTTGAGTTGTGTTAAGCTTTTTGAGTCCGGTTGGGTTACGTTGTTGTGTCACATAACGGTACACACGTGCTGGGCTTAAGACTGATTGAACTGAGATGATCCCAGTTGTTAGAAGGCCCTTCGAAAACTACGACAGGTTCCAGTAAGTGCAGAACAGAATTGAGTCATAACACATCGGTCGGGTGGAGCTGAACTGCATGGGTTTTTCAGCCGTTGTATATGCCGAGCTTAACATTATCAGAAATGTGCAACATGGTTCCTTTTCAGAAGAATCATGTGACACTTACACTTGAGGTGGAAAGAGTTGCAGCCTGTCCCTATTCAATTTTCCGTGATGTATGTGTGCGCAGTTGAATCTTTCGACGAAGGCATCCATTATCAGCTGAGTCGCGTCAACCTCCCATGCTGATCTTTAAAATCTTATGATCATCGGCGACTGGGGCCAACTGTGTATGACCAGTTGAGTTACGTTGAGTGGCACCTAAGCCTTCCATGTATGCCGAACTTTAAACTATATAATGTTATAGTAATGAGTAACAAAATTGCTATAAACATTACGAACTTTTCCTATATATTACCCCACGGCAGAGAAGGTCAAGAGACTGTTGTCTCCAACGACTGAACCTTGACCGACGCCCAAATATGTACCAAGTGAAACACTCAGTAGATAAGAAGTATTACCATATATAGAGAGATAGTTGCAATAATGTACCTCTCGCTTCTTCCAGTCGTGTGTAAGCGCCGCGAGAGTTACAATGTGTTCCGTGTTCTAAAATGTCAGTCATCTAATTGAAGACCTTTATCGGTAAATATCTTGAAAAGTAAGCCACATAGCCATGCAAAATTTGCACAGAAAATTCCCAGCGTATAGATACGGACTTAATGATACCAAAAAGTCTCACTGACGAGCTCGTTTCTTCACATTTTTGCCCGTTTTACCTATTTTAGATGATGTCTTCTGTGTGAAATATGGTTAAAAAATCCTTAAAGTACGTATGCTCAAATTCCCAACTTTTTGACAACCTCTCCCCTCTCTCGCTGATAATCATTGAGGACACCTACTCTGTTCGGAACATTTACACATAATGTGTGGCGAATATTACCAATTGGTACAATAGCACGTGTGCTATTTCTTCACTTACATGGCAAATTTTTGTTTTTTACGTACACCGATTGATGACCAACCCCACTTCTTCCGTACCCTCTTGTATATTGTAAAATGACCAACGCCCAACGCGTTTAATGGGTGTCTAAACTTCCAACAAGCGTGTTTAATGAATATACACATATATTTAAGTATTGAATTTTAATATAGCATTCTTTAAGGCTATAAATCTCCAAGTGCTTACTATCTGATACATAAAAATGTTTATAAATTTAACATCGAAATTTACAGTGTAAGTAAGTACTTTATTGATTGCTCCCACCAGCAATCCAGGCCTCTCAACTTCTCTCTCATAGGGCTAATCTATAACAAAGTCCGTACCCTATACCAATCCCTTCCCCCACCATAACACTCTATATATAACCGAGACTCTTGTCCCCCCCCCTCCCCAACCACCATAGATCTCATCACTGTATAATAGTAGCCATGCTTGCCTCTCGCCCTCCCCACCTTTTGACCCTCGTCTGTATATAACCGGGACCGAGTTCTGCCAACACCTCCTCATAGAACTCATTTTATATAATAGGCGCTCGTCTGTACATACATGTAACTAGAACCCAGTCCTACCAACCCCTCCCTATAGGGCTCTATATATAACAGGGTCCGTGCCCTTTACCAAGCCCTCCCGCATAGCACTCGTCTATATATAATATAGTGACTGTACCCTATACCAACCCTTTCCCTATAGCAATCATCTATATATTGACCGTAGCGTACCAATTCCCATAGCGCCCATTTATATAAAAGGGTCCGAGGATTTGACAATTAATCTACTGGGTATATTGGACAACTACTAGGGATGAAATTACCAGATAGTAACTAAAATTTGAACTCTTAGGGGGTGGAGGGGAATTAGCTGATGTGACGATTGTGCAATTAGAGGTGTTAAATAGACAGCATAATATATTGATGTATTAGTAGACTTATGGATTTGTTTTCTACCCAAGCTAAAGGAGAGAAGCCGTCTTTTGACGACCAGTGAGGAATCAGGCAGACTCCAAGACGTGCTTCATAGATGCATACACGACTGCTCGCGGAGTTTAATCCTGTATCAGACGCCGTCTTCCACACAGTGTGGCTGGACAGTGTCAGCAGCGCATTGGTTGCCGAGCCTACAACTTTCAGGCGGGAACTGATTTATACGTAGTGCCTATAACGAAATGAACATCGCCTTACCCATGGAATAATCCTCTTTTAATTTTACATTTTGAGAATCCAGCGAGGCGTCGGAATAACGGACCAGAACAAAGTGGTAACAATGGTAAGTGAATCAACTCATATACCTTTACCATTGTATATGTACTTGTAACGATATATGTCGTGTAATGACTATGTTGACGAAATGCTCTGGTAAAGTTTGTAAAATACTTCTGAATTACAATGGATCAGAATTTTGCAAACACTTACAGAACAGATTCTTTTCTGTTTGCCTTAGATGCTCATATTTTTGAGTCGCTAATTTATGTACGAGAGTGTGATAAACATTCGGAATCCACAACCAAGAATAACAATATATCACGGACACTGTTGACGGTTTAATGGATTTGTATTAACCCATTACTGATTTTCTTTTTTGTTTCGTCTGATGACTTGTGCGTTCAGGTAAATAAGTGGTTTCCTTACATGAATGTTTCACTCTTTCAGTAATGTATTTAGTACTAAGTATTTTTAATAGCGCAATGGTATCACAGAAACAATAGTTTTGACTTATTGAGAATTTCAAACTATTAACGAATATCGTTTATTCCGAGTTCCAAATTCTTGTATTTCCAGTTCAATCTATTGGTGTGTCATCACGATAATTAATGGTTTCCAGTGACGTCTAAATGCTTGTACATGGTGAAATTTGAAATGAACAATAAAGAAGATTTGCAAAATTGTCAGATGTAAAGAGAACGGTTACAGAGTCCCATAAATGCATCTTAATATTTTTGCACTCTTTCAATATACCAACTTAAAATGTGGGTTATGACACACATGTATAACCTGTTACAGTTTTAGAATTTATTTCAAGCAGTTATAGACCATACAAAAATGACTAACTTATTTCAGGTGATCATTTATATGACTATTATTGCAGAACAAATGGCAAGCATAACATGTAAACGAACGTGGCAACTTAGCACCGGTATATAGTAATGTATATCTTTGCTTAATGAGGTAAAAAATGTGGGCTAAATTCCTTCAATAGCTTTAACACATAGGCGATATATTTAATGGGGTAAATCTGTTCCGATGCTAGTAGGGTTTTTTAGTGTTCTACACCAGTGGGACTTGACCTGTCCTCTCTCTATGTGCATGTGGACGCACTTAGCGTTACTCTGGGCTGGTCTGGCTGATTTAGAAACCCCGAGTGCTATTCTATGTTCGATTGTGCGACTATTGTTTTCTTTAGATAATTCATATCAAGATGAATAGACATTTGGAACAAATGACGCGCGATGGTTATGGACAGTAACACACTATCGATTGCGCAGACATGTTCACCGTAAATACCAGTATCCTGTGTAAAAACGTCAAATATGTAGCCATGGTGATAACTCGTTGTTGAGGGAGGTAACACAAGATATGACTGACCCGCCCTAATATTCACATCGTGCAAGTGGACACCTTCCTTCCGAAAGGTTTGCATGGCTATTGTTAAGTACCCTTATCATGCAGTGAATAACTAATGTACTGGATGTCTGCTGTAAGAACACTATCAGAAAATGTACTTGAACTCTACAAAAGTACCGTAGATGTATGTATAACTGGCATACATTGACGGGAATTACTTTGAAGTGTTTAAACATCTTATACATGGCTTTCACATTTGAATAAGACCAAATCATGTGATGTAATTCGTAGGCCTGTACGGGACAAAGATTTTTGAGCCTTGAGTGAGGCCCCTGGCGAGGCAATTTCACATACAACACGCGGTGACCCGTGTATTTGGCAAGCAGGTTGTGGAACTTGGAGATCTTAGCGAAGACACTTTTTCGACGCTCCTGTTCTTTCAAAATAACGAAGGTAGTGTTTAATGCGGCGTTTGATCTCGCATATAAAAACTGTAAGCTGAACATCGGTCTAATGCTGTCCATGTGATGACTGGCGCTGAATGTGTAGGCTTTATTATTATTTATTATGAGATTGGTTTCATTTCCCTGAATTATGATAATATTTATGAACATATTAAAAGTGTAAATATGATCCAAATCCATGCAGAACACATTTGTTAGCTAAAAAGGACAAATTCTAGTGCAAAAATATATATTAAATATATGTAACAACCTCATTTATAACATTATTATACAAAGGCTATATATATATACCCAAAGGTGGCCCCAAATACCCACGATACAAAATTATTTTCAAGTGTCTTTTTCTCCCCGAAGAAAAATCAAAAAAAAAATATTGAAGACCACATTTACAACTATTTTTTTGTACTCTTTCATCTGAACTTAATGTAATTTTTATGTTTGTCCACCTTTATGGGTTGACGATGTATATCGGAGTGCCTGGTGACAAAACTGAAAACACACCTGACTTAAAGCTGCAGGCCAAACAGTGAAAGCTGGATTGGAGCATCTGTCCTTAATTATTGGTCAGTGGTTCTGTTTATGGAATGACGTTGGGTTCGGCCAGCTTTTCCAAATGTATATATTATAAGAGCATTTGCACAACAATTGTTACTAATTGCTCCAGTTTCTTATTAAAACAATACGGTATTTTAAGACGCCCAACTTGTCTTTCATCCTTTTCATGTATGTTGTAACTAACACGAGTTCAGCAGGCGCAGTCACAGCTACAGAAGTTTGAATGTAGTTTGTGTTGTACATACGTGCACGGTATTATTTTTTGTGGCGTGATAGTCTTGATCGTTCAAGAAAATTAAACTGACCAGAAGTTATAATTACTTCATCATGTTAGTTTAGTGATGTTTAGGACAGCAAATGTGAAAAGGCCGAATTACAGGTTTGTGAATACTGGGATGAATGAAACAGATTTCGTATATGTTTAAACTGATGGTTGCGTGCATTGGTCAGTGTCTGAATTTTTGTTTCCGTACGGCTTGTACTGACCGCGTTTTAAGAGACAAAAAAGTACGGCGATATAGACTGAAACTTTCAACTTAATTGGCCGATGCAGTGAAAAATCATGAAACTAAGACAAACAAGGCATGTACATAGACTCAGATGTCGCCCTATGACATTTGCATATGTTGATGCACTGCCGCATTTGACTTCTTTCGCCTTAGCTGTACGACTCGGCACTGCATAAATCTTTTCATTGCTCCTTATTTATGCCATCCCGTCCTCTTGCAGACATGGAGTACACAGCAAACATTTCGGGTCAGAAGACACGATTTGTTTATATTTTGAAAATTACACAGAGGATGATTAGGAACCTTACGGCTTGCAATGCGCGAACGAAAACCCTCAGGTCAGGATCAAACACTGGCACAGTCTTCGCGATATTAATTCTGTGATTCTTATTGTTCGTCTATTTCTGTCCATTAACGGCTCTAAATAATGTCCCATTTTTTAAACATCTTGTGTATGGTGTCCTCTTGTGTACTCTGAGATTATGGTTGAAAACTAGCGGGGACCATTCAGGAGACTTGCATTTTTAATGATTTCCTTCGTCCTGAATTGTATGTGGGTCAGTGTTTCTTAACTTGCTCATATCTCGGAAGCCAATTAGGAGGTACTTGCATATGTAATGAATCTCCCCATTAAATTTCGTTATTTGTACATTTTTGTGCGAGAACTGCTGTAATCACATTTTATGAACAGTTTCATTTTGTGCTACATAAGGTTAAGTTGAAACCTAATGAAACCACGCGGATCTGTACATAAATTGTTTTGCATTGTACATATTAATTATAAAAATGATTTCTGGTATTTTGATTGGCGGAAGGTTCCTGCTCAATAACTGGTTCAAACGCTGTCGATTTTGATGAAAGCTTGTATTTATGCGTTTTGCACATTTTATGATAAATCCTGATTCTTATCAGTGGTTGGTTTGATTAAATGCTTCATGTACATGTTTAATGGCCTCAAATATTGCCTAATTTTGATGAACTTTTGGGTTCAGTTTTACTTTGGAGAATCTACGGTAAAGTTCGAAAACCAGTCCGATTTGTACTAAAGGTTTGCAGATTTATTGATTTCCTTCATTGCCATTGATCGTTGCATTCCGTGCTAAAACTTCTTTAAATGTTTTGTGATAAAACTTGGTCCAAAACTGCATCTTATGTAACGTCAGACCATTTCAAGTAGAAAGGTACATATCCGGGCAAAGGCTGTACATATTGACCGGTTTTTCTTGGTTCTGATTGGTCCTTGGCTTGGCTGCTTAGAAGTTTTGTGCAGGTACATTTTGCATGCCTTTAAGTCAAGTTAGAGTCTGGCCAAGTCGTGTCATACTTAAGGTTTGTATATTTAGCGTGAAATACATGTAAAAATTTCTGAAATTTGACTGAAATGCCGCCTTCTTGATAAGAGGAGATCATATGTTAAACTTTTGCATGTCCTGGTTTTGCTATTTTGTAATTTGTCCTTGTTGAAAACCAATCATGAAAGTGAAAGGTTACATTTAGTGGGTTAAACACTTGTCAGTGGTGCATATCTTTGGTTCTGCTGAACAATTAAAATTCTGTACATCTCCTTCTGAGTACGCATTAATAATAAGCTGTATGATTACATGACATGGTTGGTGGGGGTTTAGGGGGCACTCACGATCTTGATTGCAGCTGGTCATTTTTCCAAAAGCGCCCCCCCCCCCCCCACGGGCCAGTCCTATACAATATCTGTGCGTTCATCTGGATCTGCATTTGGAAGTTGTTTGTTCATTTATATTTTTTAGTACACGGAGATCTAGGTTCAGAGGCTGTAAAGCGTTATGGCATCAGATGAACATCTCATATTTCTGCTTAACAGTTATCTATTCTCTTTAAGCTTGGTTGAATTTATTTGGTTCATTTGGCATGTGTCATAGTCGTGCCCAGCTCTTCCGGCCTTCAGACAGAAACAGTGCGGGCATTCTACGGGCGGAGGCGACGCTGCTTTTAATACGCCCGCCAATAATGGCGGTCGTGTCATTGTATAGCGGTTTTGTCCGTCTGTCCGCCTTGAATTGTTTTCCACGTACAGTTTTAAGTTTTGAAGGATACATAAATATAGATGTGATGATGTGTCGCGACTTACATTTGTCCATTTCTGTGGTTGTCATTGTAACCAGATCATCATTTCCCCCAAAACATAATGTATTAGTACATGTGACTTCGTGTCGGGCTACAACTACAATTGTTTTCCATATTCAGTTTTGATTCTTGGTGAATTCTTAAGTATAGATGAGTTGATGTGTCACGACTCACATTTGACCATGCTCACGGTTGCCATGGTAACCAGACTGCATTTATCACTCCATATATTATATAAATGCATATGATTTCGTGTCCAGTGTACAAGTTTTAATTTTTGGTGCATACAGAGATGCACAGATGACGAGGTGTTGCGACTCACATTTGTTCATTTCCATGGATGACATGGTAACCAGATTGCCATTCCCCTATATAGCTATATAATTAGGTATGAACTTAGCGTCGGGGCCATATTTACTTTTAATTCTTGTTGGATACTTAGATACAGAGAAGATAATGTGTCAGGGCTCACATTTGTCAATATTTACCGTTGCCATGCATCGTAACTAGATTGCCCTTACCCTCACATATACTTTATAAACTCCAATTGTTTTCCATGTTCAGTTTAACCTTATGGTGACGACGTGTTGCGACTCGCGCTTGATGATTTTCATTGTTATCATGGTAACCAGGATGCCATTATCATATATATTGTATTTCATAAATGGATATGATTCCATGTCAGGGCTACAACTTCAGTTATTTTCCATATACAGTTTTAATTTTTGACTGATACATAGATACGCAGATACTGATGTGTCGCGACTCATGTGTCCATTTTCATTTTTGGTGGATCCATAGACACAGAGGTGACAGCAGCGGTGACGATAGATATTTGTGTATATACGTCCGTGGTTGCCATCATAATTAGTGCCCTCTACCCTCAAAACCTCATAGCAGGATGAGAACTGTAATTCACATACACATATTTTCTAAACCATTTTATCCAAACTGATTTTTTATGTGTACTTCTCATTAAAACCCATAAAGTACTTTCTCTCATAGTGTGTACTGGTACTTGTTTATACGTTTCAAGGGAATGTAATTGTTTGGACGTGTATTGTGTTCACCTGAATTCTTATTCTTTACCCAGATATAATTTCCTCTACTTCCTGTGAACACTACGCGTCAGAGCTTGGACGTTCTTTTTTTTCTTGCATAAGTTCTCATAGACATTTATGTTGATGTAAATAGCAGAACATCTAGCTTATACACAGTATTCATTATTATGTCCATTTTAAGTCAATTATGTATTACTGAGTAAGTATTAAATGTGATCGGCTGTTATACGAAAATAACTGTCGTAAAAAATCGGTTAACATTTCTGGTGAGAAGTTTGTCGTTAAAACAGTATTGAGCTAAATTCAAGTTCCAGACATTTCCTGATCATGATTAACATGTTGTTATTGACGCGAACTGTAGGATAAAGCGACATAATGCGGTACGTATTTTTGTTCAGACAAAGTATTAAGACAAAAATACTTCGGCTTAACGAGACACATGTGACTTTCCAGGAAATGATTCAAGATTTTTATCATACAAAACATATACGATTAGGCAGAGTACATATCGAATACATATAACGTGAGTGTACATAATTAGGATGTTTATTATTTGGAAATAAGCGTTTTGTTTGCTTTGTATTCAAATGTGTCCTTGAGGGATCTGTTGAATACAGTGCACTGTAGTTCCATACCGGTGACGATTCACATTGGGGAAATTTGTGCTGTATGTGTACACTACTAAAACATTAAAACGATTTCTGGGTGTGTTTGTCTACTGTACTGGGATATGGATTTTTTTGCTTGTGCTGAGAGGCATATGCCTTTGTGTTTGTGAATTGTCTGGAAAGAAATGTATGTACTCATGTTCATGTACTCACCGCGAAACCAAAACCTTGGTATGTATGAGAACCCCACGCGGAAATACAACTTAATAGGGAATTGATTACATGTTTGAAAGAAAAATGGGAACCTGTCTCCTTTAGTCCTTAGGTTTACAAATGTATATACATGAAGCTGCTCGTGAAAGCTCAGCCTTCGTCGCATTTTCGCCACACCGCACTGCATAATTGTGCGTGAAAATGCATAAAAACATCTGTTTTTATCTGATGTATGTATGGATTTAACGCCTAGGACAGGCATGTACACGAATTACATGACCAGCTGTCAGACCTTTTCCCATTATTGTTGTTTTTGTGCGTCGTTATTTCCTTTTCTACACAAAAGGCTTTCTGATTACTTATATAACATAGCCCCGCGTTTAAATAAGGAACATCACACGTGAATAAACTTTCCATTCCTACAGTCCTTTGGACAAGAAAATCTGTTCTCCTGTGGAGTGTATTAATGTAGGTTGTGTATGGCCCCGATGAAGGTACACATTGCAAACGGTGATACATTCACTACGTACGCCGTCATCGAACAGAACGAAATTTGCTTTCAACGAAGAGCTGACAAGCCAGATCAGCCTTTGATCCCCAACATGAACAAAACCACTGTGTCAGCAAAAGCGACATGCAAGTGTGAATTTGAAGGGTGCAGAGTTCGTGCCGCCTTGTGTGTTTATACGTATTTCATCTGATACCTCCCATGGACTGGTGGGCGCTCCTCTGATCATTTGCCGACCAATTTTCCACAATTAAGTGTATTTGTTATCTGACTGTCAATCACCGCGTGGGCGTCAGCCGAACAATATACATTATGAGTTTGGTTCTCTAGGACACGGAAACAGCTGAAAACGTGTGTCTGTTACATGATGCATATCTCTTCTGACGATGACAAATTTTATAGCTTATCTGAGAGAAGCTTCGCTTCAGTTATAACTCAAGATTAGGATTTATGTTAGAGATGAAGGAAATGGTCTTTATCCTCTGCTTTCCATGGCCTTTGTGACAAAATGACCGGGTGTTTAACGAAATAGTAACGCAATCTGAGTTGAGAATTAAACATCGGGAAGTCAGACATTCATGAATTGGTTGCTATACCGGTTATCTCTTACAGCAACACATCTATTCTATGGCCTTTTGGCAGACAACATTTAGAGCTTAATGGAGAAAAAAATATCATTGGCTCAAGTAATGTATACACTAGCGATAGAGTTTAGAAAAATTTAGGCAGTTCGTTTTCCAAATTGGCCTGGTTAACTTTCTGTCTATATTTGACCTATTTAAAAACCAAAACTTAAACTAAAAAATAGGCATGACCCAAAGTATAAAATGTTTAGACTTTTGTACAACACACATTTGCTGCTTACCTGTTGTTATAGTCCCAGACGTATATCGCTCAGCGGACAGGATTGATTAAATGGCTCGTTGTTCAAAGGAGGGTAACAATTTATTCAATTTTCGAATTAAACACCCGATTTGCCTTGTAAAGTTGCAATACCGGGGGAGCTCTTGTTTATGTATATTCTTGTGTAAATGGCTTCAGAAAAGCCTTCAGGACCAACCATGTTTTTATCTGCTAACCCCAAAATAAAGTTGCAATGAATATTCATGCAACAGTTTGGCCATGCGTGGGCAAGAATTAGGAATTTATGTGTATAAGACAAATCATCCTCAAACTTGAATGCCGTATAACGCATTACTGTCCTGATCATAAACTGTTTGAGAGACTGATTGATTCCGTTACCGCACATTTCAAATAATATTCCCACACATTCTTTGAGTTTATTCTTTGATGATTCTAATGATATTTGCAATGCAATTATCCCAATAGTCGTAGGCATTAAAGTGAATTTTACCCGTTCGCATTGTTTCTCATATTAAATTCCCTTAGCTGTGTAGTCACAAAGACGTGTAAAAGCGCGCCATGCGTTTTTTTTTTTGTCTTTTTTTTGAGGGCGTTGTAATTCTCATTAAATTGCTTACTGAATACATTCAAAAAATTATTCGTGGCTAAAGTGTTAAACCATTTGGGTTCTCAACTTGTAAATGCCGCTTGGACGTAGTATGATATGTGTACGCGTTGATATCTCCACAGTCAGGTAAGCACCAACCAACCGACACGGGGTTAACTCGATTATGACAATTAATGAGCTAAACCAAACCAAAGCAACAACAACACATACACAATGAAACGGGACCTCTTAGAATCTTAGCCACCAGGGGTTTATTCTAATTGTTCATGAACAATTCAGCGGTGTTAAGCAGAAGTTCAGTGTAGACTGATGCCTTAAAAAAAATGCCTCCTCTTGTATTTTCTGGTATATACATACACGATGACTGATTGTATCTCCAGTACACATGACGTGTGAATTAATTAAGTGTCAAAGTTGCCTAAGTGAATTTAATTATAAATATGCAGTTTTGTATGAGGTTTTTTCCGGTTATCCGGATAATTAGGTTATCCTCAGGCACATGTTGATAGATTTTCGACCTTTAAGGAGACATTACCTATTCACAGTTCCTAGAATGAAAATATATTCTTAAACATTTTATTTTCCGTCTAAATGCGCTTTGAACAGTGACGTTACGCGGATAAAACCTTACTCTCTAAACACTATTGTATAAGAGAGGAGCACTATATTATGGAAACTATGTACATCGGATTTCTACTTTTTTTTTATTCATCCGCCTAGAACATTCATGACGTCTTTGCATCATCATTGAAAACTGCTGACTATTTCTCTTTGCATGGATCCGTCCTAATTTTATTTTGATATATTGTCTTAGTTCTTTGCGGGTTTCTGAAATTTGTAGATATTGGAAAGTAGACGTTTGTCCCGGAACACCCATTTGATTGAAGCCTTCTGTACGAATGTCGGTTTCGACGCCTAGATTCCTCTTAACTTTACCTACCAGCAGTACACAAATTTGCTTCTGGTACATCTGTATTAGTGGTTGCATCCCATGTCTTTGTTTTGGATGTGCTAATGTGTACACAGTCGTTTTCAGAGAGTATATTCTCTAGTCCGTCATAAACGGCTACCTCGCATATTAAGGCAACTCGAACTTCACTACGAATATGAGGAATATTTAAGTGATCTCAACTCCTCAAGGGCGAATACACACGATTTCAATGAAAGCTGAGATAGTGAAATCAACAATACAATTCTGCCAGCTATACAAACGGATTTAAAACCATACCATTTGTTGTGATCCGTTTTTAATAAATTGAATCTCTTCATTGTTATGCTTACGGGGTCAGCGTTCTGAACTGTGTATAGGTCATAAGCTGCACTCGTCGTTCTCGAAGCAATTACACTGTCCGGAAAGAAATACCAGTGTTGTAAACATTTTTACGATTACGGTTAAGACATTTCGATACATTAGAGTATACAAGAGCAGCGAGTTCACAGCCGACGGAATGCTTTACTCATCAGTCCATTTGTGAAGATTGATTATTCAAATTTTAGTTAAGGGAGCTAACGAACTTTAAGTGCCATTTGACGATGTCAATTTGTGCTGCATTTTTGCCGTACGTAGCACATTTTCGACAGAGTGTTTTTTGTCGCTTGCTATTTTGTTGGAGACTTCAGTTCTGAGATTGCATCGCTAAATTAGTTACTTTTTATCTCAATTTCATCTCTATAAGGGACATTGCCCCATGGGCAACTTTATGTCAAAGACCCAAGGACAGTGTGCGGCGTTCTGCTGGGATTTTTTACCGAGCAGCTCACCTGGGAAGAGTCTTGGCTTGGGGGAGGTTTGATAGAAACAGCTGTTGGTTTGCCTGGCGTACGACGGATTGTCACATGGATCCCTTGGGGTCACTTACTTAAAACGTCGTATGTCATATTTCTTGTAACTTTTTTCTCAAACACGTTGTCCAGGTTATACAGTGCCTAAAGTTACAAAAGTTACGAAAAAAGTCACGATAAACTCATCTACGAAATATTGTAAAAGTAGGCCCTGTGATATCGTTCACTTCAGGATTTCATGAGGAAGTGTGGGTTTTCGTTTTTCTGTCGACTGAAAGTTGCCTTTTACATTCGTCGTGTGTCGACGGGAACTGTGGTCTGCTTTAACTCCCGTAAAAACTTTATTTCTACACGCAGTAGATTTTAGGCTGGCAATTGGTCGAGAGCACACGTCAAAACAGAGCACGCACTTGCAAATCAAAATGATTTCCAGACGAGAAGGAAATACTGTAACTGTCATATACCGCCAACAGCAGTGAAAATTAGCCAGTATTTATGATAATAATTCAGAATAGTTACGGTTTACAGAAGGAAATGCGGCGATTTACCTCCACCTACATGTACCTAGTCACAGATTACTCCCTTAATTTCTGACCATGGAGTAGGCCTATCATCGGTGACAGGTAGTTGCAATAATGTACCTCTCGCGCGTAAACGCCGAAAGACGTACAATGTGTTTCGTGTCCTAAAATACCACGTAAACGTTCCGAAATGCCCCCAAACCGTTTTGTTTCATGGTAATATGACTGACTTGTGTGTTTTACCTTCATATTTCTGGTCTTTCTCTTTTCATTATTTCTCAAGTCATAAATTTTGCTAAAAATGATAAGTTTAAACATCGCTATTTCCTTCATTCGTAAACTAATTACAAGACAGCCATCCAGAGATACCCTTTAAAGAAAATAAGGGCTTCGGGATATGCAATGCATTATACAAAGAGTTTATGAGAATATCATTTCACTGACAAGTCTAAAGTCGTATATCTTAATGTTACGTCTTAAGTTTTTCAGTCGTTACATAGTAAAGCACGGGTAGTTTTGTTTTGTAAAATGGTCGTATGTCGTAAGTTTTAACTTAGGAGCTGTGCCATCTTTCTTATGGCGCTGTAACCTAGACGACGTCTTTTACGAGTAAAGTTACGAAAATGGTGATTCACGAAGTTTAGTGAAGGTGGCCCCAGAGTTACGACTTACGACCTTCAGTGAAATGGAGCCCCGGTTTAGTATCAATAGGCATCATCTCACTGCCACAGATGTAGAAATCTCGGCGTAGGATACAATTAACTGCATATTAACTGATATAGGCCTTCAGTACGTGAAGCAGGTGATTAATCGATGAGGTATCCGATGGGTTTTGGTCAGTTTTCACCATTCCAGTGGTAAATTCCTTATCTAGTATAATGCAAAATGTCAGTCGAGTAAATAAATCATTTATGGTGTTGTCCGCAGGCTGATTGCAGCTGAGATAAAGACTACCAGTAATTAGATGGTCAAGGATACACAGATATGACTGGCGATTTCACGAGCACTTGGTGCTATACCTGCATTAATTGGCAATGACTCTTGGTTATAGCCTTATCACCGGTAGAACACTCAAGGTCCTGTGAGGCCATCCCATAGACCTTAAAGTTTAGGGAAGGAAAGGAATACCTATATATGACTGACATATTTAAACACTGGCACATTTTCGCAACTTGTAAACAAGACTCGCAAATTAAACCCAGCTGTCTGTCGGCGTATACAGCCTACAGCGGCCTTGTTCAATTAGTGCCAGTGCTGTTTGGCTACAATTTAATAAGAGACTTGGGTTGCTCCTGTCGACCCCCAGTCTTCTTCCGATGAGCTGATTAGGTGAAGATGGCAATTTCTCGTTAACGAAGCGCAGAAAACATTTCCGTTAACTCATTAAGACAGCGCGACTTACGTTGGAAATGGCCCTCATGAGTTGCCCTCCATGCGCCACGAAACGGTATCATTATCGCTCCGAAGTACCGTATCTGCCACACATTACTAAAAGACTAGCCACCGACCAGCGCTATCGATCACCTCTGAAACAACAACAAAAAACATTGTGAGGGGAATTGGCTGACATACTTCTCACTAGTCGAATTATGGCGCTGTATAGTGGGTTATTATCACGTACACTGTAAATACAGTGTTTAACACGGTTTAGAAAAAAAATATCATGAGAATTGACCATGCCTCTCATGTGTGGCGTGGCATCGTTAATTTCAAGGAGGTAACTTTATACCGGCAAAGAATAAAGCATTTTGGGGAACTGTGTGGACCAATGTTAGTTCGACAGAAATGTCGTCGTCAAGGAGTTGCTACACCGTAATTACAGCAATTATCAGTTTGTGACTGATTTTGTGCCATCAAGTCCATGGAGCCTATACATAGATGATGTATGTAGAACTTAATGTTGCTCGAAAATCTATGTCATCTATTTCGAGCAGTTTTTCTAAAGAAAAGATGGGGAAAGATGACAGTTTACCCTCGTAGAGACTAACGTTTCAGAAATTCAAAATAGACCAAGTGATTTTCCCCCTTCTATACCCTAGTTATGTGCGGATATTGAAAAGTGTTCAAGTAAGGAATTATCCCAGAGGCAACAAGATGAGCATGTTGAAAACCTATTCAGATTCCTTCACTAAAGTAATAATTTAAACAAACTGGCACGCATGAAACCTTTCTTATACTCACCTTCAGTACACAACTATTAAAGATGCACACTTTTCATAAGAATAATGATAATCTGTGTTTTAATTAAAGCGTCATTTTTGAGACATTTATATTCTAAATAATTTACTTGAATGATATTTGTACTTAGATATACATCGACCTACTGAAACTAAACCAAAACTCCATGATGCTTTTAGAAAGTACAGCCCATACAAAGCTCATACAAAGAGAAAATATCATCACATGTATACCTGTTAAGAAATTTAAATAAGAATTAATAATTAGAAGTGTACTAAACAGGCCTGCTAGTGCTGTTATGGATTCGACTACAGTCATGTACGAGAAACTCAGTTATTAGTCTTCAACGCAAAAAGTATTTATTGTTGGCATTCTAATCTTGAAAAACACATCGTATTTATAAATCTTGATATGGTTTTAATATATAGAAGAAATACAGAGGCACAGATGTAATGCACATCGATACAAGCATGTGTTTCATAAAAACATTTGTGATGCTGTTTTGACCTTTAGACATCATGTACAATATTCGATGTGGGTAAAGAACACTGATGACAGAAATCTGCTATTAACTCAAACTTATAGGAAACTCCGAATAGAAAACCTTCCAATTAAGTTTTTCTCCTAAAATCCACAAGCAAAACTATCACGAAATTTGTCTTTAATTTATCCGTACATAAACAAATGTCATCATCCCAGGTCTGTTATTTGTGGTCGGTTAGTGTAAGTTTGGAGTTGAGCCATACATCAGGATGGGTGTAGCATTGTGATAATCATAACTGCCATTGGAAAGTTATGTAGCTGATTAAGCACTGGCGCACCCTGACCCACTAACGGTAACCTATGTTATCGATCGATTTATCAATTACTTCATTATCAGTTTTCTGATTCAACGAGTTCATTCATTTTATACACAGTGGTATTATTTCCTTAAAACTGTAATTGATGACCCGTCTGCCTGTTCTTCCTCTATAGACTACATTCTTATAAACTGGTTCTGTTCTTAAAGGGACATTCTGGCATCACCCTCTACATCACTAACATTCAGCGCACGACAGTTACCTGCAATAAATATTTTACTTTTATCACAGCCGCCGATCATAACGGATTGACAATATTTTTCATGTAAGCCTGGGGGTATTTCCATCATTACAGTAGCCGTACTTGTTCGATTGAGCTTGCCTTGCGTGTTAATGTACAAACACTAAACCTGATCATGACATCAACCTGCAAACGGAATAAAGGCGTTTGGGGAAGATTACATATTAAAGCGGATGCGTGGTAAATTTGAACAATCGTTCGATTGTATGATCAGCGGTATGTCAGGGATTAACAATGTACATTTAGGTTGACTCGTCCATACTGAAGATAACAAGGTAGCGTTGAGATAAATTATATAAACATTTACATAAAGCTCTTTATTAGGGCGTACTCATTGCTGCGATCTCCTTTGAAATGCTGTCATCGCATGATAATATAATATGCATGTAGAGGCCTGTGTTATGCATGTTGGAAAATGTCCGTCAGGAGAAACTACCGTCTTGGTATTTCTGAATATGTATTTGCCATAGTTTCCAGCGAAAACTAGTGTAATGATGCTGTACATTAAAACTATGTCCTTGCTGTAGCCCATAACGAATAGAATTTAGCAAACGAGTAATTTGTGGTTTGAGCCTACTGGTTGTCTGCTCTCATTAGCACATTGGCCAAACGCCTCCCAAGCGGGGCTTAACATACTGTGCAGAAGTGAAAGGGGGTCAATTTGTGAAGGAATCCCTTTGATTTCAGAAAACAAATCCAGAAGGCACATGTATTCGACAAACCTATTCTTTTTGTGAGCTTAGTCTTTTGTCAAAGTGTCGTCTTAAAATTCCAAGGAACAGAGAAAAAAACCAACACCTCTGGACATCCTGGCTCCTTGGTTAATTCTGTTTCTGTCTCCACGCAATGAACTGAGGAAAACCATAATGTTAGGATTACAGGAACAGAACCTTAATTCCCAATTTATTTGAGGACTATCCGTAAGTGGTGCTCTTGTGAGATGAGTTTGTTAATGTAAGATTTTTTCTTGTAATCCTGATCTTTGGCTAGGGAAAATACGATAACATGCATTTCTGTTTTGGTTCAGAAAAACAGGATGTCTTGAGTAAGATACTACGCTCTTTCCTGTTAATTCCCAATTCATGCTTCATTATGACTGGATAACTTCAAATTTAACAACCTAAGAATATGCTATTCAAAAGTTTTGAACGAAATATCGGTAAAACGTGGTGTGGCATATACAAAATAGCATGGTCGGATGTCATCTTAGGAAAAATAGAGAGGTGATAAGATGTATGAGATTAACTTGTTCTGAAAACAAATATCGATGAGCAGCCGTCAGACGTTTGACATTGCATTTGACAAGGCCAGCGCTGCAATCACCCTGGGTGGAGGATTATATCGCCAAGCCATAAAGATGGGGATATTATCCATGGTGCAAAATAACTCCTCGTTAAGACGGAAAATCTTGAGGTTCATCTCTATCGTTGTCACTCAGTGTTCACATAGGTCTTGTCAGTTTCATGTGGATGACTTCAAAGGCTTGATTTGTCGCACGTATCTTGGGCCAGTGTTTAAGTTCCACCCTGCTGTGGAAGCAAACAGGACCATGAATAGAAGCTTATCGAGGATCGCCTTTTTTATATGTACTGAAAATTTTCATTTGAAGCAGAGCCGTTTTTACGATCTGGTATGTTTGGATCAGTTTGTAACACAGATATTTCATCGTCCACCATCGGTATCCCTTTCGCTTGGCTTCGCCCTTTGGAACTGACCACCCGTTGCATTTCTTGGGTCGTGATATAGTGGGTTAAAATGATTGCCCTTATTTGCTATAGTTCACACGAGATGTTCAGTACCATTCTCGGGCAGAGAATTTTGTTCTCGGAGCCTTGGTGGCATGCGAGAGTTTCGGCTACACGTTTATGCAAAGGTGAACGTGTAGAGAACCCCAAGTTAACTTAACAGTTAGAAGTTTTCCGCCAAAATCTGATCGTTGTATGTTGTTATACGTCTCTAGTCAGAGACAAAAATATCACCCTTCTGAAAACTTAGATAAAATATCCATACATATAGCTAAAAAAAACCAAGCGACAGGTTCTAGTATAACCCGATGATGAAGTTCGCTGGGGACTACTTGCCTTCCACCACTGTGATATAAAAGTAGACAATGATCGTCAAGTACATAACCTGTTTTAGTGAACATAAATATCAATTAAATGAAGTCTTCATGTAAGTAACTGGAATTGCTGTAGGTGAACAACTGAACACTTTTACTTGTGAAATAGGAGAAGAGTTTAATAGTCAGCGACATTGGCCTTGTTCTTCAAGGTCATTAACGGTCGTTTAAGTTAAATTTTATACAAGGCCCCTGAACGCTCTGTCTCTGGAACGGTTTAGATTAAATTCAACAAACTTACACCCCACATACACATTGGCAAGAGGAAGAACCCTTTTGATTTACAGCGACCTTGACCTATTTCTTCAAGGTCATTGGGTGTCATTTAAATTAAATGATATAAAATGTTTGTAAACTTGATATCACTAGAACGGTTAAGCCCAAGTTCACTTAGAGCATGCTTACATTTTGGCATGAGAAAGATCCTTATTGATTTTCAGCGACCCTGTCCTTTTCCTCAAGGTCATTGGGGTCATTTAAGATATAAAATGATAGTATACGCTCGACCTCTTGAAGATTTTGTCCCAAGCTTACCAATCTTATACCACACCGACACAATTCTATGAATGGCTGGTATTATACATAGTATCTCTTGGCATTTGTATCTGTTTGTTACATTTGTTATCTATTTGTACATCTGCTTAAGGCCGTGGAGTTTTAAGTTCATTACATGATATCTTTTTAATTTATACAACTGCGGTTCCACAGAACCGTAATTTCACGTAATTTCTTAACGTTTTTTCTCTTTTCCACAGTACGGCCAGATCCACGTAGCTGTGCGGGAATTGGTTTTGGAGAAATTCGGGACAGACAACTGGAAGCGTATACTGTAAGCACGAGAATTTCTAGCGTACAGCTTTCTTATCCGCAACTCTCTGTGGGAACTTAAAATTTTGCAAAAAGATGTGAGGACTGTTTTCTAGTATGTAAGTGTATACTGGAAATAGGATGTACCCTGAGGCACCAGTATTCATCAGCATGGCATACAAATTAAATGAGCTTTATTTAATTTTGCAGAGTAGAAAACTCACTCAAGTGGCCCCACTCTTTTGTTTATGAAATATTATAGAGAAACTGAAACTGAGGAAATTTCATTCACCTTATATCCTTCTCTTTCCACTTTTGAACGTGTTTGTATGTTGTAGGAAGATGGCCGAACTGTACGGTAGTGGATACTATAAGTTGCTTATATGTTTTCAGGCAGAAGTCCGAACCGGACGGTATAGCCAATACTATAAGTTATTCGTATGTTTTCATGCAGAAGGCCGAACCGGACGGTATAGCCAATACTATAAGTTATTTGTATGTTTTCATGGATAAGGCCGAACTGTACTGTAGCGGATACTAAAAGTTATTCGGATGTTTTCCGGGATAAGGCCGAATTGTACGATAGCAAATGCTCTAAGTTATTTGTATGTAAGTACCATAAGTTGCTTGTATTTTTTCAGGCAGAAGGCCAAACCGGAGGGTATAGTCGATACTATGAGTTATTTGTAATTTTCAGGGATGCCGAATTGTACGGTAGCAGATGCTATAAGTTGTTTGTATGTTTCCAGGGAGAAGGCCGAACTGGACGATAATGAACATTTCATGGTTTTCCATCGTTATACTGACGCACTCACCTTCAAGTTAGTAGGAGCTACTTCAGAAATTCTAGGTTCGTGCTGCACTCTGTCATTTGGAAGAAAATTGTATTTGTTTTGTAATTTCGTATATAATTAATTACTATGAATAAAGCCAGGCAATGTATTCTTGTAAATGTCAGTAATTTTTGGTGTGATAACTTCGTCATGCTACTGTGTATGAGAAGACCTCGTTACTGTTTAACTGTTTTTTCTGTTGAATCGCAGAAGTCTCTAACGACGACTAAATAATTTATTTCTACACTTATTCACAGGAAAGATTCATCTAAAATTGCCCTTTTCATAATTAATATATCCCAGTGTTTCTTTACATTCACCTGATGGCAAGGAAATCAGCGGCAGTCAAGAATATGTTGAAAATTTTATTTTAAAATTAAGAAGATACTTTGTGTTCCATGTGTGAAGAGCTCACAGAGTGATTAAGACTCTTTGGACCATATTTGAAAATAAAACACGGTGCCCCTAGTGAGCATTTATACAATGTAAGCGTGGATTTTACATAATCGCTTTTTTACATGTCGTATTTTCTTCACAGGTGTTCCAGTAACAACTGTGTTGGAAGTTTTTGGAGAATATTTTTTCCAATATTGCCTCAAACACGGTTACGACAAAATGTTGAAATCTCTAGGAGAGGATTTAACAAGTTTTATACAGAATCTCGATTCGTTACACTCGATGCTGGCATTGAGCTACAAAAATATAGAGGCACCGTCATTCAGGTAGTGTATTGCTATGTGAATTTGTAGATTTATATCTGTAGAGTATGCATAGGCGTAGGAAACTGGGGATGGCGGGAGTGGGCAAGGATGGCGAAGACACTTTTTGAAGATGGCGACAAAAGTATACTTTTGACTCTCCCACACACTTTTTATGCCACTGATATGTACATGAAAATGACAAAAATGACACTTGTTTTGTTGTAAGACTTGTCCTTGGAATTTGACAAATCAAATGGTGAAAAAATAGGTTTTTGCCCCCGCCCCTCACGCTGTTTGTGGTAAGCGTACATGCAAAAGACAAATATTCGTATGATATTATTTACCATGTAACAAATTTATCCCACGGCGGACCTTAAAAACTCTATTGAAATTTGTTTCTAGAAAAACAAAAGAGGCTTCAACAACAATTTCCTGTCGCGTCAAATAGCTTTGAATTATCAAGCAGTGATCTGGAAATTATGATGTCATAACGTCATTGACAGTGTTCACTCAACATTCTTTTGTGACGTTGTGTCCTTGGTGTCATTGTTATGTCACATTGTAACTGTTACGTCATGACGTTCTCCCTACTGTTGAGTGATCAGATGCATATAGCATCTGCTGCAGGGTATAGTTATACGCGTCGGTCACGTGACCATTACTGTCCAATGCAAAGCAGAGAATTTTGTCTGATGTGGGATAAAAGATAATATGTGTATCCCTGCCTCCTATCATAGCTAGTTTCAGTTAGTAGAAATTACAAGATATGTGTCAAGCATCCGGGGCCTTCGTACCCCCTGGATATAGTATAGCTCTGCTTATGCATTTTTTTCGGTGTCCTATCATAGCTTTAGTCAGAAAAAGAAAGTCTGAAACTATTTAAAGCCCTGAGCTTCTGGGGCTTTGGTCGCTTTTGGATTCTTGCCACTTTGCGTCAATAAATCCGCTACTTAGAGATGAGAAATCTGTATTGAGAATGCTTAGTTGTCAGTTATCGCAACGAACATGCGTAGCCGCTCTATTTACAGCCCATATTTCTGAAAAGTTAAAGTCTGTTCTTCATTGCCGCAGGAGTGAATAAGTTTTAGTGTTGAAGCTGATTTTGTAAATTTCAAGAAGTTTCAGTTTATAAAGTATAATGAAGTGATGTTCGGGGGAGGATTAATGTCCGCTGTACACAGAATCATGAGGACTGAAAGCAGTTATACCTTGAGCAGAAAAATTCAGGAACACTGAATAAAGCAAGGAGTATGGAGCACGTTAGGCCTTGCATACGTTTTACGGTTTTTTGTTCTGACGTCACTTCCAGGGCCCGGTTTCATGAAGCATACTTAGTGCTAAGTAGCACTTAGCTAAGTGCATTTCCTATCTCTACAACATACGTTGTCATGGCAGTTAAGGAAATATTTAGCTAAGTGCGCGTCATGAAACTTGTGCCTGCTTATTATTGTGAACCCAGTGCTGTTGGCGTTGTTCAAGATTTCTGTACACGATGTGCCAGTGGTGCCAATGGTGTAAAGCGAGGACAGAAAGAGGAGTATGACCCTGTTTTACCTCTTAGTAAAACCTGTATGGTACCAAACCGTAAACTTTACCGTAAGCAAGGCCTTTCCACCTTTCTGTTTGTTTGGGGCCAAGAAAAAAAGCTGAAAATAGTCACAATTCTTTATATCTACCTTGAATGTTTCGGATAACATTTTAGTATTACTTTTATTGCTTGAATGAATGATTATGACTTAAAGCCACGTCGGCAATATCTGGGCCATATCGTAGCGATTTTATTGCTTGATGTTGTCACATTTATGTAGGCCTCTTGCATGATAAGTTTATTTTTCAGGTGCGAGACAAATCCTGACGGCACCTTAATTCTACATTATTACACCATCAGACCCGGTCTCTACCCAATCGTCATAGGTATGTTTGTTTCAAGAAAATGCTAATGTTGCAAAAACACTGTTTAAAGATCATAATTTACTTACGAATCGAGGGACCAAGGAGTACTCTAAAATGTCTAAAGGCTGAATCTGAAAATAAATGAATGTAATTTAGAGTATGTAGGTTTCTATAATTTATGTTAAAGTTTCACCCAAATTTCCTCTTCAAGGTCTTGTGCGAGCAGTGGGGCGAGACTTGTTCCACACTGTCGCCGATCTGGAAGTCATCAGTATTTCGTCACAGAAGCTGACCGAGGTAGATGTGCAGGAGCACGTGTCGTTCAAAGTGACGGTAGCAGATGACAACAAAAATTCAAGGACAGCCTCCAAAGTTGTGGCCCCCTATTTTGAGACAAAGAAGATGTATACCCGTGATGCATTCACTCCAGCCATTCCTTCAAGTCTACACATTTCTGCCAAAAACTTTTGTCTTGTGTTTCCGTACCATGTGATATTTGACAAAAACTTAGTAGTCAAACAGTCAGGGATCATGATTCAAAGACTGTGCCCAGCTCTTTCAGAGGAAAGCACAGGCATGGACAAGTGCTTCAACCTCGTTCATCCAAGGATGCATTTTACATTCTCCAACATTCTAACCTTCATCAATGCAAATTTCGTGCTAGAGGTAAAACACAGGAAGTCTGGCAATTCGCCCTCAAGTGATCAATCAATAAAAGTTAAAGGTGAGCACAGGGGCTCTTCATTGGGAGTGTTGTATACTTCACAAAATTACCTGTTACATCATGATTTGACATTCTACTTTTAAAAGAGAAGTGTAGCATACATGTGCTCGATAGTTCAAAATTATCAAATTTCAGTTATCAGTATTGTTGAACCTATATTTATATATACAGTCCACGGATCTTGATTTAGAACAGGTCCATTTGCTTATTCCAAACATGATCTTCACTATTTTTTAGCATTTTGATTTTACGGTGTTTAAATTGCAAGTAATGATTGAAATGATAGGGTGGACATTTTGGGCCATATTCACCAGGCTGAATCATAGTGACGACACAGGTTCTTTTTAGCTGTTTCGAAAGTCCACCGTAGCAAGTTAAATGTCTCCATTTTAATCTCTGTCAAAAAATGTCAGAAAAAAACTATGAAGACCATTTTTGGAATCAGCACGAAATAGCCTTTTAAATGAGGCGTACTCTCTTTAAGTGTGATCTGTTCTTTTAACTAATACCTAAGCACGGAGATACTTTTACCCCATGTAGTAAAAGGTTTTTCGTATAACATTGCATTTAATAATATCCGTAAATTATGAAATAGCTTAGAGTATAAACATTTATTCTGCAGAGAATATCTTCATTAATTCTGAAACTACACAAATGGAATATATACTAGAACAACGATTCTTTTACTGCTTAAATTGAAAGGTAACATTAATGAGCTGGTTCATGTCTTCAGATTGCCCATGGAATTGTGGGAATGCTCCACGAAAATTCAACATAAGAAACCCAAGTGGTCTGTGTTCTAATCATTTTTGCAGTTCGGCATGCGTTTTCCTTAAAACAGCATATATGAAGGCATAGATAACTACTAAACGTGGCTTTAAACACCTGTAAGAAGCTGTGCTATACGTGTATGTAGAACTACATGTGTATATAATATATGGACGCACGAATGATGTATCTAAAATTATAGCACAAATATTTCATTTTAATTAACCATCGTGGTAAATCAATCAACTTGTAGGCACCTCACTAATTTGATGAATTAGTATTTTTATTCTAAGTTTTAATTCAGAAAACTTTTCATTTTTAGGGAAATAATCAGTCGCCTACCTAAAAAAACGTACAAAAAACAAAACAAAACAAAACAAAACAAAAGGCATTTTGGGGAAATGGTTGCTTAAGAAGGTATAAACAGATTATTGTCATCAAGTGCATGACCATGATATTCATGGGCTACTTGAAATGTGTATGTTACGTACAGGAGAAAAAAAATGTATATTAGAGATCTTTGAGGCTTAGCCTCTTCGCAGTATCACTCGCTGGACGACAAAGCGTGATCATGTACTGTACTTGGACATTCAGCTGGATTATGTGTTGATTTCAGGCCAGATGGTGTGGTTAGAAGACATAGATCACATGATCTATATATGTTCTCCCCGACTGGCTAGCCTTAATGAGCTGTTGGACAAGAACGTATTTCTTTCCGACATACCCATATATGACGTCACACGTGAGCTAGTGTTACTTAACCAGCAGAGGATTGCTGAGATTGAAATAAGGTGAGCCTTGAATTCTGGTCTAATAAACGGGCGCTTAACAGCAGCGACCACAGTGTGATAATTTGGATGTGATGTATTAATAGTGTCACCACATTTAGGACTTTAAAGAGTGAATTGTTCTTTAGTGCCGGGGATAATTGTGGACATCGGATCTGGAATTTCCTTCTAAATCAACCTTTTCATCTAGTAGGTCGCCTACTTGCAAATGATGTAGACCTAATTTGCATTCGTGATACCACACGATATTTCAGTATCGTGTGGCAGTAACTTAACGTCAATAGGCACCTAAGAGGGAGTAGAGGTTTTCTCTTGGTTAGACATGTAAGCAAAACATTCTGCTGTATAGGGCGAATGATGTGTACCTACATCTAGCCCATGCCTTAGGTAAAAATTTATTTGATTGATATTTAACGACACCTTTAAATATGTACTAAGTCTACATTTTCCCACATAACGTTATTTCTTACATGTTATAAAGCGATTGGAGACAAAGCTTATTCTTATAGCTTGCACGACTATAGTATCATTTTAGCAATGAAACGTTTAAGAAGACCCGTGGCGCAGTTGATGACCGCTGAATGGTAAATGTGTCACTTGTCCAAGTTCTAACCTATTAATATTTCCATCTGTGCCAGAGTAGCAGTGCTTTAGATAAGGCCTTTACACTGCTTTATCGAAATGGCTTGTTATTCCTTCCACAAAGCAAAAAGCTAGATGAAACCACGGCTGAATTGCGAAAGACATCTCAGGCTTTGGAAGCAGAGAAAAAGAAAACAGACATGTTGCTCTTCCAGATGCTACCGGTGAAAGTCGCCAATCAGCTCCGAGAGGGAAAACCTGTCGAAGCAGGTAGGCTTATATTGTGAAAATACAAATGAACTGTGACATTTCACCATGGACTTCGGTTAAGAGGTAAATTTGCGTGACAATAAAGCACCAGAATTTGACGAAAAAATAAGCATCGACAAATCATCAGTGACTACTGTGCGTGTTCATATGCATTGCACTAGATTAAAGAAAGAAATTTGTAATACAAGAGCCTCGTGTGTTCCTCGTATTAAGTCAGTGACAGATATCAGGAAGCCATCAGTAAGATAGGATTGTGAACAGATCAACAGTTCCTTTTGAGGTTAAGTTCTCTTTTGTTTGAACTTTAATAAATTAGTAGCTGCACTCATGAATCAGTGATAATACTTGAAAACATGGTATTCCCATTGAATGAAAAGGGATGATTAATATTTGCAATGAATAATATACATTACCGAAGATACCACATGGTCGCGAAATTCGAATGGCAAGCTTTCTGGATCTCGCAGTGCCCATTTTATTACGTAAGGAGTTCGAATTTATATTGTGGTGAAATTCAGATCATACATTTATATAGCAGTTTGAAACAGATCACCTTAATTTGCCACTAAACCAAAAACTGAGGGTGTTGAAATTGTTGTAGGCCTATATAAATCTAGGTAGGTGTTTGATGTTTTTGTGGGTTTCTTTGCAGAAAAATTTGACGAAGTGACGATCTTGTTCAGCGATATCGTGACCTTCACAAACATCGCAGCCGCCTGTGCTCCTTTGCAGGTTGTGAACATGTTAAATTCACTGTACCACAGGTTCGACTCCTTGACAAACCAGCACAATGTGTATAAGGTAACCAGCCCTTGTTTTGTCTCTCTAGCTGTGCATCTTATTACTTTTATACACGCTGAAAGATTGTTTTCCATTCTTTCTCCGATAACCGGATTAATCAAATGTGCACCACAGTATGTAAGCAATCAAACTTGAGTGGTGAAGTTCAGGGCCAGATGACGATGTGATAAGTTACTTCTAGTCATACATAATTATGTAAATTCAGGGCTAGTTGACGCTGTGACAGGTGACTTCTGATCGCACATAATTAGTGAATTTCAGGATCAGTTGACGGTGTGATAAGTGACATCTGGTCACACATAACTGGTCAACTTCAGAGTCAAGTGCCACATTCGTGAGGAAGTATAGTCACCCTGTGAAATCTGCATTCTCGACTTATGGAATCCTATTACATTTGGGGATTCCGTCACTTTTCCACCAAGCAAAATGCTGGCCGTAGTGGTGTAAATTAAATATTCTTTAGTATCGCGTAAAGCCAATGAAAATAAATAAGTGAACCAATGTGGCATGAATTCATTACTGCAAATAAGTTATTAATCATTAGTTAGTTACAGTACTGCTTATGTTTACAAAGCTTGTGCTGTTTTTATCGTTATTTCATGTGCAATATAAGAAGAAAACTGTCTTAAGGTTTGCTCTTCATGCTTCTTTAGTAAGTCGATTCAGTTCCTAAAACAAGGTTGGTGATGTCAAAACAAGAGGCTAGCATTTTTTTAAGTTGGCCTGATGAGAGGAATGCGGTCTGTAACTGATATATAGTATACTTTTAGTTTGGCTCACTTATATGTAAGTTTAAAACTCGGAATTTTTCCCCAGAATTGATATGTACAATTTTATAAGTGGTACAATAGTTGTCAGGAATTTCGTTTCTCTGGTACATTTGTATTGGTCAATTGTTAAGGTGGAAACTATCGGTGACGCATACATGGTGGTCTGTGGAGCCCCGGAAATATCCGATACACATGCTGAGAAGGTGGCAAATTTCGCTATGGACATGATAGAAGAAGCGGCACATGTGTCTTCACCCGCCACAGGGAATCCTATTCAGGTATATACGTCACCCACTATTGTAGGATTAACAACATCAGGAACGTCTTTTTCAGATAGTCAGATTGGGGATTCAGAAAAAAAGTCAGGAAAAAGCTCCCATTTTTCATAGCCGTGCAATAAATTTTACCTTTACGTTAAGTATTTCTGACATTCAGACAGCGTAGTCTGTTTCTTTTAAATTGTTGTTTGTATTCATCTGTGTGTAAAATCGCTCATACAAAATAGCCTTTAGTGAGTTACATGTAACACCGCAAGTTTTACACACTGATATATGCACTAGAATTAATAGGTGATTTTTCAGAGAGCTTAATATAGGCGACAAGTTAAGGAAACAGACTACTGAATCTGCAATTGTTTTTTTCAGATCCGAGTTGGGATCCACAGCGGACCCGTCGTGGCTGGCGTTGTTGGGCTAAAGATGCCACGCTACTGTCTCTTCGGTGACACGGTGAACACAGCTTCCAGAATGGAAAGCCATGGTATTCCGGGCAGGATACACGTCAGCCCATCCACATACAAGCACATGTATGTATACAGGATAGTCCAATCACACGCCAGTCCATCGTATAACATCTGTGTCCACATATTCTAACCAGAGTACTTCTAATCCTTATACTTGCACAATACACCAGTCGATATTTATAGCGTCACAATAAAGGGACATAAATAAATGAATAAATAACAAAATAAATAAATAAATAAATATATACAACTTTATATGACTCATAGAGCCATTTGTCGTAGCTAAAGACATACTGTGCCTTATGTAGTCATACATTGTCTTTATGGCTGCCTTCAGACTTGTAGGCTACACAAAGATTTGCTCGATAAAGCCATAAGGCACATTATCAGTGTAATAACAAGGATGTGAATATTATTAATAATATTCTTTTTTTCGTCTCCAGCGAATCCCATGAAGGCAATTATCTATTACGCACGAGGGGAGAGGTAGAAATCAAAGGGAAAGGTAGAATGCAAACATACTTTCTCATCGGGCGCTATGACAGAAAAATGCAGGAACCTGATGACGAATTCTCCAGTCAGCAGGAACACCCCATGGTCAAAATCTTGCATTCAGGAGAATGCTCCAACAAGTTGGAAGAGCACAGTTCTACCTCAATGACAACAAGGGCTCCCACAACCAGAAACATGGATGCAACTTCTGAGAAACCGTTACGAAGCAAAACATGCAATGTAATGTAAGAAATTTCATGAACATGTGAGACTATATGTGACTTAAAACTACAGACCACATTTAGACAAAGTACGCATCATCTAAAAGGCCATCAGTTTTTATTTCCTTTTTAATCACTGTAAAAAAATGCCTCACTATGATGAAGACCATATTTGGAATCGGCTTGAAATGGTCATTTAGATAATGCATACTTTCTTGGTCTGTTCTCTCAAGTCTAAGCGGTATAAATTTATGCTCCGCGGGAATCATTTCTTTTCTTTTTGTCCATCTCAATTATACACATGCCGGTGATATATATAGCGTCCGTTTGTCCATAAGCAATTCCTTGTCAACACAATTCCTGCTGGAGTTTGTATTTGATTGTGCTGAAATCACGCAGTGTTGTCTGGTAACCATCTGAATATGTGAATATGCCTTAGTTTTCATTTGCGTTCGTAAATTATTTCAAGTTATCGACGTGTGAATTTCTAATCTGGACATTTTAAAAATATCACCCACTCTTAGGTTTTCTTGGAACTTTGGAGATGTGCCTGTCGTTGATGATGGCATTGCCTGAATTATTTTCCAAGCTACTGCCGCTTCGAGACGGAATATGGAAGCTGTGCTAGCTAAAATCCATAGACTCTGCATCTCTTCACAATATATACTCCCATAAGAACAGATATTATACACTTTTGAAAATTCTGTTCACAAGAGCTAAAGAGTCAAATAAGTACTTATGACCGAAGGTACTAGGTCAAAGATTAAATTCTCTTTTTCCAATCTTAGATGCATCTATAATCAGGTATTTGGGTGTTCCCAACAGCGACATGTATGTGTATGAAGTTTCATTGTATTTTGCTCAGTAGTTTTGGAGATATCTGGCGCTATATCACGGCTAATGTGAATTTTAACCATAAGAAACGGGATCAAAGATCGGTAAAATATTGTCCGACAAAGTCCATTTCCGACAACTTTTGCACAAGAATGGAGAAAAAAAGGCATTTAAAGTCGTTTTTGTAACGCACTGACATGACGACAAGACACGTTTCGTCAAAGTTGCCCAAGAGTAAAAAATTGTAGCTTTGCTTTATGGTAGTATAAGGGTACCGCTATCGGAGGGTAAAGGTGATAAACAAACGGTTTGTTTAACTCTCAGACAGCAATAGGCCTTACACAAAATCAAACAAAGAAACACGAAAACGCTTGACTAAGTTCAATACAAATATTTGAACAAAACAGACAATAGTCCAGCCATCCTTCATTAATTTTGCCAATCTGTTATAATGCAAGTAGTGTCAGTTTCTCTATTGACTTCGGCACGGAACTTGGTTGTACTTCGTGGCATCCGGCTACAAATTAACCAGGAGACACTCATCTGATATCAGTGTACAGGTATCAGTAAATATGAGCAGGACTACAGGTATCAGTGAATATGAGTAAGCCTATATGTATCAGTGAAGGCTCCGAAAAATCCGAAACACCCCTACAGACAGATAACCCCCGAAATGTACGATGATGTAAGAAAACAAAGCAGATATAGGTCTGTAGAAGGTGCTTGACAAAGCCATGCGGCTTTGTTTACAACGCTGCTGTCACCACACCCGAAATGTTTGAATCCAGATCTCGCTAGTTCAGCAAAATTGTACGCATGCATAAAAATAACGTTAAATCGTGGAACAATAAAACATGTATCACCAAAGTTGTACACATGCATGAAAATAACGTTCAATCGCACAACAACAAAACATGTATCACCAAAAAGCATGCATGAAAATAACGTTAAATCGTGGAACAACAAAACATGTATCACCAGAAGTGTACGCATGCATGGTAATAACGTTAAATTGTGTAGCAACAATACATGTGACACCAAAAGTATATGTATGCATGGTAATAGCGTTAAATCGTGGAACAACAAAACATGTATCACCAAAAGTATACCTATGCATGGTAATAACGTTAAATCGTGGAGCAACAAAACATGTATCACCAAAAGTATACCTATGCATGGTAATAACGTTGAATCGTGGAGCAACAAAGCATGTATCACCAAAAGTGTACGCATGCATGGTAATAACGTTAAATCGTGGAGCAACAAAGCATGTATCACCAAAAGTGTACGGATGGAGGGGAATAATGTTAAATGCGGAACAACAAAACACGCATCACCAAAATTGTACGCATGCATGGTAACAATGTAAAAATCGTTGAACAACAAAATATTTATCTCCAAAAGTGTACGCATGCATGGCAATGACCTACAATCGTTGAACAAAAAGACATGTATCTCCAGAAGTGTACACATTCATGATAATAACGTTAAATCGTTGAAAAACAAAACATGTATCACCAAAAGTGCACGCATGCATAGTAATAACGTTAAATCCTGAAACAACGAAACATATATCTGCAAAGTGTATGCATGGTAATAACTTTCCACCATGGAACAACCAAACATGCACCGCCAAAAGTATATGCTCGGTAATAACATTCCAGTTTAGAACAACAAAACATTTATCACCAAAAGTGTTTGTACGGTAGGTACATGAAACCTACATTCTTCACATCTCCAACACCATCTTGCTGTGTTTGTACACAACAGCTACATTAATTCCATAGATTGTCACAAGAAGTGACAGTAAAACGGTTTCACACAAATACTGTCAATGGATCCTGGACTGGCTGTGACAATGACACAATTATGGTATTTTTCAAAGAAAGAAACCAACGCCATAATTGATGAAGAGAACGACATTAGCCTTTACTATGGCTTCTTGAGGAATGAGTCTACATGGTTCAACAGAGACATACGTTGAATATAAGAGCGTGTAATTGTGTGGTGGCGTCAGAGAAACAAGAAACCATTAGCTCTCTTAGCAAAGTACAAATAAATGTGCTGCACATACAGTTTTACTTGCGCATGTATTTCCGAACTGGTGTGGGTGGATTATTTATTTAAGTCTTACCATACACATGTAGTAGCACTGTGATCTGTTTCATTCTTCCCCGCTCAGGTTTCAGAAATAAATGAGTGAATGTGGAAGCTAAGCTCGGAGCATGGCCCACCACTCAGAGCTAACGATGTATAGACAAATCTTTTCATGATCACAGAGACATGTATTTGGTTGCAAATGTACTATCATTAGAGCAAAGAGTTAAAGTGGTAATTAGCAAATGGATTGTAACAATGCAATAGCTCATGATTAAATTTTAATTACTGTACATTGTTCTCTTAGTATATGGCAGTACCTGTTAAGCATTTGGAATCGTACAGTATTCAGTGTAATATATAGTTACTGCTGATTTGGCTACCTACACGTATCTGGAGTAGGCCTACACCTGGTTTGGCGGTTCCGTAATGCGAGTTATGTGACATACATGTCTTTTCCAAAACGAGCATCACTGAGGATATAGACCGTTGGATGCACCAAGGAAGGATTTCAGTAATTAACAGGCATATCTGTATGTTATTGTGAAATTTGAACGGGTATAAGAATCCGGACTTTGTAGAGTAGACTAACTGTCCACAGCAAGTGATATAATCGCAAATAATCAATGTGCGCCATATATCCGTGGAAGACAACTGATTTCCGAAGAACTGAAGCGTCTACCATCACCTAGACGACCATTCGAGCGCTGTCCATCCAGTGTTACTATGACGCCGAATATCGAATATCGCGGCTGTTGATACTGACAGACAAGCACCTCAAACTATTCGGCCACAACCCGCCCTTCACCCTGCGCTTCTCACAGACCATGGCATATACAACTCATTCGAGTTAACCGTCATTGTTCACTTGAAGACACAGCCTTTATGATTTTACTCGAGGGTTGAATGTTCACAGAGAGGTCATATACCCCCAATGTATTTTGGGTTTTTTAGCAGTCCTTTTACAGTACACACATGTGGAAGAAAACTTTTATTCCCCTGTGTTAAATATTTATTACTTCACATATTTGATTAGTGTTTTACTCCTTACTCAAGAACATTTCCGGTCCACGGCAGCCGCCAGCATTACGGTACATGATGTAGGAGGAGACCAGGCAGAGCCAGGGAGAAACCTGCAACCATCCCCATGTGCTGACAGACCTGAAAGTAGTAGATAATGTTACCCTCAGGTATTATTCCTATCTTTTAACCCAGGAGATACCGGAGGTATCCGTATGACGTCATAAAGGCCATGTGATGTAAGGACGTTTAAAAACGTTAAAATTTATGAAGGCTGGAATATTTCGTTATAAATTATATTAAATTATTATATAAATTAAATTATATTAAATTATAGATTGAAGTTTTTGTTTCATTATGAATTAATCGGATGTTTGAACTGGGGTGAGGCTTGTGTTGGAATTTATAAGGTTGTTTTAAGAATGAATGGAGGGGCTGATTTTTTGGTCTGTTATACATACATGGACAATCACAGACAATCATAGAAAAACAAAATAATGAGACATTACATAAAACAGATTCGTGCGCAGATTTGACAGTTCACTTTCTGTAGAATTGGAAGCCCAGTTTTCGTGCTCAGACAATCACAAAGTAGAAAAAAAGATAACGGAACATACATACATAAAACGTAGGTTGTGCTCACATTTTGAAAGATACTTTCGGAAGATTTGTTAGTCCTGAAACAAAGGACTTTTGGACGGGTTTTTTTCTCTCGCCACATGTGGCAGACGATGAACTCCCCACCAGGCGTGACGTCACACACCATGACATCGCACGACAAGCCCAAGAGGGGATTCCCACACGAGCTGGCATTATGCCAAAATCTCAAAAGATAAAAAAAACTATCGTATGATATTACTGGCATTATGCCAAAATTTGAAAACACGTGCTCACGAGCGCGTTCTTTTAGTTTTCTATATAAAGTTGTTCGTTTCCACACCTCAGTTGTCAGTTTACCCCGGGGCTTCAGAATGTCAACTAGCACTGTCTGACTGACTTCCTTTTTCTTCATTATGCCGAAAAGTAAACAGCCATCAAGAACAACTGGAGCAATCAATACTAGCGGAGAAAGAGACAACGGATGCACAGCCCGTGCCTAAGAAGCAGAGTAAACTTTCTCGATCGGACAAGAAGAAGCTTTCGCCAAAATCTCATGATGTCATCCAGCCGATGTCGTATTCGAGTTGCTGAAGATAAAATCACCGTCTTCCAATATATCAACGAGCCCTTCCAGCGCAGTATAGCCATTCCAGTGGATGCCTGGGAAAAGTTTGAAAACGTCTTTGAATCACAAACCCGCTGATCAGTAACCGGTTCTACCCACCTACTGAAGATGATGAGATTAGGGTACCCTCAGAACAGCTGTTTCATCTGAGTGAGGACATTTTCAACAGTTTTTCAACACATCAAAATCCACAAACCGCGGAGCATTGGTGGAATGCAAATATTAAAGAATGGATGCAATACAGCAAGCAGGGAAGATATCATCCTAAGAAAGGCGGTGTCACTTTCCGAACTGACATGTGGAAAGACCTGACCGAGGCCTGTCATCGTATAACAGCCATACTTGGGAAAAAATGAAACAGTATCCCAGACAGCTAGTACATCACCTACGTCCCCACCCCCTCCAATTCCTCTCATCGCTGCGGAGAACACCTATTCTGAATAATTTCATGTGGAGTGCAGTGATAGAACATATGATTCCCCTTGTTGATAAAGTAAGGGAAGAACAATGTGAAGGTTGTCATGTGGATCACCCAAGTGAACGTCGACATCCCTGTCACGAGCCATTACATCGTATGGATGTGCAAAGTGAAATTACAGCTGACAAAGCAGCATTACGTTTAGATGAATCTAAGGTTATCATCGATTTTCAGAATGCAGCTAAAGAGGATGGATGGCCAGATGATAAAGTCCGGCAGTGAGTAATGTACAGAAGCGTAATCCTGATTTCAGCGAAATGTACTTGCAACGTTTGACAGGAAGATGGGGTCAAGATGGAGAAGCGGTATATATATATATATATATATATATATATATATATATATATATATATATATATATATGTACTTGCAACGTTTGACAGGAAGATGGGGTCAAGATGGAGAAGCGGTATATATATATATATATATATATATATATGTACTTGCAACGTTTGACAGGAAGATGGGGTCAAGATGGAGAAGCGGTATATATATATATATATATATATATATATATATATATATATATGTGTGTGTGTGTGTGTGTGTGTGTTTAATTAATTTACAGACTAATGTTTCCCGGTACTGTTGTGGAAAAGTCATGTAACCTTATTTTTGCTCAGCTACATATATATATGTTTAATTAATTTACAGACTAATGTTTCCTGGTATACTATGTACTGGTATATTCTGTACTCGTGTGGAAAAGTCATGTGACCTTATACTGAATTATACACATGTATAGTTATTTCATTTACATATTTATTTATTTTCAGACCACCTCCTTTTCCTCCCAAGCGATTTCAATTCCAGTTTGCGAGTTCTCTCTTTTCTGTACGTTGGGCACAACGAATGTTTAATACTATAAATATCGTTTGGCGTGTTTGCAATGTTCAAGTAAAAACAAACGAAAAATTTTTTGGAAAACTATGTTTGTTTGTTTTATGATTTAACAGTTTACCCGGATGATTGGTATTTATCTTGTTGGTGTTGCTCCGATCAGTGTTGATCTGATTGATGTTTATTATTATTTATCATGCGCCAAAAGATTGATGTTGATTTGGGGTTATTCACAGCCTACTGTACCACATGCTTACACTGTGATATGGCGCAAAGAGTATTTCCCCTTGAAACACCAAAATCCTTCAGTCACGGTCAGTGGGAGATAACTCATACCAAACCTCACTCTGTTGGTTGTACATGTACGTGGAAAATGTCGCTAAATATTGAAGGTCTGTATATATATATATATATATGTCGAGGATAGTATAAGACGTACGGTACTCTACAGTATCCCATTATTATTCCACTGGCTGGAGAGGTGATAACACTTCTAAAATGAAATCGACGGTTTTAGGCTCGAAAGAACTTGATTCAGGTAGCGATCTCGAAGCATATAAAGGGGTAGTTGAATAGTTAAAATAGGAGATCTCGTTTGTATTGGTAAAGTCAAGAGAACTTTTTAGATGTCTTACGTACCTAAGTGGAGTCAAGAAATTTTCCGTGTTGTAGCACGTCATCCAAGGGAATCTGTTGTATATACATTACCCGATATGAATGGAGAAAGACTCACGGGGACGTTTTACGGGACAGAACTCCAGTCCGTTAAAACTACGCCTGATACGTACTGTCAAGTGGAGACTGTATTAGACAGCAAAAAGGAGCGTGGGAAGACATATTACTTGGTGAAATGGTGACAATGGCTGGCTGGTTTAAATTCGTGGGTGGCAGGAACACATGTGAAACGTATTTGAAAACGTTTCTAAACTTCATCCTACCCGTGCTCAATCTCCTTTCGCGATGCCTAAGTGTGTAGATGACTACGTGTGAAGCCTGCGCGAGAATTAAGGCTCCGCTATAATTGCTGGTGTCGTGGTGTTGTATATCGGATTGTTAGTGGGCGGATTGGGAATTGATTTAACATCCCAACTGACCGAAGACAAATATTTGTTACGCATCCTGCAAGAGCGATTGAACAAGACGCTATTTCACAAGTTATTGAGGAATAACACGGACACGTTTCGCTCGGTATTTACCAGGCGTAATAGACTGCTGGCGGCGACTGCCATTACCTCCACACCTTCCACCCCGGTACCTACTCAGCTTCAGGCTTACCAAAGACCGAACACATCACCTAGTATTCAAGATATTACTAGGCGAATTTGGTCCAGCGATATTATCGAGCAAACTAAGCACAAGGCCGAACCTACTACAGCATCTACACAGGTGAATTCATCTTAACACAGCACCGTAAATACTGAACCTACGAGCCCACCTGCTACAGCACCTGTACAGGTGAATTAATCTCAACACAGCAGCGTAAACACTGAACCTACGAGCCCACCTGCTACAGCACCTGCGCAGGTGAATTCATCTCAACCATTTTCCTTCAACTTGACTTTCCCTCTAGTCCCATGGATGGACGATGAAGCCACCCATTTACGTGTCTTGTTAGCGGACCGACGGGGAGTGGCAAATCGGTCTTTGTCATCCATCATTCATCCATCTCCCGAGCGTGTAGTATGGTTTTACGGCGAATGGCAGGCTATGTACACCACCTTACCGAATGTTGAATTTCAAGAAGGAATACCTACCCCCACAGCATTTAATCCGGAGGAACGAACTCTAGTGATTGTTAATGATCTTTTGGCGGAAGTAGATGACCGTGTAACAGCACTCTTTACCAAAGAAAGTCATCATCGTAATATCAGTGTGATCTACATTGTGCAGAATCTGTTTAACAAAAGCAAAGTCCATAGAACCATTAGCTTAAACGCTCATTACTTGGTCGTATTTAACCCCCCCCCCCCGAGATTCCTTTCAAATTACTACCATCGGCAAAGAAATGGTCCCAGGTAAAACTCAGTACGTGCAAGAGGCATTTAAAGATGCCACATCCGAACCTTACGGATATTTGCTTGTCGCTCTCAAGCAAACTACAGCTGATCATCTCCATTTACGTACTCATATTTTCCCTGTTGAGCTGCAGTATGCTTATGTGCCCAAGTCCTAAAAAAATATTAACTTTCAGGTGGAATAACTCTCACAGGCATATCCAATAAAACCCCTACATTTCACTTACTGCGTCATTATATAAATACACACCAACCATGTCAGCACTCTTACTCCTGGTTAATGGTCACCCGCAGGTGAAAGAGACAATTCTTCGCGCACCTAATGCTGAATTTATCCGCTGTGTATGCGAGGTTTGTAAGAACATTTTAAATGGGAATATCCCATTGAAACCAGCTCAGAAGGCTCGGTTACATTCGTAAAAGACACATCTACGTACGTTAGTAAACAGGCGCACTCCTCTTCATCGCAAACGGACCATTGTACAGAAAGGTGGAATATTACCTCTCTTTATCGCCCTTCCTGCCATTGCCTCTGTTATAGGTGGATTGTTTACGGGTGGAAGTTAAGAAAAAGAAAAAAGAAGAAAAAAGTCTCATATGAAAAAAACGACCCTAGCTGAACTCGTCTGTTGGAAGGATTGCTCCACCCGACTTCACAATACCCTGTCCCGCCTACTGTCAAACTCTTCAACACATTAGATGGAGATATGGAAGGGATTTTAAAGAATGGAACATTGTCAAATGAAGATAAAATTTACCAGTACCAACAAGCCCTCCAACGCTACTTGACATTTCACAATCAGTATCAGCAAAGTGTCACGCCGCCGCCTAAGCCGCATACAGCCCTACCTACGCCTTTACCTGCTACATCTGTGCCCCCTCAGGCAGCCTTGCCCGAACAAGAAAAGGAGAAGTGGGAAACGGAATTAGGAACCAGAAGGCATGTTGACACCTCATAAACCAAAGGGGTCAACTGCAATTTCCCGGTCTAATAAGCGTAAATCAAAGCCCAAATCAAGAGTTGAGTGGGAACGACTACAACGGGGTAGTTCCACCCTAACCCAAGACCCCATCTCACGGTAATTCAAAGGTCAAACGTAAAATTACCCAACCTCAGCGGTGGTCTCCTTATTAAAAACGGGGTTTCTCATACTGTAGTGTTAGCTGTAGTCTAAGACGTGAGATAAACAAAATGTTTTATATGCCGTTACCGAGCAACAGCTCATATAATTATTTCCCAAATAGTATGTTAGCCAATTGCACTATCCAACTGCCTAGACTGATTCATCTCTCAGGTGATTGGAATTGTAGTTTGGTGGAAATTCAGTACCCACGATTGTGGCCTAATGTCGCAGCCGGTGAGATCTGGTTTACGGTGTACGAGGAAGGATCTCTCTCTCGTTACGGTCGAGTTATACTACCCAAAGGCTATTACCCGACACCGGAAACCCTCACCTCAGGCCTCAACGCACAACTGATGGCTACCATTTAGTCTTCTCTAAGCGGACCAAATTGTGTTGTTCGGTATGATGAACGTTATCAAATATATACACTGGAATTTAAATCACCCCAAACTGTGGGCTTTAGTCCACGCTTACACGAAATTTTCGGTTTCGATCCTGGGACCTAGACGCTGTTATCAACAGGAGCGGAAAAGATGCACTTTGGTCCAACTCGCTCGACACGGATGGTCACCACCCTTTAAGTATATTCGGATGTGCTCGAACCTCATGTAGTAAGGGATGTATTATCCACACTACTTCGTACGGTAGCGTACGAAGGAGATGGAGCGTCTGGAGATGACGTTAGCAAGTCCTTTTCACATATCAAGTACATATCTATACTGAAGAAGGATTTTTCAACCATCGAAATAGATATTACGGACGAGACAGGTGAGCCTGTTCCATTTGAGGATGGGAAAGTGTTGATAACACTTCATTTTCGAGAAGGGCGGAGTTTATCTCTTCTTTACAAAAAAAAGCTAAAAAAAATTCAAAAAAATTGACGCTTACCAAACGAGGATTCGAACCTTGATCTCTCAGTCGCCTATATAGATACACATCAGCCTTACATCACGAACTACTGCCAGCAAGCTGGTGGTGGTAATTTCCCTGTCTTTCGTGGTGTTCCGGCACAACGGTGTCACGGATTAGGGAATTGTTCTAGGTGCTCTTATCAACTGACCTCTGATACCCGGTGCCAAAACCGTGGGGAAAGCAGTGCTACGAACGGCCCTGGGGACTCTTAATGATACGCTGTTTCGTCGCAACTCACCCAGGGAAGCCCTGAAACAACGTAGTACGGCTGCTGGTAAAGAGCTGCTGGGGACTGCTAAACGTGCACTTATGGCGAAAGCCCGCCGTATTCTCGGTGTATCTACACCTCGGCCGGAGAGACGCCCACCAGGTAAACCAGCTCACCAGGGGTCTATAAAACTTCCCGCTGCACGTCACCCATCAGTCAGCGTGAGAGACATGCTGGAACACACACGGACCATATGTCAACCGCCTAACCTGAGGAAGGAGACAATGCAAAGGCAGCTGATTACAAGACAGTCCTTGAGGAAGTGACAATGTATATACAGAAAATCAAAGTCGCCTCAGGTGTTCTTCTAGGGCATTTGAAAGCCTTGGAGAAAGCCCCAGCCAAGTATCCGATTCGTCGTGTCTTGACCAAGTATTTCAATGTAGGTATAGGACATACCACAGTGAACAAACAAAACTTATTTTTAGGCACTCTTCCTCAGCGTCTCGTCATACTGTGTATACAAAACACGACCTTTCAAAGATGATATGTCGAAAATCCCTTAGCCTTCAACCACCGTTACATAAACTACATAGCCTTACACGTGAGCGGACGTCAGATACCATCCAAGCCACTCACTCCGGATTTTCCGAATGACAATTACATTTGTTCTTATATGAAGTTATTTGCTGCCACGGGTAAAGCTGGGTTAGATGAAGGTAACGATATCAAATATGCCGATTTCGGAGCAGGGTTCTCTGTGTTTGCCTTTGATTTGACTGGAGACCAACATGACGACCAGCAGTTGAACGTCGGTCAAAAGGGAGATCTCCACTTGGACATGCAATTTTCCCAACCTCTTCTTCAATCCACTACCGTCATTTGCTACGCCGAATGTCAAAATATTATTGAGATTGATAAGACTCGTATTGTGTTGTGTGATTTCACCAATTAAAACAAAATTTACGTTGACCACCCCGGTATTTGAACTCATATCCTTCATAGTCATCTCATACTCCTAAAGGACGCCCTGACGTCATGAGCAGCCAACGATTATTACAATGTCTTCAAACCGACCATTATACACGCGACTTGGTCCAAGGTGTGTTCCCTTGGAATGATTTACCTGCACGAATGCCACAGCGATCTGCTATAAATATTTTAAATACGGTCCCATGTACGAAACCTGGTACCTATTGTATTGTACTATACATAAATTATGAGGAAACCACACGTCACCTGTTTGGGGATTATTTTGACTCTTATGGTCTGCCACCCTGGCGTAAGGAGGTAGAGACGTGGCTAAATCTGGGCACGCACCATTGGCAATCGAGTCACCGTCATGTACAATGCTGAAACACCGCTGTGTGCGGTCAATATTGCTTGTATTTTGCTCCTCATCGAACTCGAGGATGAACAATGAACTGTATTACACAAACATTTAATTCTCGTCCCATGGACTATACCTATGATCATGTAGTATTCCGACGGGCAGAGGGAATGTTTGTTTTCATCCACCTTTCTTGGCTGTTTAAAAAAATATATATGAGCATTTACGAGGATTGTAATAAGTCATAATCGAATGAAATCACAAGTTAACTAGACATGTTTTTGTTCCTTCATGTTTATTGTTGTACAAAAAAACCCCAACAACAACACCAAAAAAAACACCCCAACAAAAAACAAAACCGGACTCTGTTATATAAACGTGCTTATAACAATGAATACGCTAGCATATAACAATGAATATATATATATATATTGATGAACGTTGTAAAAAAAAATATCATGTTTAATTCAGCTTGTTTGTTCTTGTTTTATTTCTTGGAAAAAAATAATAAAAATGAGATCTCACCAAAAAAAAAAATGTTCCACTTTTTTTTTCATTTTAATTTCGCACTTCATTTACAAAATAGTCGGAATTTGAAATATATTTAGAAATGTCTCTAAATAGCGAGGTAAGTCGTGCTTACTCCATCTGGCAACATTTTACGTTTAGCATAAAAATAGGTGAAAGCGTCCTGATGCTGTGTATAGGAATACATTTGTTGAGCACGTACACGCATGCCACGATTCACTCCGGCTACTCTTTGTTGACCCCGGAGCACAGAGAGATACAAGTACTTTTGTGACGGTTCGCACCTTTGCAGGAAAACTTGTCACCATCTCCGCTGTCCCCAGCGTAGAAGTAATACGTTTTGGGACATAAACCGATAATGCCATCTCCCCTTCATTCCGCCATTCCACTTTAAACAGACCAGGCGTACGTTTGTCGTATTGATAATAATCACGACGTGGTAACCAGCGGTCAAGTTCGGCCTCGTAAACTTCTCGTAGATCTGGTTTAACCAATGATTCCCAGTCGGGGTCAGGCCATGCAATGTAAGTTGAATCCGTATCCGTCTGGAAGAGTTGAAAATCGCTGGAATGAAAATATTTCGCAAGGAAATCACAATAGAATTCTAGCATGCTGAGTTTGGCACACTGATATACCATACACCCTATCCGTAAGGGTAAATTACATAAGATTCGTTTCTTGGTTCACATGACCTCATAGGTATCATCGTCAATTTCCTCGACGTTAATACACGAGTCTGAATTGACCAATTTGCCAGCCTTCTGTAGCGTAGACACTTTCACATTCACATGGAGATCTTGACTGGTAATTGTTTTTCAGTGCTCAGAATTTCCTAATAGCTAACGCCTTGCTTGGATCTACATCACCTTGACGTCGCGCCTGATTCACGTGATCAGCACAGGTGCGAAAGCAGGCTTCAGGTGTGTATTGCACAGCTTGATACACGTGAGTCCATGAGCCAAATACAAATTCAGCAGAGGCGTGCCCAAGAGAATTGTCGTTCCATGTATATTTCTAATCAATATCTGTCGGGGCTGGGTCATTATATTCCTGGCCTTGGCAAATTCTCTCATGGTGGGACAAATATCGTCTAGAATGACATCTGCGTTTTTAAATACGGGCGGACATTCAGCGAAAGTTGATAATAATTCTTGGGGGACATGGCTGTCACATTCCACAAACCCAGACAGTTGCTGGTAAATAACTGATTTTAATAACTTATCTTGAGTAAAATCGGACGGAGGACGGGTAGAGTAACGATGCAGAAATGCCTGAAGAGAAGGGTCAGTTCGGTTTTGATAAAGAAAAAAACATTCCCACGTCTCGACGGCCTGAAAATTTAGATGTTCAAAATAAACTCGGTGATCATTCGGTTCGTTCTGAAGTTCTTCAGGTGTAAGACCGCGCTTAATGTTATAACGCAGCTCTCCTGTTGTAGTGTAGTTGAGATGACACCCGTGTAAATACCAGTAACATCCGTGGAACTGCAACGATACAAGCATACGTATATAAGAATAGAACATGTGAAAAAAAAATCACTGACCGCACACGGATTCGAACACGCAACACACACATATATATAGGTGTATATCATATCATATTATGACGCTACATTTACCATATCTTTTTCATACATATATAATTATTTTCATATATTTTGTATATATATATATGACATAATACATTACCTGGAAAATATTACGTTGACCATTCACCACAGCGAAACCATCAACAGGGAGCTGACGAGGTCCAGTTCTCTTTTCCACATCGTTCAGGCGGTGACGATTATTCACCCCCAGCTCAGCTACCGGCCAGTCGAGGTTTTTTTGATTCCGTTGGATAAAATTTTATAGCGCCTTTTCTTTCTTCTTCTTCTATGGGTAGCCAACGAATATAATTTTCAGCAGGAATAGTTGATGCTAAGCGGGTTAGGTATAACGCAATAGCGTCAAAACCGACAATACCCTGGCACAATTTCCCACCCCGAATACGGGTGGGTCCCTTCTCATGATAGCGATGGAATACAATGCTTGGTCCCCCGACAATATTTGGCCTCAGACATTGATAAAGATCTTTGTGTGCCTCGCCTATTAAGGAAAAGTAAGTAGGCAGACTTTGAAACAAGTAACGCAAAGTCACCCCAGGAATACTAATACAATCTTTAAAAATAACTACACGCATGGTTTGATAAAACCCTGACATCTTTCTCAAAGCTTCAAGGAATGGAGTGACGTTGAGATTATTGTACCAAATCAGAAAATCATTTGGTAAGGGTCTGCATTTCGTGTGATTCCCACACATTCTGCAAAGTAGTCTTGTTCAGAGCAAAAAGTACCTTTTAACTTGTTATGGAAATCTTCACGTGGTGGCAGAGTTGTCTCATCTAAACGTGCTAAGTTATCCACGCAATCGTAACAAAACTGCCCTTTGGTCACCTGACATTCATAAGCTTTGACCCATTTATCATAACTATAATTCGAGGCCAAATAGTTTCGCATGTCTAAAATTCGCTGCTGACCTGTAGACACGCTCCTGTGGTCATTATTCCGCTTGATAACGTATTTTAACCCATCCGTTTTCACCAAGTATAGATACAGCTGTTGCTTCATTAAATTAAAATCATATTTCCCAAAATTAAGACAGGGAGTTCGGTCAGGTAGTTAAAAATTGCTCCTAGAGTTTTTCTGTGTAAGGTTTCTTTTTCGTTTTGTGAGTAGAGTCACATAGCGCAGATTATGGCTATGCATTCGTAAAAGCTGTCTAGCACGTAGTGGTAATGTTCACGCAACACCTTAAAACTAGCTTCGCTGATCTCAGTCATATGTGTCATCATAGTTTCAATCAAAGCATGAGGATCACCCGTTGATATGAAACACATCGGTTTATCATATCCAGGAACGTTACTGTTAACAGACACGCTCATGGGAATATGGAGGGCTGTGCATTCTGTATTTTGATTGCTGTTAGCCACAGTAGGATGTAATTTTTGGAGATAGGCTTCAAAATCAGAACAAGTTCGGTGTGGAAAATACCTGTCGTCTTCAGCGACGTCAATAATTCCCTCATCCTCGTTTATTTTTACACACCGCCTGGATACTCTCGTTTGATAACTCCCTCACAAGTTCGCACACGGCGTGTTTATTTCCTGGCCTTGGGAAACGCTTTATGACACGCCCTGCACATATAAGAACCTGCGTATAAACTCATATCTTTCACCACGCTAAAATGCTTCTCGTGTATATCAAGAGTCAAAGTAGTAGCGTATCGCTTGGCAGACCGATGAAGAATCTCAGCGCACACATCTTTACCAACAGCTATCAGCTCACACACAAATATGTTTACGTTAAATAAATCCTCGAGAAAAGGCAGTTGGCTGAGAGGCACACCTCGGAAATATCGATGTTCCTTACCTTTAGCTTCCAAGTAAATTTTTAAATAATCCTTGGCTTTAACAGCATAGTTTTTTTGGGGGGTCAGCGTTGTCTAGGTGAAAGGCTAATAAGCGGAACAAGCACAAATGATCATGGCTTCCACTCACCATGCTGTACAAGCCTTTGTTATTTCGTATAGTCAGGTAAATCCACTGGCGCACCGATGGGCGTAGCACGTGGTTTATGAACATAAAACGCAACATTAGTCACAGTGTCTACCAACCATTTGGTATTTGGGCGCTGTTGCCGGGCCGATTCAATCGGGTCGATAGCTGACAAATCAGCGGTAAGTGTTTGTATATCCTTGTAGGTCTGAATATACCGACATTCCGGGAGCATTCTTGTATTCGTATTAGGATAGAAATAACGCAATAGATCTGTATCCCGGTGGCGTAAAATGAAAACATAAGCTAAGTTCACACGAAAATCCGAAGGCTGGTCTAGGTGTGTATGTCAGGGATAGAGTCCCGTGATTCGGAAATTATAGACATTTTGCAAAGGACGATGGCTATGAAATTGCTGGCGGATAGCGCCACAGTGATGTCGGTGTATGTCCCGTAATGCCGGGTCTGTAGCTAACTCATCATATGGCGGTGTGATGGGGTCCGATGGAAAGGAATTGGCGCTATTATTTAAGTCAACCTCGTCCTTAACATTACCGACAGGGGTCCTCTCAGGTTCATCCGGATCAAGCATGCTGCTATCAGATCCCAGCGGGCTAAACAGAGCGAGAGGTAAGGCTAAGGAAGTACCCTTGGAGTGCTCAGACCCAACAGCAGACTGAACCGCAGACTTTGACGATGAAGCAGTTACACGACCCCCAGTCAGTGAAACTCCCAAGTTTAACTCCCACCCCCATTCAACGTTTCAAGGGGGACAACTCATACCGGCATATTCCCACTTTTTAATAGCTTGCGGTATGTACATAAAATAAGACACAAAATATACCGCATCACTTTAACCTAGAACACAGGTGAGAACGTACGTCATGCCTCTCAAGAAGAAGCGAAATCGATCCAGGAAATACACTAAAAACAAACCACGACATCGGAAGAAGACTAGCAGGAATAATTTACAGCGAACAATGGTACGAAAATATCCGACACCGGCGTCTTCGAAATAGCTATGAATCGCCTGTGGATTTCTACCGTCGTGTAACCCATACCTAGTGACTTGACAACGCAACGAAACAACCGACCAGCCAACCCGACACTGGGATTGTTTTGTCTTTTAAAGTTTTACATGCGTGCTGGGAGTCTCTTTCTCTCTCTATATAGGCGATATCGCTAAGCTGGCAAAACACAGGGACTGCACATTCACAACCATCTCCGTAGTATAACCCATGCCAACCAATCAGACGCGAAGAATTTGGTTTCTCTCGTCGGTTCGCAATTATTGGCGCGCTGCCAAAAACTAGCCGAATTCACAAGCATGCTCAATCATATAAAAGGGAAATTCACTCACTTGCCACAACACACATTAACGTGGCAGGCGAACTAGAACGTTGTGGTATAGAATGCGGCCGAGCCCGTGCACAGTATGAAGAGATGTTAAAATGTAACTACATCACCTCAATACGGGAGGAAGAAATCGGCGATAGCAAGACAGTGAAGAAACACGCCTGGAAGCGGCTTCTGCAAGCCTGCATAACAGCGAGGGCAGACATGATCGTAAGACTGGGAGCGCAGGACCTCGACGGCAAGCCAGCTAGGGCTAGCGACAAGCCCAGGCAGCCCCGGTCAGGCCAGCCACAGCACCGGTCAGGCCATCTTCACAGCACCATCCTGGCAGCCGAACCGACCGTATGACTCGCAGTGCACCGCTCGACTCGATGGATATATGTCTTTATGTATTGTCCTTTTGCTATGTATTGTTTTTGTTATGTATTGTCTATGCATGTCTTTATATATATATATATATATATATATCACACACCGTGATATCGCATAACAAAATAAAGATCAGCCCCTACCATTCACTCTTTAAAGACAAAAAATTCCCCTTAAATCATCATTCAAAAATAACACTACACACAATGCAGTAAATGTGTGCTAACAACATTATAAAAATGTATGCTTACCGATATTTCTCTATCCATACGGCCCTCCTCCCAATGCTGCATCCGACGATGATGCCGTTTCAGGTTTGATACACGGGTAAACAGCTTAGTCCAGTCGTTAAAACAATATGTAGATCTCAACGACCGGTCAACTTCTTGTCATGCGATGTCATGGTGTGTGACGCCTGGTGGGGAGTTTGTCGTCTGCCACATGTAGCCGTTTGACTGTCTGACAGGCTATATACGTGTATGCATTATGTGCGAGAGCGTTCGTGCAGGTTATGTTTCACATGTAGACCTATGTAGTTTCAAATAGAGAGGGAGCTACACCATTCTGAGTATCCTAATATGGTACAAAGTGCTGGATTTACAGGCCAGATGAAAAGTTATGAAGCAGAGTACCGGGCTGGACAGCAGGACAGCGCCTTGACAGAAGGAACAGTATACCCGGGCGATGGAGAATAACTAATATCGACCGAACCATCATCGTCGTCGGTACACCAGTGATTTTTTTCCTCTCGTGAGAAAAAAACCCGTCCGAAAGTCCTTTTTTTCAGGACTAACAAACCTTCCGAAAGTATCTGTCAAAATGTGAGCACAACCTACGTTTTTATGTATGTATGTATGTTTCGTTATTGTTTTCTACTTTATGATTGTCTGAGCACGAAAACTGGGCTTCCCATTCTACCGAAAGTAATCTTTCAAATCTGAGCACGAGTCTGGTTTATGAAATGTCTTATTTTGTTTTCCTGTGATTGTTCATGTATGTATAACAAACCAAAAAATCAGTCCTTCCAATCATTCTTAAAACAACCTTATTAATTCCAACACAAGCCTCACCCCTGCCCAACCATCCGATTAATTCAGAATGAAACAAACCTTCAATCTATAATTGGATATAATTTAATATAATTTAATTTATGTAATAATTTAATATAATTTATAACAAAATATTCCAGCCTTCATAAACCTGAACTTTTTTGAACTCCCAACTCTTCACTGGTACCTTGCCAAACTCCTTACATCACACGCGACCATTATGACGTCATACCGGTACCACCAGCCCCTGCGAGGTTAAAAGCTAGGAATGTGACCTTTGGTTAACATTATCTGATACTCCTGAATTTGAACTCAAGCGCATTGGTGCAAGGCCCCAGAGTTCTTTTTTAGTAGTGCTTGTACGTTATAAAACCACAAGGCCATAGAAGTCCCCTATGTTTAATAAGACTGTGATCTAAAGAGATAAGACAGATTCACAGTACGGTCGTAGATCCCAGTCGTTTCTTTGCTCAACTTCTTGGCTGCACGAAGACAAACTTTTCGAGGTGCTCTGTACATGTAGCTTGTATCCCATGTCAGGCAGACTTAAGAAACAGTAGAACTACTCCATCTAACGTAATAATCACAACGCAGCGGAGATCCAGAACTTTATATCATATGCCATTTATTTCTCAACAGTTTCCAGGAATATTAGCAATCTGTTCCTCACACCTAACCAGGTACAGTAAAGAAACATAATTAGTAATAGCATAATATTTACATTCTGAGCATACAATAGAGGTTTATTTATCTTTCTGAACTGCAAGTCACTTCCAAGTAAAAATGGTGCGAGCCTCTCCAATAAGTTCTTAAGTGTAAGGACTTCTGGTCAGTTTTTCCATCCCAGGGATGAAATCGGCAAAATTGTCCTTACTTTTAATGGAAACTTTCTGATCTTTTAACAGACTCATGCAGATTTATGAACGACTGATAAAACATATTTCAAATCATCAACAGGTTATTATTTCACTGAATATGTATGATATTTAAACAGCATGTACATAACTGCTTTTGCTGAATCCACTTGGGCAATGAATATATGAGCCAATTAATCAAGAAACCAGAAAAGCCTAATATTTATGTAATAACATTAAGTACACTATAAAACACCAATCAAATATCCACTTTGGGACTTAACACACTGTAAAACACACTTCATACAAAAACCGACAACACTGTAGACATTACAGTAGGCCTGTTTGTGTTGATGAAATGTCAGCCATATAATCATAAATACACCTATGAATGACAGTGGAACTACAATGCAGTACATACAAATCAAACAAAATCACAATTGTTGGAACATTTATCTCACAGTACTTGCAAATTTTAAATATCACAGAAAATTCTGGAGATAAAAGATACATCATGTTACAATACCTAATACACTGCATCAAATCAGTGAAATACACTGTACAAAGAACACTGAAAATGTAGGCATTTTAACATCTTAGCGAGGTAAACTTGAGAATCAATAGTATTTTGTTAGAGTTTATGCTACTAGACAGACTGACAGTACAAAATACACCTGTTCCAGTATTTATGTACCAGCACTAAAAATACTTAGGACACCACATATCCTGGTGACAAATAAAGCCACATTTAAGTTGTTGTATCATCATTAGTCATGGAAAACAGAGGAAATGACATATATATATATCACTCAATCTGTGGGAATCAACAAACTGCACTGTTTGAAAGCACTATGTATGAGCAGAATGATATCAGATTTCTCTGTTGACAACTTGTTGAAAAAAATCTCATCTCAAGGTCTATGTTTGTATGGGTTTATTTCACTACTCACATTAAAAATTCTAACATACAAGTGTCTCCATAGCTTTTGTTTTTATTCAAACATTTCTTATCTCCTTCTCATGTTTTGTTAATATTAGTTATCCCTGTGGTATAAGGGTGTTTGTGGCTGGAACAGCCATATCAACTTTACTTAATTCATTATGCCTAAATGTACACTGAGTACCTAATGACAAAAGCAGATTTGCAGGTGCATGTACAGTACGCCAAAATAAGCTGTCTTTCATGAAGGGTAATAGCGCGCAATGTACCCAAATTTCTCAACCTTTTCGCATATGACAGAGCTACTTTGAGTGCAGTTTATGCACATTTTTAATTTGATTTTGAGCACAAAACTACATCGGATGTACTGGCCGGTTCCAGATCTACATAAAAAGTCAACACAGATTAATGCCTTCAGAATATTCTTGAATAAACGCCTAGCAAACAGATGAAAAGGTTGAAGAATTATAAAGAAAAGAGTTGCTGACGTGTCAGCACTTGTTTCCAGTTGTGCTAAACACTTTCAGTAGTTCCAGCTATCTTGTCTCCTTGCAGGGTGGATTATCATACTTAGTGCAGATCTTAGCACATCCTAATATGCCCTTTTATTAGGATTGCACATGTATAAATCTATATCCTGAAGGGGTCCTGTGTGGAAGTGTCACTATCCAGGCACTCAATAACATGCAGCTGAAGCGAGTCAAGGTCAGGACACTGTTGGCCACATTTTGGGCAGTGGTGACCTCCGCAGATATCATCCATCTGGGTATAGTCCTGAAACCGATACATAAGAAAGCCACTAAATATACTGATTATCACTGACACAGCATTGTATATCTAGAATACATGTAAAATTAAAACTTAAGTATAGGGATGTACACATTGCATATCATACTTAACTGCAATATCAACCTTCATGCACGTGACACACTGTCAGGTAAAAAGGCTTTAGATTTCATTCATGACTAAGTTACTAATTTTGAATGATTCTGTGAGTTTTATTGATCTTAAATATGTGTTTTGATTTATTTATTTATTTGATTTGATTGGTGTTTTATGTTGTATTCAATAATATTTCACTTATATGACCAAGGCGAGCATTAAGGTGGGAGGAAAGTGGGAAGGGTCCAAGGGAGAGTTGAAACCATCCACAGGTTGCTGGCAGACATGTGCACATGACTGGAGAGGGAGCTAGCCAACTCTCAGCAACTGCACTGGTTATTTTACTACTATTGTACAAGCTGACCACTAGTCCACCAATAAGGTGTTATGAGGTTTGAATGGAAAAGAATGATGATATTCTACCAGAAAAAAGTTTCAGGACAGAAGCAATATTTTATGACCATAACTTGTAGATCAAATTTGTAGATCAAATTTGTAGATCAAACATCAAGGTAAACTGCATAAACTGATCTTCTATCAGTATGGAATACAAGCACTTATGTATACTCACAATGACATCATCTTGAGCATACTTTGCTGCCCCTGTTACCTGTTCGCCTTCCTTTGGGCCAGGGTAAGGGTACCTGCTTTGCAGCGTAGAGGACTGTTTGCTTGATGGTGGAGGGACAATGGTGTACGAGTGCTTTGGTTCTGGTTGAGCCCAGAAGGTGCTAGGAGAATGTTTCTGCTGCATTTGTACTATCTGATTGCGAGACAGGGACTCCAGCTCATCCAGTAGCTCTTGGTTTCTAGTCTGAAGATTGTTCATCTCCTGCAGGATGCCCTCTTTTTCCTCATGCTGCTTCTCCCTGGCTTTCCTCTCAGCATCAAAGTCAGACTTGTACACATCAGCCTACAGGAACAAAGTTAAGTCAAAATGAGGCCCATGCGCAGGTTATCTACATCTGGCTCAAGGTAATAACAGACCTTTACATACAAGTACATAAAACTCATATGTAAAATGTATATGTGTGAAATGTTGTACGTCATATGCACCTTCAAAATGAATTAGTTGAGCTCTCTGGCTGAGATGGTGTTTACTTGCATGAAAAGTTCTAAAAACAAAGTTATACAATGCACCAAGCAGTGGGTGAGTCCAGACCACATCAATGTGACTATGATTCATTACAGATCATGTGTTAAATTGTACAAAGGTTGAAAGTACTATAAATTGTTCAAATATTATATTAGCATATATGTACTGTTGAAGGATAACTACAAGCATTTTCACAAAGCAGTCTCTTTTTATGTATTATATAGACATGCACCTGAGCAGTTTTAAACACCTACATTAATGGCATCAGACTATTCAGTTTTTCATACATAGATTTCTTGTCCCACTACATAGCTTTCTCCAGCAAAATTTAGAAGTAAATCTCTGAGTCATCTACTAACTTTGCATTCCTACAGCACAGCAATTCTTATTGAAATCTGGTTGCAGTTAATTTCACCTGCAAGCCACTGACAACTTCAAACTGCCATCTACCAAATAATTCTTCTGGTGACAACAATGATTATTTCTCATGCTAATGCATGTACATGTGCAGATGGTTGTCTGGTCTTGTAAGTCCTTTGTCAGGTGCAATGGTTACTGGTTTACTCCAAGTATTTTGTTTTTTCTCCATGTTTAAGATCCATTTTACCCTGGTGTCCTCTGCAGTCTTTGTTCAAATACGTATACCAAAGAGGCTATGCCAGAGAATAATCGTAAATTTAGGGTTAAAGCAGTTCAAACTAAACTTTATGTATTTTTATTTCTCCTATAGTCGACTGGCACTGTCAGGGCTTTTGGAATCTTTTGAGTTTCTGTTTTTTTTTTAAACAGTAAAATCCAAGACAAAAACCACACTTTCTTGGTGAAGGCAATTGCACCATCACAATGTCACTGAAAGACTGAACATATGTAATTAATGTCATCCAGCTGACATATTTGCAATGATACTCTCACCATATGCACGTTCATATGGTGAGTGATAGTTTGGAAAATGGTCTACCCTTTACCTGAATATTTATGAACCTGTGCATATCACAGAAAAAGTATTGAAATGACAATTTTCTCATCGAATTTGTTTTCAAAGACATATATTTAAGTGTATCTATATTATGATAAGATCACGATACACTCAAGTCATGACAGAGAAATTCGCCAGTACAGTGCCTGTAAGTAAAGGCAGCCTTTCAAACAGATTCAAGTGTGTAGGGTCACATACTTACTGGTACATTTACCTTCCCATATAATACATTATGACCATGTTTTATCCATATAAGTCTGAAATATCAGCGATAACATATCTTTGTCATTAGATTTTTGGTACGTCACATATAGATGTCGCAAAAGCAAACACTGTTTCATTAGCTTCCAACATGTGATGCGTGATATGACATTATTATAGTACAACCCACTTTAGAGGGTGAAACACTGCTTCGAACACCTGCATCTCGTTTTTTACCCCGTCAAATCCATCAAATGTTCAGTACCATCATACCTGAGCCTTTAATACAGGGATTTTTTCCAGCTCTTGCTTGAGGTTTGAAATCTCCATCTTCAACTCCTTGATTTGAGAGTCCCGATATGCAATGGCTTCCTCAGCCCCAATCAGTTGTGCCATAAGCTTGCCCATCTCTTCTGTCTGCTTGACGTTGGTGTGCAATCTTGCTGATTCATTCTCCTGTACATAATAAGAGGTCAATCATTAGTTAATCATACATTTTACTGCAAGTCCACCCTAAAAAAGGGCAGTCACAATTTACACCCAGAAAAAAAAAATCTGTCTGGGTGTGAGAGAAGCCACCACAACCCTCGCAATGTACGTGACACTGTTCCGAATAGAAAAGCCCAGGGACCACTTTCAGAGTACACTGCCAGTTTTCTCGAAACTTTTCTCATAAAACATGTTGTCTAGGTTATATTGGTACAAGGGGATGTGATTTACGAGGAAAGTTACGAGAAATCGACTTTCTGAAAGTGGGCTGAGATGAGCCAATGAGGTCTGGATTCAAACCATGCCATCTGCTTTGTCAAGTGGATAACACCTGAAGGCAGAAACCACTGCATCAGATAGGGTTCTTCTCACATATGATTGTGAGTCAGGTGAAGAAAGAGCAATAAAATAAAGAACCACTGAGTTTAATACAGGTGAGCAACATACAACGATAACCAAGTTGGAATTTACACGTCGATGTTAATGACACTAGAAAGTTTAAATAGCTGCAATATTTCTTACCTTTTCTAATCGGAAATCATCAAAAGTGTCCAACAGATCTCTATAGTCTTTGACCAAACTATTGAAGGATCCTCGGAGTTCAGCCAACTGTTTTCTGGAGAATACCAAAAAGATACATGGGTACATATAATTTAGAGTTGATGATTTGTTTTACATAACAATGAGCAAGCTGACACACAGATCCAATTTCATGTTGTCAAGCACCAAGCACATGTAGAGATTTCATCACAATTCCAAATCTTGACATCTTTGCCATGTATAATGTATTTTCCACTAGTAAATGACCCTTGCTCCTAACTCTGTTGGCATGTGTGACAGCTATGAATCACAGATGTGAACTGTTGCTGCAAACATTATAAACAACTGACTTAAAGTTGCAATAATGAGTAATGATCACATAGTGACATAAGTAAGGGCCCAATGGTGGCTAGAAATTAGAGTGGGGAGGCAACTACTCAAATTATTCCCCTTTACCTTCTTATAAACATTGCATTTAGAGTCCTACCTTGTGTTCTGGTGTTCGACTCTCTCTGCTACTAAAGCCTGTTCCAAATTAGACACGTTGAGTCGCATTGAATCTATAAAGGAATCATCCTGCTTTCTCTGTCTCTCCAGTTGTGTACTGAGTTCAGAGTTTTCTGCTTCCACCTCAAGAACCCTGCAAGTGGCAGACAAAGCACTCTTGCAGCAAAAACATAGTATTAAAAGGTGATTCCAAAGCAGAGAAGAAACCTGTCACACAAGACAGTCTTATTAAAGGTAAAGAAAACGCTAACAATCAACATCATGTCAGATCAAAGGCCATTAAACAGGTCCTTGGAAAGCAAACAATATTCTATTATAACTGCAGAATGTACATTGGTTCTTAGGAACCAGTGGATATCAGTGATGCCACAGTCACATTCTTGCTTGAAATATTTCGCTTGAAGGTTCATAGGTAAATGCAGTCAGAGTTCTACAGATAGACGAATTTGGAAGTGTATTAAAGTGTAAGACAGCTCATGTCTTAAGCTAGGTTTGCCAAAACGCTAGACAATATTATGTTTATTTCCATAAAGCATTGTTTCTAACAGCAAGCAGGACAGTGGAAATTGACATCTGACCGTGCTTCATCGGCCAGCATGAAAAGCAGCCATTGTGTCTGGGCTGTGACGTAACTGTTTCAATTGCGGAGCACTTTTATCATCTGAAGTAAGCTGCTAGGGTTTTGCTTGAAACTTAAGTATATATGTAAATTTAAAACATGAAATGATCAAGAAACTTACTCTCGCTATAACACAATGGTATCGAAAATACTTCACAGTGTTGTTCAGACATGTGCTTGTTGTAATTAAAATATATAACATTAAAACAGCGTCTTGTCCCTATGTTATTACATGTTACATTGACTGTCAACTCAGAACTTTTACATCACAGTTTATAAACAGCTGATATCTCCTAGCTCTTTGATTGGTCAATCTCTCATAACCTTAAAACCATGGGTGCCTTCAGATCACCAGTTGGCAGCTAAATACTCCACAAACTTCAAACGAAGATTATTCATCAACGACTTCATACAAATTCAAACAAGTTTTTGAATTCAAAAGACTATTTTGTAATCTTTTTATTGAACAGTGCCTCAGCCATGAGCTGTCTTTCACTTTAAGTGGCAACAAGAGTTCAGGGGAACACAATATAAGCCCGAACAAACACATTCATTTGAAACGTATAAACAATACCAGCAGGATTGTGATGAGTATAAATTGTGAGGCAAATGACTGTATGTGTTTTGATGAAAAGGATAAAGAAATGATATCCAAAACATCTGTATGTGAATGACAGTTCTCATCCTTTTACAAGGTTTTAGGGTGGGGTTGTTATTACCACGGCAGCTAAGGAAGTAATTACACAATTGTCCATCTTCATTTCTGTTTGTCAACCCTGTATTTATGGATACGCCAAAAAGGCAGCATCTGTGTATATACATATCATCCAAAAATTAAAACTGTACATGGAAAATAACTGAAGTCATAACTCTGAAAAGAAATGATATCCATTCATGAAGTGTTATATGTATGATAATGGAAATCTGGTTATCATGACACCAGAGAAAATCAACAAAGGCAAGTCACAAAACATCGTCACCAAGAATTACAACTAAATATGGAAAACAATTGGAGTTGTAGACAGGACACATCATCACCATCAAGTGATATCTATTAATACAGCATACAGTGGGAAAAATATTGATTTACTTATGATGGCTATCATAGAAAAGGATGAAATATGAGTAAATATTGATTTACTTATGATGGCTATCATAGAAAAGGATGAAATATGAGTTGCGACTCATCCTTACATCTGTATCTATGTATCCACCAAAAATCAAAACTAAATACGCAAAACAGCTGGAGCAGTCGTATCTATTTATAAAGATAATGTAACAGGAAGGACAATCTGGTTACCATGGCAACTGTAAGTCCCAACACCTTGTCATCAGTGTATCAATGTATCCACCAAAAATGAAAACTGTACTTGGAAAGTAACTGGAGGTGTAGCCTGGATACATTACATATAGAGAAAATGGTGAGCTGGATACCATGGCAACCAAAGAAATTGACGAAAGTGAGTTACCACACCAAAAATTAAAACTGCACATGAAAAACAATTACTGCTGTAGACTGAACATTAAATCATTTGCATTCATATAGTATATGCAGTGATAACAGCAATCTGATTACTGTGGCAACCATGAAAATGGCCAAACGTGAGTCGTGACTCATTGCCTCATCAATATCTATATATCTGCCAAAAATGAAAAATGCATTTGGAAAACTATTTGAGATACAGCCTGGACATGAAGTTATATGTATTTATGCAGTATATACTGGGAAAATGGCAATCTGGTTACCAAGGCAACTGCGGAAACAGACAAATGCAAGTTGCGACACATCATACCTGTATCTATGTATCCACCAAAAATAAAACTCGCATGTGGCAAAGAATTCCAGATATAGCCTGGACACGAATATGGACAGGCAAGCAGACAGACGGACAAAATTGCTAGAACACTATATAAAAAACTCATGTGAATGAGGTGACTAATCAGATTAAGGTCGGGAATGTTCAAGATTTAAACTGCATTTTAATCAGATGAGAAGTGGTAAAAAAATAAATAAATAGAACTATTTTACCTGGACAGTGCTTACTGGTCCTTGGTCTGAAATATACGTCACGTTAAGTTTCATGCCTTGAAAGAGCCAGTAAGAGGCGACACCACTGTACATGTAAGCTGTTACCTTTTATTTTTTTGATCAATGGCATCTGTTGCAGCTTTCAACTTTGTCTGGGACTCGTGTAATTCATGAATCAATGTCAGAACCTGGGATTTCATTATGTCCTCATTGGAATTTGTCTGCAATAAAAAAGACACTGAAATAATACAAAACCAACATGTATATTTCTTTTTTATAGTGTGTGACATATGATATAATATTATAAGCTGTTTACATCAACACACTACCCATGAGAAGCCAAACAGAAAAAATGTAGGAGTATTATACCAAAAACAAATGGTACTTCTTGTAATTCACTTTTCAGTTTTGGGTATGTATTCTGAAACAGTCATAATAATCAAGTGTGCTTTGTGAAATTCTGGCTTACCAAAGTATGATGAGAAATTCACCCACCTGCCTTGCCCCTTCCCCACACAATTTGTCTGTTGTGGCTTGGAGGTCAGAGATAACCTTAGCCTGCTCTGCCGTAACCTCTTCAGCAGAACTCTCAATCCGTGTCGTTTTGCTCAACAAAACCTCCTCCTTTGAACACAATTCCTTCTCTAATCTCTGGATCTGTAACATATTACACACATGAGTGTTACCAATTATTATCTAACTGCTTGGTTACAACACTGCTCATATTTGAACAATGAACTGAACAGGATGGCAATGTTTAACTTACTTCGCTATCCTTCTCTGCCAAAGCACTGCGGAGCTGAGCCACCATATCTCTCTCGGCCTGGATCTGTGACATCATGTCTGCTAATGCATTGCTGTTCAGGGTCAGGCTCTTGCACTCTTCCTCTGCCTCTGTGACCTTGCTGGTTAACAAAGACTCAGTTGTTTGACTCGCTGATGTGTGTTGGACTTGCTTTTCACCCAATTCTTCGGATGATATGGACTGGACAGGGGATGTTCTTAGGGGCTCCACTTTTACGAAACTGCCATCTGATTGAGAGCCTAACTGCCTCTGTAACTCTTTCAGATGTGTCACAAGGGAGTTGTTCTTCTCACGGAGCTTGCACACTTCTTTAAGGGTGTGTTGTATTTCTGCTGACAGCCGTGTGTTTTCCTGACCCAACTGTTTACATTCATCATCACGATCAGACTTCAGTGTCTGGGTGTTCTCCAAATCTGCCAGTATCTGGTCTGCTGTGTACTTTAACTGACAAACATCTTTCATCAAGTGAGAGTTCTCCTCCCGAAGTGATTTATTCTCTTTGCTCAGAAAGTCAACTTTCTCCATCAGCTTTGCGGTCTCCTCATTAGCAGGCACTTCATCCCTAGACACCACTATCTGTAAATCAAGTAACAATTACTCAGTAGTGTCAATCAATTATTATGCAGCTTTATTGAATTGTCTGTATGGGTGTATTCAGTTTTGAAAACTGTTGAAATTAAACATACAGTTCAATTCTGGAACTGTGAAAAAGGGAAAAATGTCCCTGCAAACTTTGGGCATAGCATGTTCATCTAAAGATAACTAACATCATTGCTATGATTAGTCCCTAGTGTGTTCATATATATGTAAAATACAGATTATTTATTTGATTGCTTTTTAATGCAATACTTAGGAAATTTTCACTTACAAGATGGTCGTTAGTATTATGGATGTTTACGGATGGTTTAGTAGAAATCCCGAATGCCTAGTATAAACTGCCAGCTGGCATGTCGCCGATGAAATTTCCAATATGACATAGATTAGCACTCTATATTGGTGGAAGACAGGTGGTCTTCAACAAAGACGTGACTGTGTCAAAAAACAGAGTGTCGCTAACTTTTTGTTATCACTAAAGCTTCACAAGCAGTGACAGTGGAGGAACTCCCTGGGGCTGGGATTAATACAATTTGTCCATCTACATGCCATAGAAACATGCCCCTCTGGTGACAATTTTACATATGACATTAGCAATGATAGGACTCATTGTTCAACAAATAACTTTGTGTCTCCTTAGACACAGAGACGAGACAGACACTGAGATGAAAAAGAGGAAACTATTACTCAAGCATCTTTTAACTTCAACATTTTATACCTGTTTTGGGATAGAAAAAGTAAAATCCCCCCTCCCCCAAAAAAGAACATCAGGCCTTAACAAAACAAATTAATCTGTCTTCTCTAGTTTCTGAAACACCTGTTTACAATTTGTAAAGAATTTCCTATTTTCAGTTATATTACACATTTTTGTTCATTTTGTGACATAATTTTTGAGATCTGCTTCACTGTAGTATATAATCTTGACCACCAATGTGAGAAATCATCTTCACTCTGAGGTATTTACCACAAATTCAGTGTTTCACAATATCACCTGATAAATCTTGTCTTATCATGTAGATTATTATAATATATACATGTATAAATGTATCATGTTACTGCCAACTTGACCATTGGAAAGATTTCAAACAAACCATTAGACTCTAATAATATCAGTCCTTTGATTTTAAACACTCTCAATTTCTTATAATTTTTAGGAGTATCTTACTGATTCTAGAAAAGCATGATGTGATTTGCATTTCCTGATTCGGTTATTCTTACTCTGAAGAAAACATTCTGGGACTCTTGGAATAACTGTTACCAATTTCTACGTGGGGGGGTTTAGTAAACAGATAGTGTGGTAAAATTCTGAACATATTCTGAACCTATAAAATTCAGATTGGTGTTAACTCCTTACTGGGTTATATGCTAACATATAGTATGGCTCACCATATCTGCCTTTTCAGCAGCCTCAAAGGCTAATTTTTGTTGCAGACTGTTAACTTCCTTCCTTAAGTCCGTGACAACGCTGTCGCCAATTGTTCTGTGCTGTGTCAGAGCCTTATTGCATCGCTCAATGTCGCTCAGCTTGGATCGAAGTCCACTGCACTGCAAAATATATCACAACCTGCTGCAAAATCTATACAAAGATGATCTATATAACTTACCTTAATTAGGCTTTGCTTTGTTAAGGTTTAAATCAAAATTTCTGTACAGTCCTGCACTGATTTTATAAATAAAAAACATCTCATCAACTGCATGGACAAAAAATAGATTAAGGGAAGAAACCACCGTTAGGTAAAGTACACAGCATCTGACATACCATTGTATGAAGATTCCAAAAATCTATTTTCTTATTTCTTCACATTCTTTTTACAGTGAGTAAAATGCAACAGACATTCTGAACAGGCTGAAGCACACTGATGTCACAGATCCTTTTTCATTGCGAAACATGCTGTAATTGTTATATTTCCACGTTAAATACAGATACAGGTGTAGTGCTACATTTACATTCATGCAGAACATAGACATATAGCAGTTAGTGGTCATTTAACAGCTAAAATAAATGACGTCATTGTGCTTCAACCTGTTAAATATGGCCCAAGAAGTCCACTGCAACAACTCAGTCTTTATTATGATTTTAATCACTCAGAAACAAAATTTCCCCCCCCCCCCCCATCAAAAAAAAAAAAAAAAAATGAATGCCACATTTAAGGTCAGACTGGCATGGCTTTTCATATGATGTGTACTTCATTCCAAGGTTGTCTATTATTTTAAACTGACAACATTACATATTTCAGCTTTAAAACATGCCTTTGGAATGTTTAACATCTTTCAGGCTCGATGTATTTTTTTAGAAGAATGTCCCACTTTTTGTTAAAGTTTTTGTTAAAGTTTCAAAGCCATGAAGTGTTATATGCATGTTACCAGTCCATGCATTTTCCCTTTAAATGCTGAATTCAAGACTTAAAAATCACAAAGGTACATTTTGAAAATCATGCACTGAGTCTGTCATTTTTAATGACACAGCTATATATTTACTTGACACTACTGACACTAGTTCTGCCCTTTAAAAAGTAAATGAAATTTCCACTCTCACCTCTTCCTGCAACTTGCTCTTTTCCTCTCGAAGACTCAGGACAAGGATCTTGGTTTGTTGAAATTTCTGTCGATGATAATCATTGGCATTTCGGACTTTCTCCTTGTATTCCATTAATGTATGAAACTGCTTCTTCATTACTTCTGAGTTGCTCCTTAAAAAGTCTGCAATATATAAACCAGCGACTCTGATGAGACTATAGCTTTAGTAGTTGGGACAAAATCAATATCACTGAAATCAAACAAGCCATAGGCAGATCTAGGCTAACAGATGACATCAGGCAGCATACATGTTACTCTTCAGAAATCACATGGAACAATTATGGTCATATGCATTACCATATGATACAATGATCACACAATATCAACAATGGCTGCTAACTGTATGTGACATTATGTACCAGACATGCACAGGTAAAAACCCTGGTCATGACCAAAAGCACTGGCTGTTACCTGCATGAGACATTATGTATCATACATGAACAGGTAACAACTGTGGTGATGACCAACAACGACTGTTACCTGTGTGTGGCATTATGTGCTGTACGTGTACACGTAACAACCGTGGTGATGACCAACTGCACTGGCTGTTACCTGTATGTGAAATGATATATAGAGTTTGTAACAGGGCCCCTGGCTGAAAGTGGGCACGCGCTTCTTTTTCATGTCTTTACTACAAGTACCTCGAAGCTCTTGATTTTCATTTGAAAGCTCTTGAATCCTTTGAACCGCCTGGTTTAGTGTAATATCTGTCATGGATGGCAGTATACTGGTCACTGAGGCAGCCATTAATGGAGAGACATTCCCCAGACCCACAGCATGGCCATTCTGTAATGAGGTCGAGCTTGGTGACTGACTGATAACCTCAAAATCAGAGGCTGGCTGGCCATTGGTATTGTTACTGCTAAGATTTCCAGATGATGGAGAGTGTCCAACAGCACCATTTGGTATTGCCATTCTTGGTGATTTCATAGGCTTTAGAAACAAGAACAAAACATACACGTATTACCAGTTGTGTATTTTCTGTGAATTTCCCAATACATACTGTTCAGACCAGATATATCATAATTTATAACAAGCTGGCCTCATCTCTAACAATTTCTGACCACTAACAGAAAGTATGCATAAAATGAGATGTACTTAAGAAATACAGAATATGAACCAAAACTCAAATTCATAAGGACAATTTTTCCATACTTTGAGATGGCACAGCGAAAATAATCCGTCATAGTTCATAATTACTTGAACGATTTATTCACCTAATCCAATGGTATCTAAGCATTTATATAACAGTCAGATAAATTCTTGTCATCCATCGATTACACTACAAAAGATGACGGGTGTCATAAAAGAAAGTGAAAGTTCTTACGATTAACCATCGATTGTATCGGTGATGTGTTTATGGCGACTGACGGCGCAGTTATCGTGGCGAAGGTTTGTCACATTTCATAGCCTCCGCTTTTATATCACTATAAATGAAACGAATTACCTGTGCCCAATTTCTTCTTCAATTTGTACACGAGGAATATGTGTTCATGAAGGTCTAAATACCCCCAAAATTAACCAACATGGTGTACTGGTCAAAAATTTCGTCTTGTTTAGAGTTCACGTCAAAACACCGGACTTTCATAGGGGAATCCCCTCAAATGTGGCATCTCATTGGTTATAAATATTACCTTCTTGTGCAGTAGAGCTCTTTTGTGTTTAAAGGTACATTTTGTAGAGTCACATGAATGTGATTACAGAATTCTGGCTGGTTCCTGACGTCAAGCGGCCCATCTTCATTTTACCATGGAGATGAAATAGAAGGAGGCACAACTCGGACCATTCAAAGCGTTTAATGTACGATACCGACACAGCAGGACTCGAGCTTTGTTTTGACAGCAGATTAACATGTCTGGCCAGTGGTTATGTCATCGCGCATGCGCAATCGAGACGAGTAGCTTATGACACATGTTGTGAAAGGATAGTATATGCGAGATATTTTAGAAAATTTAGACATGAACTATGTTTGACTACCAAAGAACTTACGAAATTTTCGTAATGTTCAATCTGCAGCAACACAGACATTTATGAACGAGTACCTTCAAATCTGGAATGCTCAGATAACCGCGTCCTCGAAAGCAGTCATTTACCCTCTTGTGCACAAATGATCCCCAGGTAGAAAGATATCCCATTTCCCTTTGAGAGGTTGAGAAAGTGTTCGGCGAAATTTAGAATCTCAAATTATCACTTACCCATTAAGATAGATAAATGGGAAAATACTGATAAAATGGACAGGATGTGTAACTTATGCAGCCTAAATATTCTAGGTGATGAACTTCATTATTTACTGGTATGTCCATTTTTCCTGAAAAAAAAAAACAACAAAACAAACTGTTCCTGCTTATTAGCTACACATGTCGCCTACGTATAATCGAAATATTCATGAGTACGGCGTAAAACACCAATGCAATAAATAGATAGATAAATGAATTACGGTAAGCCATTTTACTACTCCTGTGTAAAGTCTTGTGCACATGTTTATTTTCTTTGCCTCGTATATCGCAGATTAACGATCTGAGCTTACTAAAGTTTCATTCGTTCATATATAAAGTGTTTGGCGATGATATTGCATGTAGTGTTTTAAACAACGACGATTTTCCTGTCAGGTAGTTGGATTTGTCAACATAGCATTTCGATGCACCAAAGTTTATTCCCCTCCCACGATATTACGCCACAATGAAGTGGTATACATGTCAGAAAAACATCAGCGGCAAGCTAATGAACATTATATAAATGCAGAGGTGAGTGTATTCACGGCTGGTAATGCTTATCAGTGAGGTAATCTCCTAAACAGCGGTAACTGCGCATGCGTACCTATGCCGACCGGCTGTACTTTTACAAATACGAATGTAGTGTGGACAAAAACCAAACTTACTAAGAAACCGTTAAACTGTACCCATAATTGCGGCATATGCACGTTCAGTTAAGTATTTACCCGGTCTTTTTTTTATGTAAATAGTGCATCGTATGGTGGCCGGAAATGCGATTTTATAGAACTCAAACATGACCAAATTTGGATATTTTTGTAAAAGACTCACGTATTTTAAATTGGCAATTTTCTCAGTTTTCGACCATGATTTAAGAAAAAAAAAGCTCTGTATGCTTATTCCGGCTGCACCAGGCAAATGCTACTAACTAATGCCTTCTAAAAAAACATAACTTTAAAGAAATACGTTGACCGGAAAATGTTGAGAAAACATAGCTGAATAATTAAGGCTGTTCATTGTGATTTTTAGCATCCGAAAAGAGGTCCAATCGATTAAATGCCCATATGGTCTCATACATGTGATCTTAATTACTATGTATTGTGCGCAGAATTTGAAGTTTATGGTTTTAACTGAAAATATGAGTTCATGATGGGTTGCCTATAGTGACAGTTTCCGCTGAGGGCCGCCCGTGGACACCCTCCTACATCAAACGCTGCCTTGCCCTGAGAAGTTCTATTCGAAAGACAAAAGCACAACAGGTGAGCCTGGCCGTCTCCCTCGACTCACCGGGTTAGTTGTGCCTCTGATTTTACATCCACGATTTTATCAAGCCAGACACTTCACTTATAGCGACGTTTTCTGCCTTGATCCATCTTTCTTGTATCACGTGAGTCATTTCGCCCATATCTACGCTTTCTGCCTCGATCCAACAGACAGAAATAACCGATAAACCAAACTCATAGCTGATGAGTATTAATGTATATATATTAACCAATCAAATAGTAGTTCTAATAATTGACTTAGAGTACAGACAAACAACATATATCCACACACACAGCCGATGGCAGGTCAAATCTTAGAAACAAAAGAACTTTGCACACCTGTAAGGATGAGGATAAAACTGGCCAAGGAATCACATTGCCCTTCCACTACGCTACAACGCCATGGGAAAGGTCACATCGAACACTAATAGCTAGTCGCTGTAAACCAAACAGTCCTAATGCTGAGTATACTTACAGCTACCGTCCTTTGCATAAGGAGAGTAACTAATAGCGCAAACTCGGCGACCTTCCGTCCGGCTTTCACCCGACCATTTCGGCTCTGCTTCTGCGTTGCATTTTTCTCAATAGGTTGGATGCTTTGCATCCGCTACAATTTCCGACTCATAACGCCAAATGTTAAGTCATAATAAAACTCGAGCAAATTCTGTTTCTCTTGGTACACACTAGGGTTCGCCATGTTTGGTGAAGCTCCTTAAATTTTATCCTACAAACTTCTGCTCAGCTATTTAACATAAACCTTCGCAGCCGTTGTTGCAAACAAATGTGAAATACTTTAGGTGTTTAATATATTAAAGAGGATCAAATGTACCCATCGTCTAGATATTGCTCCACAGAATGAACAACTTGCTAGAACACACTGTAAATCTTAGGATACTTGTTTGGAGCGTTCAGTCATTGAGAGAGAATGTGATGAAATCTCTTGATCATTCAACAAGTCAGCCTGTGACCGAAGGCGTAAGAGCAGAGCGAGATCTCCAGACTTACCCGCCCAGCCTTTATACTCTGAGTTTCCGTGGGCTGAGGCCTCTGGGCCCATGTGCTAGCATAGGCTAGCATAGAGTGCCGACATTTAACTTCGTAGCCCCTACTGTTTAAAAAGCCTTCAGATGTTTTTATTTCTACCCATGAGGCCCATGGACCATCGCCTGTTATATTATGCCCTGTGATAGTTAGCTGAATGGGACCTATGGCTACCACGCTCTGTCTAAACAAATGTCGAGACAGCGAGGTATAAGTTGTCTGGCTATATTAATTATTACCTAGCCTCGCTACCTGATTACCTCCCTTTGCTACTTCGCTGCCTCGACGTTTTTAATACCTGGCGGGGTAGCTACTGCATTGAACTGCATTCCACAGTTAGACAAACAGTGTGGCGTATGCCTCTATGGGTATAGCTATATGTTGTGCATCATATTTATTTATTTATTTGCTTGGTTTTTTGCGCCGTACTCAAGAATATTTCACTTGTACGAGGACGGCCAGCGTTATGGAGGGAGGAAACCGGGCAGAGCCCGGGGGAAACCCATGACCATCCACAGGTTGCTGGCACACCTTCAGACGTACGGCTGGAGAGGAAGCCAGCATGAGTGTTGTACATTATATACATGTATGCATATTCAACTATAGTTCAGTATATCTCACTACTTTGGATACATTTTCAGGCGTTACGACCATGCCATGTTGAGGTAATGTATGACACTTTCGTTGCCACTATTAAAGACAGAAAAAATCTAGAGGTCCATAAAATTGTTTACATACAGGCTTACCAAGCAATGCTGCTTAAATATATCGCTAGAAGAATATTAGTGCCAAAAAGGGTGATGTATGATTTATTAACTTTTTATACATTCGCTGAGGTGTTATTGAAAAGAGAGGTAAATGAGTGCACTGTTACGAGAATATGCAGCGATTAAAGGAGCATATCAGTTGTCCTGATAACCGTTAACTAGCACCACATTAACAAAAGACACATATTCAGGAAGTTTGTCTACCCGTTCATTACTCGAGACAAAGCGGGTTTTTTGTCGGTGAGCAAATATTCAGCCTTCCGGGTGAAGGAATCAGAAAAGAGCCCCCAATGAAACCTACACACCTCGTTACACATCCTTATTGGTGGAGGAATAAGGAAAGGGCCATGAGAAATTGGGTCAAAATAGGGACAAAATATATTTGAACGTTTTATTGCAAAAACTGTACTTTTTGAAGACTAGCACATGGTTGGAGGTGTGATGTAACATGTTGCATGACAATATGTTATGCAGCTGACAGGTATATTTTGAGTGTAACTGGTCATAAGAATTATATTATTAGGACAGATTTCTGTCATTTTCGAGATTTGTGCAGTCAGTGCATTTTTTTCTCCTCTGTTCCAGGCAAAACTGTAGATTGCACCCATATACCACAGCCTTTTTCGAGCCTACGTCCCATAAAGGCGAATCCGTCAATGTCCGTAACATAGTCTGGACCCAACGCCATGTTGCTCATAGGCCCGACGTGCTCCACCCAACGTTGGGCCGATGTACCATGGCCGATGTCGGGCCTATATCCCGTAAAGGCTATCCCGTCGACGTCCGTAATGTAGCATCGGCCCAACGTCAGTTTACCCATTGATCCGACGTCCTCTTGCCAATAATGGCCCTGTATACTGTACAGACGATCCTGCGAACGTCCGTAGCGTAACATTGGCCCAAGATCCTGTTGCTCATCGGCCCGACGTCCTCCAACTTACGCTAGGCCGATGTACTATTGCCTATTTCGGGCCTACATTCCATAAAGGTTATCCCACTTTGAGCCGACGATATTTGACCAACGGACCTTCATACACCTCCATTCGCCTTGTGGACGGAAGGACTCTTAAGGCAAAACCACCGTTATTAAAAGGGAAAAAATACAACTACAGGGGTAAGGCCGGAATTCCAATTGCCTGGCAAATAAAACCATATTTAACGAAAAGAGTGAACAGTAGATATTTATGAAATATATTATGAAGACTTTATTTTACACCAGAACCAAACAAAGTCATATTTTGAGTTTCCAAACAGCTCTTTTTCTCAAGAGGGAATAAAAACGTGAAAAGTGTGATTAACTTTATAAGGATGGTTAGTGACTGATTGATTTACAGGGTTGTCGATAGTTACATGCAGGGTTGTCGATAGTTACATGCAGGGTTGTCGATAGTTGCTTCTAAAACTCCATCTTCCGCCTTTGTCTCTTAATATTTAAGTTCTTGAAGGTATCTTCGATATCCTTGGCTTGCAAAGTGTTTTCTTTAGACTTTAGTGTAAGCATCCCGGGTCAATTCATCCACATATAATAGTTGCGAGAGGAATGGGCTATAACTAACAAAAAGAGCGAATATTAAAAGCTGACGGATAAATTTTATATTTTAAAACAGATCGAACGCTTGTTCCTGACGCATTCAAAAGTAAGATACTGTGACTGTCTGAAAGGATGTGTTTGTACACTTTATTGCTGTGAAATGTCACATATTAAATATATATTGATTGCACGGCTTAAGTGTTTCTTTAGTATATTACATGACCTTTCTTCTCTACTATATGCCGAAACCTGTTCGTTTAGTTCTATTCCGCATGAAATCCCGAAAATTTTACTTTACAGCTCCAATGATAAGTTTACAGGGGTTTATATATCTTGGTTTACTTTGTTTGTCCTTCATGCTTCTATGCTAATTTAATGAGCACCCCATTTGTGCTCTCCTCTCTCCTCTCTCAGTGACTGTGTTCTAATCATATAATTACATTGCATAAGTGGCGTAGGTCAACCCATGCCCATCAGGGGCCGCCATGATATCTAACGAGACCAAACTGGATAACAAATGGGCAATGCTTAACTCTTTACATATCCTATATCAAAGAATTATGGAGAGGGGAGAAAGTATGTATACAAAGCTAATGACAAGGATGGCTTTTAACACATGATTTCGTCATAACAGCTGTACGCCTGTTTTAGGTATATTCAACAATGAGGGCTTTTCGTGCAAGGGAAAGTTCTCGAGGCTAAAGGTTTGGAATAAAGATATATATACAGATGTCGCTTAGCTGAATGAGACAAATGATACGTAAGTTATGCTGCAGTTAGAAAGCATCTACGAATGGAGAATATAATGATAGGCTCTCGCCAGTAGAAATTTCATGTCATGTTGTTCAGTTTAAGGAAATAATGGTGAGAATGTTTCAGTTAGGAATAATTGTTAAACAGATGTTGGCCATAATTTTAGCCTGCTTGCCCATTTCTTGGATTCGAGAAAACTAAGATTTGTTTCAGGTGTATCTACAAGATTCAGCTGAATGTCTCCAATGTATGCCAAGGTCATATACTCATGGTGATCATGGTCTATGGTGTGATTGAAGACTTGACTGAATTAACTAATAAATATATTTAATATATGTTATAAGTTGCTAGCGATTCGTTTGAAATTATTTCGATAAATAATGTAATAAATACAACGACGTTGTGCTTTACAATACAGGCCATTTTTAAATAGATAATTCAAACTTTGCTGTCAAACGGTTTGTTATCTTATGACATAATTATGTAAGCATGTTCGGTAAAATTATTCAAATGTAACATTCAATTTTCCTATAAGCAGTTGTAGAGCAATGCCAAAATTCTTTCGTAAAAATAAGTTTTAAAATAAAGTTGAAGCTGACGATAAGTTGCGGACGGCAGTTTGGATTGAGTTTGTGTTATTGTTGTATATCGATTGGTATTAAGCCCGTAAATTCGGTTTTCCAGAGTGTGATACATTACAGAGAATGAGCTAAAATTAAACACTAATATACGTGAAACTATGTACCTACCTTACAAATCATTCTAACTGTGTAACGTCCTTTTCACAACGTTTGCCTGTTTTCCTGTTTACGTCCACGGCAGCTCTAGAAATACCACAGCCATGTTTCTTTGCAATTGTGAATTATCTCTTGCCGGGAAATGTCCAGTGCACGTAACAAGGTCAGTATTGTGGACTACAAGGCATGGATGACACGGTAACAGCCCAGCTGCGGTGTTGTTGTATCTTTCCAGACACTACTGGAGGAGTTCATTATGTTAGATGACTGTTCATAAAAAAATGTCAATACCCCCATCGCATCACACATGCTAACTGAAACTTTTCTTTCAAATAATATATTCAGCTAACAAGTATCCTTTCACTGGAGTCGGCTGGAAGTCATCATGCGGGCATTATATGGAAGTCCATGTTTTGTCGTTTACTGCAACAAGCGTGTCTGGCCGTCGACTGCATGGACGTCTTATATGCCTATCTCTTTTTAATTAATAATTTGCCCTTGGTTGGAGGTCCTGATAGGAACAGTATTCAAATATCCATATCTCATCATTTGCTCACCGTAGGCTGAAAGTCTTGATATCGACTGTAAATAGATATCCATTATTGTCGTGTATTAGCCATCCACTGGACGTCATAGTCGGGGCAAAACATGGATGTAGTTGTTTGATCATTAATTTGACATCGATAAAGATGTCCTGATAGGTGTAATATGCGGACGTCCCTCTTTGGACATTAATTTTCCGTTGGTTCGACGTCTTGATGTAGACAGTAAATGGATGTCCATTTTTGGTATGGGTCAGGGGCTGTAGATAGATGTCCATTTGTGAACATTAATTTGAGGTTGACCGGACGTCCTGATATGGAGAGTATGCGGAAATCCATCTTTGGTCATGAACTTGCCGCTGACTGGACATCGTGATACGAGCAGTAAAGTTAGGCCTAATTTTCGTCATTCATTGGCCATCGGCTGGATGTCGTGATAGACGCAGTATATGTATGTCCAGTTTTGGTCATTCTTTGGCCGTCTTCTGGACGCCTTGATAGATGCAGTCTATGGACGTCTAGTTTCGGCCATCGGCAGGATATTCTGGTAAGGGTAGCCTGCGGACATCCTTCTTTGGTCATTAATTTGCCACACACTGGACGTCGTGGTACGGGGAGAAAATGTATGTCTATTTTTTGCCATGTTTTGAATATCGGTTGCTGTCCGGTTTTGATGATTCTTTGGCCGTCGACTGGACCTCGTGAAAGGTACACAAATCTGATATCCCGAAATGGTCAGGAGCCTGACGTCGCCTAGACGAGGGGACCATTAACCGTCAGCGACGATAAACTGACTTTATGGACAAAATTTGGACGTCGGCCTAACGCCAGTGTGTTATCTAGACCCCGCACCTTTTTACACAGCCTTACAAGTGGAGGAATCAGGAAAGAGTTCGGAGGAATACTCCGCACCACGTTACACAGCCTTACTAGTTGAGAAATCGGGAAAGTGCCCCGAGGAAATCCCCTCAAGTTACAAAGAGCCATTAGGAAATCCTTGCAGGACGCCACAAAGCCTTACGGGTGAAGGAATCAGAAAAGAACCCCGATGAAAGCCCCGCACCTCAGCCTTATGGGTGGACGAGTTAAGAAAGAGCCCGGAGGAAATTTCCACACTTTGTTACACAGCCGTACGGGCGCAAGAATCAGGAAAGAGCCTCGATGAAACCCCCGCACCTCGTTACACAGCCTTTTCATGTGGAGGAATCCGAAAAGGAGGATTTAAATTTGAATTAAGCTAACCAAATATAAGATAAAGAAATTAAAAAAGAACCTCCCGTTTGGAGCTGGGGAATTCTGTTACATGCTTTATTATTGTATGAACGTGTTTGCTTTGGCGCTAAAATCAACAACAATCAGAACTGAAGACTTTATTTGTAGGTAGCTAAGTTATCTTAACAAAGGTACCTTCATGACATGGGGTCAGCAGTTTGCGGCGTTCTGATTATTTTGTTTTAACACTCACCATTTTCGGGCGAAAATGGAGTATAAACCCTACCATACCAAGCCAAGCATACCTTTCGCTGTACGGGCTTTTTACGAATGTAGTGCCTGTAGTATGAACTTTTCGCTTACCTTCAGTGGGACTGGTATGTCTATCTACAAATTAAAATAACTTAAAATCAAGACATACAGGTTTTAACTGATTTGTTCTGAAGGACCAGTTATTTTATTGTATGGCCTCACTCTTTACGATTTTTTGTGTCAAATACATTAATGCTGTGTTACATACTACACTGTGACTGTAAGAACTGAAATTTCATGATGAAAATTTTTACTGAATTTTAGCGTCGATGGCACTTGTGTTAAAGTAACGATGTACATATGCTTGTTTGACTTGTCAAGTTTTCATGTGATATGGTTATTAAATATGATGACAACAAAGCATTTTGAGCAATTCTAGACCAGTGACGTACTAAAACAATGTAAATAACAGCGCCTCTTTTGTCTTCCCTAATTCTGTTTAGGCCATGGTGCTAGGAGGCGTGTTTAATTAATTAAGTTGTGGCGAACTTCTTTTAAAACTCACTAATTGTCGTCGCAACTCTGACTTTATGCTTCTATGATATTATTCTGTAATATAGTCGCACAGCCATTGTCTAAGCCCTTTATACGTACTATCGACATGCAGTCGATGGTAACATCTATCTCATCACCAATTATGTCAAGTAATATGCACAGTTCATTATGTCTGCAGACCACAATAGCCTCAATATTCAAACTTAAGGGTAAACGATGGGCATTCGTTTTAAGATAAAACAAGCCTTATGACCTTAAAATTGTAAGGACCAAATACCTTTGATGAAGAAGAAATACATTTGAGTGTGCAAAAGCCATTGCAGAGACATAATGTTTATCATAAGGGCTGCACCAAGACTTGCATTAATCCCATTTACTGTCGGTTGATTAATTGGGTTGATAACAGGGCTTGCAGTCATTCAAACGTGAACAGCATTCGTCATGGCCCATGTGAAGGGTGAACTATGATCGATGACATAATAGGCATAAGTGTAGTATGAATTGCACAAATGGTTGTCTCGGTATCTTATAGGGTTGTGATATATATTGACATCTGATATTAACTAACGAGGGCCCCGCCATACTAAGCAGACGCTCCATACGCATGACATAGCATCCATGTCAAAACATGCTGAAGAGATACGTCATTATGGTCAAATATAAAACGCTGCAGTATAGAGAGTAAAACCAGAGCGTCACGATGGTGTAAAGTGTTGTCGTTACATTAAATACAGAATTACACGAAAACAATGCTAAGGGACAAAGCACCTGGGATGCCTTTAGAATACCAGACTACAACATGGAGAATAAAACCAGAGTAGAGACGACAGTGTGCTAGTTGGCAAATGGTCCCACGTTACCGGTGAAACCGGCCACATGTCAGTATACCTCAGCTAGGGTTTCACTTCAGCTGTTCATGTAAGGGTTTAAAAAGTAACGACTTACTTAAGTAGAATTATGTTAAAAAATATATGCAATGATGTTAATTGAAATTCTTATAGATGTCAGTGGTTTAGAATTACTCGAAATGCTGTGTGGGCAATCACATTTAATACGCAATTACGTGAAAACGTTGCAAAGGGATCATGTGCTTGACGTAGTGTTGAGATAGCTCTGTGTGGCTGGTCCCAGAGGACTGCTTTGTGTCTGGATCGGTAGATTCTACAGTCTGTATCCATTCAGTGTGGAGCAGTTTCATTATGCCATAGTGCTCTGAGCCCTCATGGACCCATTCCTCTTGTAGTGCACATTCGTCTTCATTCGCCTATACTTTACTGGCATAAACATCTGTGATGTTGGCAGAAAACACCTTGAAGAGCCTTCATTCAAACAGCCCTCTATGAACAGTTTTCGTGAAAGCACCCCTTACTTACATAGAGTTTCAGGGTTTGCCGTCAATGATACAAACATTCATTCACCAGTTGTCAACCAAAATGGACGTTTCCGGTTAATATCGAAAGACCCCATGCATTTTCAAAACAATGTTCAACACAAATCACCAAAGAACTACGAAAGTAGATCTCAATTAAGAAATTGAAACGGACTCATGTCAAGAGAGGCAGTCAGAAGTTTTCAGAACGAAAGACGCAAGGAATGTTAGATTCCATGAATGAAATCAGTATCCAAGTCGTCTATGTTGTTGGTTTATAAGTTGTTATTCAAAATAATTATCTCACTTTCGCTATCCAACTGCTCATATATCCAATGTGAATATCTTATTTAACACAATGAATATACAATCCTAGCTGCCGATTAAGTAGAATTAGATACGGTTATGAAGCAGAATGCCAAAATCTATTATGGAATTCTTCCTGAACGTAGAGATCGTTAGTCTTCCTTGGGAGAGGTATTAAGAGTAAAACCAGAAAGGAATGGCTTTTGCAGAACTTGTAGAAATGCAGTGATATTAATAGCAATTTCCTCGTCACTGATCTAGATTTACTCAAAGGCCGTGTTGTCTACACAGTGAACAGTGACATGGAAACAGTGCAAAGTACTCATTCCCTTGGACATACCGTAGGTGAAGTTCAATCGGGAAGTTTATTCAATCCAGAGTGATTAATTACCGTGCTTTCATCCTGACAATTTCCTTTGGTTTGTGATGGCACATTTCTTTTTTGGTCGCCATGATGGCAGTCAATTTTACTTTAAAAGTTTTTACTTACAAGTAGGGGTTAATTTGCTTGATCGAGGTGCCATCTAAGATAGTTTTCACTTTAGCTAGCTTCCTGTAAGGTTGAGTGCAGCAATATTTCTTTACGTGTATTAAGAGCTGTGGGAGTAGTCAACTGATCACTACTACCTCCGCTGCGCTTACAAGGAATAACAAAGGATAGTATATTTCACTGCGTATCAATTCGTCTACCGAAGTTCAGTAAGGATTTCCCTAATCTAGCAGAACCTCACATTTACTGAGAGTGTTAATAGAACCTGATGACCTATAAACCAAATTCGGCCAAAGTTCTTTAGTATGCTTTTCGGCAGATGTCGGCTCGTTACTGTGATCTTTGCAGAATTTATTTACTTGATTGGTGTTCTGCGCTGTACTCAACTCAAGAATGTTTCACTTATATGACGGTGGCCAGCATTATGGCGGAAGGAAACCAGACAGGTTGCTGGCAGACCTTTCCACCTACGGTGCTTGGCAGTAAGATTCCAATGTGTAGAGTTGGTGACAAGTGTATTTTAAACACTTGGACTATAGTTGACGAGGGCCTTCGTAGCACTTAATGTCCTCAACAGATGATCTCGAGAGTTGCTTTTTCTTAGGCTTTCTATGAGATGTTAAATTTTCATTGAAAATGTTTCGAAAATGATATCCTTTGGGGTTTCCGATAGTTTATGAATGTGATTTTGACTGCTATAATGGACTCAAAAAGCAGATTCGATGGCTTATGGACTGGGAGGCAGTGGCCCACCAGCCATGAATCGTTTTATTAGATTACCCTTATGTGATTAGCACCTAGTATAGTACGTCCACAACATTTATGCAGTAAGTTTTATATGGTGTACTTTGTAAGGTGCCTATATTCGTAGTACACCCTGAAACTGTCGACCGCACGTGCTGCATTCGTGTTGGTGAAAGCACGATATAAATCTACCCTACGAAAGACATGTTGAGATATTTTGCTACATCATCATTGGTCTATACAGTCGTTGCTGTTCTGGTTTTAATCGCCTTTCTTTTTGCACGCATGTCTCCAAACTTTAGAGCCTTAAATATGGCTGATGTACTCACAAAGCTGCTGGAAGTCTTGTATAGTGGCATAGTAATCCAGTTTTCAAATAAACCACGCTTAATCATTAATTTCACTGTTAATGCAACTGCACCGACACGAGTATGTCACCCGTAGGGATCCTGTCACTAGGTCAATCTTCAAAGATTGACGATGGCTTATTATGCATGTGTAGTTCCTGGAAAGTTCTCCAAGCACTAGTTCGGTGTGATCATATGAAAGAAATAAAACAGCTGTACCGAATCCCACCAATTATTGGAAAACCGCTATATGGAATATGTTAATTATATGATAGTCTGGATAAAATTCAGTTCAAACTTTATTTTGAGTCGGTGGAACCAAAAGCACACACCGCCTGAGTAGAATCGTCACGTTGGACATATGAAAAGTTTCGATCATAGAGCAACTAAAAATATGAATATGAATTGGATGCTGATTTCATTTAAGCTCCTAGAAACAATCCTTGAAAATACTATTGCGGTTATTGATCTGGAAGGTTCATTACAATTGACAAAACCTGGCTGACTGCGGCACCCACCTTGCTCTACGCAATTAGGACTTGATCAGGCATCGGTATAACTATGATATCAGGAAGAGAGAAGCAGTCATCAGTTTTCAGTGATATCAGGAGGAGAATAGTCATCAGTTTTTAGTGAAATAGAAAGAGAGAAGCAGTCATCAGTTTTCAGTGACATCAGAAATAGAGCAGTCATCAGTTTTCAGTGATGTGAGAAAGATGTGATGTGACCATTTAAGAGTCGTGCGCATGCGTCCGATTAAAATTCAAAAGTCAGAAAGACTTAACCTGTTATAAGTTTTTGTGATTTCAGTAAAAGAGATTCAGTCATCGACCAGTGTTAAGCTTCGAAGGGTCAGTACAGTGATACGGCCGTTTTTGTCCATTCTTGGTGGACTTTAATAAAGGTGAAAGGCGCTTAAGCAACTTTAGGTGCCTGTAAGAAAGTGCCTGGGATCTCATGAGGTAATCTGCCTGCATTAAGAGTTCAACTCCGGTTCCCTATGCGTTATAGTGTTGGGGGGAGTGATGAAACGTAACGTAGACTGAATTCACTGCTGAACATACACATCTAAGTACAAGACGTCAAAGTTAAAAGAATTGCCAGTAATATGTTCAAACAAATATGTTTTGTAGAGAAGGGAATTTAAATTCCTCTTCTGTTAAAATAAGATCTACAGAAATGAAGCCTTGTCTCGCCTTTCCTTTCACCTCATGCAGCCAAAAATAAAATGTCATCAGCCCTCATCACCTCACCTGAAATTATAGGAGATGTTATAAACTAATAACTACTAATTAATTAGTAGTTTTTATCCTTATTGATGAACCAAGACAGCAGCTTTAGCTTCATCACATACAAGAAACATTTCAAAATATCCCAGCCTATTTATGGTTTTTGACTTGATGAGTTGACATACGCTATCTTACTATTATATAGATGAAAGTCAGGCGTATATAACAGGTTACAATGCTGTACATAATGAAAGAAATTCGATTTGAAAATGGGTAATGAAGATGTGTCGATCATTGTAAACACATGTATGAACAAAATAATTCCAGAAAACATTAAGAGACATGTTAGCATATCAATAATTCAAGTAAGCACGGCCACCATTTTAGTTCCGACTTGAAGCTCCATATAAAGATTTCTCCGCATGTCTGTCGGCCATTCATTCGGTCGCTCAGTCAAATTTTGACGTCTTATCTGAAATGTTACAATAGGCCACCCACTTCGCTAGGGACTTCCCTGCAAGACGACATCGACATTTAGTGAAATTTTTTAGCTATTGCGAATTTGCTCTTGTTACTGCCGTTTTATTTTTTAACGATTACTTTTGGAAATTTAGGTCTTAACATTTTGTCACCATGGTAATATCGGGTGGGGGGGTATACAGTAATTCTGCACGAGCAAAGAGTTTTCATTTCATTACTAGAAAGTACACAAAATTCGGGCATACTTTTCAGCTAGGCGTACAATAATGGTGCGGAAATTTATAGCGTATCACTGATATGAAATGCCTGTGTGACAGCATTATTTAATCATACAGGGCTCCAGCACCCAACCGCAGTGGCCAACAGTTGTGAATGAAGCAGTTTGTATCAGGATAACGTGTTACTCGTGTAAAGCTCGAATGACTACAATGTTCATAAACATTTCTGATAAATTTCATCAAATGAGTTCATAAATGTCAAATTCCATGACATTTTTTAGAGTACAGCAATTATAGGCAAATCCCTGCGGGAAAATATACACATTACACAAGTAAATTTTTATTAAGAAGGACGAATAATACACTGCACAGTTATAATGTTTCTAAAATTGGAATTAAGCCATATTGTTTTTGAGAGCATAAAGCAGCGCCTTGGGTCAGCATAACGTTTGTATCGAAGTTTTCCCTATGTAAATGAACTAAGCGCCTTTATTTTTACGTTATATATGTACAATGTTTTCTACAGATTATACCTATCTCATGGTAAATAGGTTCAACTACTTTGGCGCTGTCATAACATCATGTTGTATATATGGAATGATTCTTACATAAATATCATGACATGTCCAGACTTATGAGTCTTCAACGAAGTATCTAATTAATAAATGACTTGGTTGTAACCAATGAGACCATGCTGTGAATCGAGTGCCAATGAAATGAAGCGTACAAGATACTTCCGTCAGATTGACATCTGCAAATGGCACAATATACACTGAGTTTTACCCTCCCCAGACAACGTGTTGACTGTTCCCACATTACAGCTGGTAGTTAATTCTTTATGAATTTTTCATATAAGTCAAATGTTTTTCCTGTGCTTAAGCTTTTTAGAGAACTATAGATCCTCTTGGTGATTTAAATCATAGAAATCGGTGGATTTTCCCCAGCACCAAATCTAAGCACGGATCCCCTCTGTGAAATATGTCTACATGGTGTTGATACTGAAACCTTATACTTGGCAACGGTGTTTCCGCTTCAGCAATGCTCAACACGCTAATGGAATATTTACCACGGTTTAAGCTATGTACTGCCTCCCCCAGGTGGCCGCGTAACGTGTAGCTGCGACCGTCGTGAAGAGACGGTCTTGTCAAAGACAATGGTTCACCCAGACGAACACTCGTCGTCATGAGACCAAGTGATACACCCACAACATAATACAGGGCACCAGGGTTACAAGCCATCTGCCCGTCACACTGTCGCCACCACTCCCAGGTTGGCCACCTCGATGAAATCCACAATAAGCCGGATCGAAGTAAGAGATTACTTTTGTAAGTTCATCAGCCGGTCTTGCTCCGCAGTTTCTCCTTACAGAATCCGCCTGGCAGTTTGAAACCTTTTGCAACACCCTGTCAGAACAGAAGGATAGATACATAAATCACTAGCAACCACACGTAGACGGGTGAATGTAGCAGTAATTGACGTAAAACATCAACTGGGACAAAAGTATGCTACTCATATCAACATAACAACGACGTTCTAAGGGGATAAACCCTACCAAGACTTCTGCCAAGCCAGAACAAACATTAATACGAATCCTTACACAAGTTCAAATGGCCAGCCTTGCACATGAAAGAAAGGTTTGACACATTTAAGATGGAAGCAGCAATATGGGTTTGACGTGAGGTAAGAAACATATGCAAGGTGCAAAATCCCATATCTGTTTGAAATATGGAAGTTTTAACTTATCTCAGATCCGTTTATATATATATACATATTTATATATATATACATATTTATATATATATACATATTTATATATATATATATATATATATATTACAACTACCTGCTTAATTCAATATTTGTGACGGAGTTGTACTACTGGTACTGCTTTCCAGTAAGAAGCAATAATCACTACACATTGGTGCATGTGTTTTCTGTCATTGTCTTTGGATAACATATTAATCTGACACGTACTGGCATGCCGCCTTAAGAATTTTGTCCATGTCTTCGCCCATTTTCTGGATCTTCAGCGTAAACTCCGTCACCTCGGCATCTGCACACTCTGTAACAAAAGGACTCTGCCTTCGAATACACTCCTCGTCGTCAGCAAGCTCTGTGGAACAGGCAGACAATTTCATAAGCGCTATAACTTCATTCGTGTCACAGTATATTATTCCTTCTACAGTGTATAAGAATGAATGAATGAATGATTATGGCTTAACGCCACTTTATTAATATTGCAACCATTTTGTGGAAAGACACAATGTATAAGAAATTTGAAAACTGTGACCAATTTGTCTTGAATGTAATGCATGGAAGGATTGATGGCATACAAGATAAGCCATCTGTTTGTATATTTCTTTCTTGACTTTGGCATTCATCATTTATACGAAGGTGAGTCACGAATAGAATCCAGAAACAGCTACATGAGAAAACCACCGCTCTACCCGATAAACAGCTTGAATAAAAGCTGCAGATGATTCTATCAAGCAATCTCATTGGTCAAAGGCACACCTAATGTGACAAGTGCTTTAGTCCAAGAGGTCCCACTTCTACATCGACGTTACAAGAATATCAATTATCAATAAGGTCGACAATTAAGCTCATCAGATAATATGGTTTTGTGATATTAAATCCGAAACTGGGGAAAATGACCTATCTTTTATGACCTAGCTATAAATCACAGACTATAGTAAGCAGCTTCACTTCATATCACTATGATAAATATATACTTTTGTAGTTCAGAAAATCAACTGTCTTCAATTCTCCAAAAAATATATACGTTGAAACATATCACACACCTTTTACAGTTATGGTACACACTCGATCCACCCCTTTTTTCATCCGTGGTATGTTTAAATATTTTTTTAAGTTTTCCCTCTGCTCGGGCTCATCTTCACAACTTTTGATTATCTTTTCTGCACAAGTTATTCTCCGACTAAAAGTCCCGTTACTGAAAATAAAGGCGATAAACATTCACATACGTACATGTATGAATACATAATGACACAGATATCCAGAAAAGAAACCAGTCTGAACAGAAACTACTTTCGGCATTCAGATTTGTTTTCTCATACGTGTTGGCAAAGTGTTGGTCAGAACACTGTGACCATAGACGGTAGGTCACGTGAGTCAGCGCTATAAATATGTTGGCGCTGGGCCAGCTTAGTACAGTAACACAGCGTTGTGATATGACCGAAGTCAGTGAATACAGAACAAAAGTAAGCGTTTTTGAGAAATACTATCTAACATCACACTCACTTGCAAGCCAGTGTGATCTTATTAAGATCCCAATCACTGAGAAGGTTGTTCTTCTTTTCGACGACTGATGTCCCACCGATGCTAGCGACGCACGACATTGCTCTTTGCGTGGCATCCGGAGGACATTCCTCACTAAAAACCTGTCGAACTGAAAATGAAAGATACATTTTAAACACACACAGCAGTTACGTAATAGGACTAGACTTACTGTCTTGAAATGCAGTTTATAAAGTCGACAGTAAGCAGCGTTCCTAACAAATAGTGAGTGGGAGTATAAGTGAATAGGAACAAAGTCCATCTTCCAGCCTTGTGATCGTCCCTAGTAACAACTAAAGACATTATCCGACCATTACACTAGAGTAATTGCTTTCTAACCCCGTCCAAAGAAATAACCAGATTACAGGTAACACACAGAATCATTCCAGAAAGAAAAAGGTCATATACTGCAGTATGTTGTTCTGATATATTTTTCAGCAGCGATCAATTCAGTGTATAGTATTGGAGATCTCAGGCCACAGGTTATATCCACACTGCAGATGTGGCTGCTAGGTGTAATTCTGGTTTGAGCGAGTGACAATTATGGGACATATGGAACTGTCTGCAGCAGAGGAACTCGACTCGAGTCACACGGTTGTCGGCTCATCAGAACATGTTATATCGCCTAAACGACAAAGAGCAACTGTCATAACAATTAGACAAACATCTGAGACATGGTGGCTTACCTTTAATACCTACGCTGTAACACTGAATCGAATATTCATTTGTGACGATAACCCAAAATATAAGAAAACCACATGGCATGCGTAAATCTACAAATGTGAGCTTTAGTACCGGTGTAATATAAGTGTTAAGTACTGTCTTCCCGTTAGGTTAAGACGCTCCCCCCAGGAGAGTTTCTGTTCCGCTAGACTGTATGGGTGACCTGACCTGTACCCTTATAATACACTCCAGTATGTTTATCGTTCTGACGAAAGGCCCAGGCTCCGGTGCCTGTGACAGGTAATGGTGTGGTCCACACTTTACAATGAAAAACACGAAACAGTGGATTTACAGGTTTTTCGGATAGCGATCAAGCGGGGCTTTTTTTTTACTGTGCATTTGGTATATTTAAAATAGGAATAGTGCTTCAATTCAGGAAGGCTGCGAAAGCAAGATCAGCATGTCGCTGGTAGTAACGGGGTTTCAGATTATCGTGAAATGGCATATATGTCTAAGCAGCCCAAGTAGGGTTACACAAATTGAAACTCAGTTCTTTTCCAAATTCAGCTATATTGAAGGCTTATGACGTTTGCTGAAAAGATAAAAGTGTGATATAGCGAAGTCATTATGTTTACACATGACGTGATGCGTACCGTGCACTACGACAACCTTTCCCAAACTGAAAACATATACTGGATTGCTGAAAATGCCTATGTTTAAGATATTTTTAATATCGAGTGCTGGTTTAGCAATCTACAATGAAGATAAAGCACTTTCGCAGATCACCAACCCATTTTGGATTTTTCAGTTATTCAGCGCCATACTCAATACTCCCGTTCTTCGCCTATAACCTATCGTGGCAGATTAAATACAGAACAAGCGAGAAACCCGAAATTCATTCAATGGAGCCTTCGAGGGTTAAGGACAACTGCATGGATGTATCCTCTTCATTATGTTTGCATGTGTGCTTGGTACTGGACCCCCGTCCGTCACTGGCGAAAGCACAATGACACAGGAGGACAAGAATCCTTATGTTTGCTCTGTAATCGAACATCATAAGGCTTCTGTGGTCTTAGGTGTCTCTGCAGAGAACAAGCAATATGAGCCGCATTCGTTTGTACTGTACAACTCCCGGTCTCTGTAACCCTCCTAACAGTATTTACGTTATGACAAGAGTTGGGGTAAAGGGTCGAAACCTAAATTGCCAGAGCCCACAAACGTTTTCTTTCTGGTAGCATGTATATGGACGTATACAGTACAGCATTTATCTAACTGCTGCAAACAGGAGTCTCTTTTATTGCATGTCTCGTCTAGACAGGCGACCTAATACGACAGCACTATGCGTTAAATGTCCTAATTAACTTACAGTATATACATGTACATATAATGGAGTATAGGCAAGAAATACACATCAGTCTGCATCGACTTGGAAAAATGGCATGGAAAATTGGTGGTGGGTGGTAGGGAGAGGAGGGATTTCCCCAAAACATCGGATTGTCAATTTTTTTACGCGGTTCCCCATCGTAGGCTGTATTCTTTTCACATTCCCGTTAAAAAGTCCAAATCGCGTATTTCAATTAAGCACAACAATACTGGTTGGAAAACCCTCGAAACCAATTCGAGGATCCTACCCACCATGTTCCAACAATGCCACGTGCAGTTTCACTCTCCGTCGCAGAGGTGTTTCATCGTGCATAAAAAAGAATGGAATCAAATATGGTGAGCGACTTGACCGATCGGTTTTTGGACAAGATAAATTCTCTGACATGAAACAGTTGCACATTAAACATTGTAACGGCGGATATTTACAAGTTATAGCGTAAGTAAGGGAATCTTGTAGAAATATTGGCTGCTGTAATTAAGCTTTATTTCAAGAATTTCCGAAACAATGTCGATGTGAGTTTCATTTCTTTACATTTTTATTCACTGTATTGTATAGGCTAGGGCGTACGACGTATAGTGTTCCTGCATTTGAGCGCCTGTCTTCTTGCCCAATGTATGTGCACGACACGAATCATTGTCTTGCGGAAATGACACTACAGAGCTGCTTGCACAATCACTTTTGAGGTTGCAAACATTATGGCCGAAATGTTTTCTTAACTGTAATCGGTGATTCTTTTTTATTTTTTTTTACATATTATACATATATGAAATTATGTGTAAATACTTTCACGTAATAGCGTGTAAACAAAGATATCATGAACACATCATAAAACCGGTCATTCAAGTGTCTCGAACTACTCTTAAACCAGAGGCCGCCGTAAACGAACATTTTTTCCCTGCCACGTACAGGGGATGTAAGCTGATTCCCCCCGAGATGCCGTCAATCTCTCCGCGTGTTAGTTAGTTTTCATGTCCAAATGGCTCATCTTACCCAGAAAAACAAGCCAATAACTGATTGCTGGGAGAGGTGTGGTGTACGTTTTTAGCCCACACGAGCTGCCTTAGGCGCGCCGACTTGACGGCATGTCCAAGAAGGCTCTTCCGCCCTAGTTTACTCCACTGCATGCAGAGTTTCTCAAATTACATTTAGAACGACATTGACACAAAACAGCTTTTCACTGTTATCACGCGGATTTCAAAGCACCAGGAAATCACATTCAGTATGGAGGCCCGGTCATAGTCAATACAGTACAAAATGATATTAAATAATTTATTTTCTTAAACTACACCTATGTACTTACAGTGTAATTCCTTTACATATATTATCTATACTCCAGCAATGACGCTCAGAATAACATCGTAGCAATCTAAATTTTGTTCCAAGTACATGCTGTAGCATTTTCTTCATATTCGGTACAGCGAGCACATTTACAGTGCGATTTCAGTGACATCAATTTGTGGTCTATTTACTCTGAGTAACGTAGTTAAGGGCAATTTGGTGTTGATCTGAGAGGCCTCGGGGGGTGCATGTGACCTAGTACATGATTTACCATTACTAAGCTCTAGCTGTTAACGAAAGGAGTAATGGTTGTTCGAAATTGTGTGAGATGAAGAAGCAAGTCGTCCAGCCTGCTCTCGGGATTCTACTGACAGACGCATTCTGTAGTACATATATATATTCCAGTGTTGTCCTTATAGGATACAGATACTTTCTCTGTCTTCAGACTTTGCCAAGCTTGTTTGCATACAACGATATATATTCGTGTATACAAACAAATCCACAGGTTTCACATAACGTTTAGCTACCTGTGTAATGGAAACAACGGATTAAAACAACAAACATTCATACAGAACGAATGAACGCCCACAATCCCATTCCATATGGTGAAGAGGCTGCTACGGGGATTGAGTAAGCCAACAAAGCGAGGAGTATTCGCCAAAAGCAATGATGCCCGCATGGCATAAGAATTTTAAAACATCAGCTTGTCACCGAACACCTAAATTAATGGAACAGGATAGTTCAGGAAAATTGTGATGCAGCCTGGAGATTCTCCGGGGAAAATCAGCGGAAGGATAGTAGTAGAGTAATTGAGTTAACTAAAATCAAACTAAGGGAGTTCGCTCGGAGGTCAGTTAAGGATACTTGACATTTTCCTCCCGTCCGTCCTTGAGGAAGAGTTTCTCCCATGGGGCAATGCTGCCACGAAATGGCCGGATTTAACCAGCTGAGAAATAGAAATCCTATTTAAAAGATGACGTACATTGCAAAAATTCTTTATCATGTCATTTACATGATTAAGGAAACTCAAAGAGCCCATCTCCGATTTTATTTTAGCTAACTTGTTATAATAAGCGTTTCACAATACCTATACTGATTCACATTTCACAAATTGTAGACTTATTTAGACTATTCTGCACTCCCTTCACTCACTCCCCGAACAACTCGTCAAAACTAATTAGAAGGAATATCCGTAAATATAAGTGACCACAGAACCCTTTCACATAAAGCCGCATAATTATCATCAGCACAAATTACACCCTTGCTGAGGAGGTGAGACATAATGCTTGACAGACAAATATTAGGGTGTGTGTAATAGTATTTCACTGTCATTCATATCATCCAGCAGTCATATATTCAAGTCGTTTACGCGTGATGTGAATACTGCAGTGCCACGTGAACTGGCTACATTCAGTTTCATTTTAACACCCTAAAGATCACAGTTTCCGGGTCTTTATATTTCAGAATGTGTCTAAAATCCTTGTATTTTTTGTGTTCTCAATCCCTATTATTTTCCTCAAACAAAGGGTACAATGCCCGATTAATGTTTAGGATAAGTGTAAGGCAAGGATTACATTAACCAAATCAATTTCCCAAACATTAGATTATACCCGAATAAAAATAAAAGCCATTTCGGCATTGAAGTAAAAACACACCTGCAAAAATCAGACTTTTATATAATAAAGAGAACCGCCAGGGACAACACTTTGCGCAATTCTCAGACTTACACGGACACAATAATGTCGCCTACCTTCGGTGTCATATGCACTCAAACGTATCGTTTATTTATTAAAAATAAATTAAACATTCATTATAAAAAAGAAAGAAATCTGGGTTAATCCTAAAATATTCATGTTAGTTAACTCCAAGGCAACGATCAAAACATCAGTGTGCTGGATCAGTGAAAGTAACAGACAAACCATATCGGAAAATATAAAATAAATTTAGCAAACAAAGATCGGCCAAAATAGAATTGTCCACTGCAACATCTGACCTCAGGTATCTTTCACAAGTTGAAGAAACTTGAAAGACCAAGTTAATACTGAGAAAGGTGATAGTAGAGTACAAATGTTCGCTTCCCGTTTTCATGGTGGCATGTTGCGATCTGAGGCGGAACGCACATAGTTTCATATAATTCTATTGTCCTTTACTTAATTTGACGGACATTGGGCTTTTCCAGGGTCGCCAGAATTTACTTAAGGACGTGACCAGAGGCTAGAATAAACATGCGATTTGTGTAACACGTCCAGTTAAGGGAAATTGGATTCGGACATGGGTTGCGGATGTAGGAAATGGGTGGTCATCTTTGAGCTAGACGCAAATTAATTCTAGACTTAATTGTCTCATCACCTCGAAGCTTGTTTACAGAGACCACATGACAATGCTATTGACAAATGCGACTTCCTGGTCTCTTCGTATCATCTAACACGATGCTACCAGATGTGCACAAGCCATGAGTTCTTGTCAGCCTAAGCATAACTGTTGTCAGTCTTTCCAAATACAGACAAAACCTCTTAATTCCAGAAGGCAGTACCTTCCTTTGCGGTTAAGGAAGCAATTTTACTTAGAGCAACCTGGCACTGGACAATTATCCCGCAACGAGGAGGAATAAGTCCATGCATTGTCGTTACTGAGTCATCTTCAGTTCTCTTCTAAATCACAGTGAGGATAACAACCAACAGGGAATATATAAATGTTTAGGTTTGCACATCTTGGTTTTGTCCTTTGAAACACCCAACCTGCTGATTTCATGTAGTAACCTTGGATACCAACGTGGGCATCGCGCCAGTTGTAGTCTTCGATTCAGCCCCAGCATACAGCTGGGTTACTATTTATGACAGGACGAATGAGTGGAGTGGTACCACATGCACACATGGTATAGTGGATACAGGAAGAACCAGAAGATCAAGCAGAAGATCAAGCGTAATGTTGTACATTGCCTATAGAACTAATCTAAACAGTCAGCTACAGTGCTATGAGTTATATCAGTGTCGTATACATATATATATATATATATACATACAGAAAACACTCAGGAAATAGGAAATTGCTGCGTCCTCTGCATTGTCTATACAGATGATCAGGAAGTCCAAGTAATCGATCTGACGTCTGAGTTGACCTAAGCCAGCTGGCGGAGCAGTGCTGGATGATGGTAGGATTGGATAGGTCCCATAAACTACCTTAACCCTATAATTATGCACCGTAGGCCATTTTGTATGCCTTTAAACAATACTAACCTTGTTCCCGGTCACAAAGGAAATTCTATGGCACCAATGTGTGGGCACTATCTGGAATAGAGGCTTATCACTACAGCGCTGTCCCTGTTACAGTGACAGTTTGTCGCGGAAGAGTAAAGCTAGGGTTAATGTGGCATAGGTTCCTTTGGGCGCGGAAACAGTAAAAATGGGATTTGTTCCCTGTCACTGAGTGGATAATGACGGGGTATTGAGGTTAAGACATTCCGGAGGCACTCTCAGCGGAAGAGCATCAACACGGAAGTTTCCGAGTCCGGATTAAAAGCAGCCATGTGTACAGCAAAGTGCAATAAGAGCGGATCAAACAAGAAATCGAATTTGGACAATACCGCTCTCTGCCTAAGTAACTTCTATTTCATAATCGAATTTGGCGTTACGAGTGCACTCAGGGCATACGATCAGAATCTCTTTTGTATTTTACTGTGTCAACCCAACAACATAGACATGAAACTCATTGCTTTACAATGTGATAAACATATCAGGTTATCATGAAAATGCACCACTTCGTTTCTAACAAAGACACAATGGTGAGTACAATGTCTTATTAAACAGCTCCTCCCAGAATAATTCACATTTGTACATTATGAGAGTAATGTAAGATGGCACATATATATACCTGACAGAGTATAAAACTCGACGTGTATGTTTCACCAAATGGATACCTAAGTTGAAACGGGAAAACCAGCGTTCACATGGGTATCGAATTTCGGCAAACAAAGATGATAACAAGTTTTACCTGAGATACAGAGTATTGAACCTTTTTTAATTGCCGGCCGATCACACACATCGTACAAAATACCATGATCGCTCTGAATGACAACAGGGCCCCTTTTTCCTACTATAATATGTGCACCTTTCTTTGTTTGGATGATATAATGACTGTATGTCCAGTTTACTTACACACAGCCATTAGGAATGTGAAGGTTGCTGATCGGCCCAGACTATCTCCCAGGAGTTTCATAGTTGCGGTCGACCTGTGTTAACCATATGTGTGCTGACCCAGGTCCCAGTGACTCACACTCGCATGGGCTCACTCTCTTTACTTCAAACTGATGCCAACAACAACACCCCCATCAACTGTACAAGAACGCCGGTGCTGTCTCTTTGACGAGTACTGTAGACCTTCATTCTGAAAGATAAAACACCGGTCCGCTTAATATATGAACAGATCCTCCTTTTTTCAGGTCAGGGTTAGGCATGTATGCTTATGTGTGTCGGTTTGCCAACTGTACCAGCTTTAACATACAGATGCTGCACAGTGTTGCTCCCTGTCTTACCCACCGAACTCCACTGGCAAGCAGTCAAGCTAGCAAAGAGCTTGTTTTCATGACAATAGACACGGTGGCGTATCCACCTCGGCCTAATCAGAGCAGACTTGAGTGCGCCCAATGAGGCGCCCAATATCATTATTACTGTTAACAGAGAGTCGTGATACATCGGGGCGGTTCTATTACATATTGCAGGGGTGACAGCACTCATAGGAGGCTGGTGCACATGGCAGATATCTCGGTGACCATGTCAGAGTACCACAATTTACACCCCATTACTTAATATAGCTTCTTCCAACAGGTATTTTTCTGTGTGAGTCCATGTCGTACAAGTTATATTGAGGTGAGGTTTGCGAGCAACAACATTCTTTGTTAAAGAACGGCTACCGAGAAAAAAATTATTTAATTATTTAGTGATGAACTAAGGTGTCAACTTTACATCACTATATAAAAGCCAGAAAACATAATATAAATGCAGAGTGGAAAGAATGATGTTAAACACACCAATTAAGATGAACATGTTAATGACACATCACACCATGGGGCTTCCAAATGTTCAGTTTGCACAAGCTGTGCTATTTCCTGTTTCATGTGCAGTGGTTACATGGCCATTATCGGGTTTATTTCGCACAGAGTCAGATTCTGACTCAACAGGATCCCAGGAGTTGCAAATTAATGGCTACGCCAGTTCAAACGACATGGCTGATATAGGAACTTGGCTACATGTAATGATTTCATTACATGGTTTGTGCAGAGTGATTAACACATCTTTCAGTAATAAAGTGGAAACACATGCACTACCACATATTTAGCTACTCGGGTCAGTGTTCGTTTCCTCACATATCAATAGGGAATTAAGTCATTTATGGCAAAAGGTATAAGATTTGTTCCTGAATTGCAGGAGGTAGAGATTTCCGACAGACAAGATACATGATTCACCTGTTTCACGTGGAAGAATGTAGTCTCCTTAGACAATCCTACCCACACGTACAAACCGTTTAGTTATTTTTGTCTCATGGTGGTTATGGTCTTAATATACATGTGTATCATAATAAGGTGTCTTAATCAATTGAGATTGCACCATTAAAATATGTTTATGCATGGTAGGAATATGTATGTCATATCTCACGTATCGTCCGAGTTTGACCTACGTAGGATTCAGATATCCGTGCACGAGTATTGTCAGAGCAAATTCATACAAACGACAGTTACGCAAAAATGACAATTGCTCACACAGAGAAAACGGAATTTTTAGTTAAAATACTTATATGTAAGTTTTCTTTTAGAAATGAGATCTTTTATGTTATATGAGACAGAGTGATATGGTATCCCACATAGGGTTGTGATGTATATGGTGGCATAAATTAAACGTATGCATAAATTATGCTTGTAAACTAAATAAAGCCTTCGGGAATATATAATTGAGCTATTTGGATAATTACTTGATTGCTTCGGGTTTAATTCCACCTTAATTCTTCCACATCGTGAACTGGATGTAATTGGTGTGGTCTTCATCTTCTGTAGACTCGACTTAATGATTCACCGTGTTTTCGCCGTTATATTTTCTCATATATAAACAGTATGTCGTGCTAAATTCTGGAAGAGTTTTTTTTGTATTATTAAGAGAAAAGCAAATTCAGCTCCTCCTTTCTGGGGAAAGCAAGAATCACTATATATCACTAAAAGCCAGAAAACATAAGGATGGATGAAGATATGAAACGAGAAAATGTAGAATCTCGTGTTTTAGGAACTGATTTTAAATAACCAACGTGTATTGGCAAATAATGTTACATATCTCCAGCTTTATTTACTATACCTTTGGAATACCAATGTCGAACCTACCTCTTTCTCCGAAATCTATTTTGGTCAAAAAGACTTATTCCTAATCCTTCACAGAACTAACTCACCCTAGCCTTCATGTCAGAAATACCACTCCCCTAACTTTCTTGTCAGAAATAACACTCCCCTAACCTTGTTGTCAGAACTGCCTCTCCCTAATCCTTATTGTTGCAAATGCTTCTTCTGTATCCTTCTTGTCAGAACTGCCTCTTCCTAATCGTTCTTATCAGAACTAAATCTCCCTAATCCTTCTTGTCATAACTGCCTCTCCCTAATACTTCTCCCCAGAATTGCTTCTCTCTAATCCTACCTATCACAACTACCTCTCTCCAATCCTCCTTGTCAGAACTATCTGTCCCTAATCCTTCATGTCAGAACTACCTCTTCCTAATCCTTCTTGTCAGAACTATCTCTCCCTAATCATAATTGTCAGAACTACCGCTCCCTAATCCTTCTTGTCAGAATTGTTACTCCCTAATCATAATTGTCAGAACTACTTCTCCCTAATCCTTCTTGTCAGAACTACCTCTCTCTAATCCTTCTTGTAAGATCTACCCCTGCCCTGCCAATGTTTCTTTTAAGAATCACTTCCAGCTCCTCAATTTTTTTTATACAGAACTACCTGTCCGGAGTCCTTCTTGTAAAAACTGCCTCTCCCCAGCCTTTCTTGTCAGGATTACTTATGTCCCGTCTCCTGAATCTCTTTGCATCTAAACTACCTTCTCAAATCCTTTTCTATCCGAACTCCATCTCTCCACTCCTTTCCGTCAAAATTATCTCTCTAATCCTTTCCAGTCATAACTGCCACTCCCAAATCCAACTACCTCTCGCTCTTCAATCCATTTTTATTAGAATTACCTCTCTCTCCAATCCTGTACTGTCAGAACTAACTTTCACCAATCATTTCCTGCCAGAACTACCACTCTCCAATACTCTTTTGTAGTAACTTAGATTCTGCAGTTATAATTACCCCCTCCCTTCCCTATACTGCTAAAAACACGTTCATATTTTACTTTGAGTGCTTATAACCAGATCAACATAAAACAACAATTTAAGTAACATAAACCGTGTCGGAAATTTCGTCGCAACATACCAAGGTTTGATGAACTTGCATTGTGTTGTTTCTGTCGGAAAGGCACGACAAATTTGTCGAGAATAATATTATTCCTAACAGATACCCGAAGGCTTGAACCTCTAATGACTCACCACTGCTCATATTTGTACATGATACTGACTTATTTCTGCGTAGATACTTCAGCTCAAGTACACTTTAATTGTTCATAGCGCTTATATGAAGTGTCTCTGAAAGTGAGCATGCATGACACACTTCCTTCGGGTTTAGATGTAGATAAGAGTATTTATATCCTTCTTAACGCGGTGACTAGTTGTAAATATGCAGGAGGTTTCCCAAAATTTTGTTTACCACGTATCCTGTGCTCTCTCTAGAGGAAGATAAAAATATATACTTCCTGCAAATTTAAATGCGTTTACATCTGAATATATTTTGTCTTACTTTGATCCACTGGTTTTCTCTATCTTTATTTCATCTTTTATCATCAGTATGCAAGTAAAACAGTATGCAAGTAAAATATCCTGTGTTTTCATTCAAACCTACCCCACTAAAGGCGTTAAACTAAGGTGTATTCTACCAGAAGTAGGTGGTATACGAGAAGCCCAAGAATGACCACAACTATATATAAATAATCAGCGCTTTAATGTGTGGGACAAGAGGCAGGTAGAACAGGTATAGATGAGTCAGACTGTGCGTGGGAGTTTGAATGATTGTCCGCTAGAGAATGTTTTTGATATGATGTCATCTCAGCTTAAATGTAGCTGTTTATGTCGTAAAAATCAACATCATCACTATGTAACTTGTTTTTTAAGCTGACTTCAAAACTATAAGTAGCTCTAAGGCGCCTTTATACAACTTTGTAATATGAAATCCCTGAACCTTAATACATTATACAGGAGAATTGAAACTGATGGAAATAGAAGACATTACATTTAGACTTTGGAATGTATGTCTTGATAAATAACGACATATAACATTTATGGCCCTATGTGCAGGATGGTTTGGCCTCATCTCCGTAGGCTTATATTTGTCATCTCAGCGTGACAAATTTGACTACAAAAACCGCATTAATCCGTGGGAAAAGATGAACACAGCTTTAACATTGAGACTTTAAACAATCCATCTTCACGACTACACCGAGGACTCTGTGTAGAAAAAAAGTGCCGCATCGTATTAAAAAATGATGAATAAAGAAAAAATAATGAGAAAAGATTGTATATGCAATTTTAGGTTCTTACATTTAGTATTTGTATCAGATGTGGAGTATACAGAGAGAGGATCTCCAACTCGTGGTCCTGTAGTATAAAATTTATTAAACAAGAGTAGATTTTTGTTCTCTTTTATGACAGATTTTGAAATGTTATTCTATTGTAATTGAACGGGACATAAATGTTGTCCTGTTGAATATTCCGTTTCAAGAATGAAGAAATGACAGTGATGGAGTAAAGGATTCAGATGACCGTATACTGTTAAGTACGATTTCAAAAAACGCATCGAAACGTTTACTCTTGTATCATTCCATAACAAAGGTTGATTTGGCAAAATTTGATCGAGAATTATCGGAAGAGAAATAGTGTAGTTTTAGACTGACTATAGTGTGCATGTGTTATTTTTGTTGTTTATGTTCATTCATGTGGCCTGTAAGACTACAGATATTCCTCCCTGATGTTACAAGACGACCAAGGTCGCCAACTCTGTCTCCATTATGAAAAAAGCAACAATTTCAACTTTGATATTGTAAATTATCCTTATTTGGATGGTAATTGCCTCGGAGATGCTTACCCCACCAGGAAAATCCTGGTCTACATAGGAATATAATATAAAGTCTACACAGCACAAAGATTAAATCAAAGAGCAGCGACGACAGTGTAGCTGTTGGCGAATAGTCACGCGTAACCTGTGAAGTAAGGCTTTTTGTCAGTATGCCTCAGTTTTATTCTGTGACTGCCTGTGTAAATTCATGAAATGTAGCAACCCCGAGTACCATGGATTAAGCAGTATTAGGTTAAAAAATTCATTGATATTAACTGGAATATATTAAATGTCATTGGTCTAGAATTACCCAAAACGACTTCACTCTTACATTTCTTAAATTCTGTAATGAATATAACACATTGGTTGGCAGTATGAATAGTGGCCAAGACCTTTGGGCATCTGTTCCGTTAAATTTGATCTTTATAAGCATGCATGCACTGTGAAAAATTTTGCTGTAATTTTACATAAAAAATTACTAGCAATTTTGTTACCATCACCTTTCAGTGTAAATTAACACCGTTAAAAATTTTGCTGTAATTTTACCACCAAAATTACTGGTAATTTTGTTACCAACACTTTTCAGTGTAAATTTACGGTGGAAGAACAATAGTATTTTCACAGGTAAAGCACTGTACGATAACAGTAATTTGGCCAGTAAAATTGCATATATTATTACTGATTGTCTACGGTGAGATGGAGTTAAACGATACAGCTCCATAGGTAAATTAACACTGAACTGAAATGCATTTCTGCACATGAAACTCGTGTTGCCACAGAACTGCTTTTCACATTTGCATGTGCACAGGCATCACAGCATAAAACAACCATTACATAAACATCTTTGTGGCATTTTATGCTACTCTTTTTACACAGTAGTGCGCTGAATTGCTGCAGCCTGTAATGAAAGTTAATCGGATATAGTTCATAATACAGTTGAAACACAAATTTACTTGATTGGTTCAGCTTTTTTTCATTGGCGTTTTACGCGGTTCACAAGGCTGTCTGGGTGGCAATGTGAGGACGAAGTTGGATGTTACTCCTCTCATTTGCACTTCGTTGTTTACATCAGCATGAATTATACTGGTAGGGAGCATGGGTAGGATTTGCAAGAGATCATTTTTCCCTGCAATACCACCGCTGCCTTGATTGGTTATGAGGAAAATATAAAATCTAACGTGAAACAAACTGAAACCAGCTATTTTTAACAGGGACGTTGTTCAAAAGGGCAGGGCACTGTGCCCTTCTATTACATACAGCACAGAGCACCGACGACAGTACAAACTCAGCAAGCTATTACCGGAATGAGATATGAATTACTGGTCAGAGGTTGCTGTGGTTCTTGGATATCATGATGGGTCATTTTCTTAGACAACTCTGGGACCCTAGAGCAGTACAAATACAAAATGCAAATTTGTAACAAACTAACAGAATTAAATTTATGTAGTAGCTACACTTAGCCTCAAGGCATTGTTTGAAGAAAGTGACAGTTTGTCGTACCAGCACCTGAAGTTAGTGTTCAGCAGTACTTATCGCTGCATGACGACCCCATGACGAGATCTTTCGCGTCGAAGGTAAATTTAGCTTCATCCAAATCTGAACGGTAGGGCCAGAATGTATCAGTTCACGACCCAAAATGACGAATTTCTTTTTGCTGTGTTCCGGAGTGTAACGCTGCAGTTAAAAAGCAAAACAAAAGCAGCAAATATCCATGGATTAAGGGCGTCACATTCCGTCCATTTCCTACTCTTTTGCTCTTTAAAAGTTGGAGTTAGCGCCCTTGAATGTCACTTAGACTGGTCCATCAGATAGGCCTTGATTTCTTCATTTTCACCTAAGAGTCACTCACTATGATTTTCGATAAACACTAGTAGCTCTAAATGTATAAGTATATAGACCTAAGCTACTTCGTCTTGCTTGAGTTTTCATGTATAGGACCTAGGCCATATTGTACCCGTATACAGAATCGCATTTACAAAGTGCCGATACAAATATTAGAGGTCTGCTCCAAAATATCTGTAGCCATAAAGAATGTTGACTGATTTTGTCATTTAGCGTCTTTTACAGGCCTATTTTTGTTGTTTTTACTTTATTAAAAGTGCGGGCCTATACATGTGTGAATTTACAAATGAATCCACTATATAATTCTTCTGTGTATTTATACAATGAAATCAACTGCATGTTATACAGTATTTCATACTGTAAATGTTTGTGTGCCACATGCAACTGCAAATTTGCACCATGTCAGTGCAATAATACAGCTGATGCATGTTAACCTACATCCGTTGGTGTAGTACAGGTTTTACAGTGGAACCCTCTGTTATGTTTTACACTAAAGCTTAGTGTGAAATTACAGATAATTTTAACAGTGTGTTTACTACCTCAGCGTGAAGCTTTTAGGGACAGTTGCAATCAAAGCTCGACTGGGATGCAAGTGTTTTAGTTAAACCTGGAGGTTATTCACGGATTGCAGAATTTGAAAATTGATTTGGATATGTCGAGACTGTTGATTGTTTTCTCTGTGCCATTGAAAGTTGTTGATTGCTCTTTATCATATGTTACCAGCTATAATTAATATTTACATATTATTTCTGACATACTCCTTTGGAAACCGGTGTTTGAAGTTGTCTTGGGAAAAGCTCTTGTCGTGATAGAGCGCTCGTTTGTGGTATACTGGTGATGTACGAAGGTCGGAATATCCTAGACGTCTAGTATATTGCATTTAACATGACTGCAATTTGTTTACCTAATTCTTCTTAAACCATTATGCTATAATACGGGGTGTGTAAGATGTCACTTACTCTTACATAAACAGTTCGAATAAAACCAAGCTGTGGTAGACTGACAAGGGGCCGGATTTCACCGGTAACGCGTGGCCGTTAGCAAACCATCACGCTGTCGTCACTGCTCTGGTTTTACTCTCTAAACTGTAGTCTTTTTATACTGAGGCTTACATTCTCTTCATATTTTAAATGTCACTCAGTCGGTTAGCGCGTTAGAGCAGCGCAAAGATCCAGAAGCCTTCCACCAATGCGGTCGCTATGTGTTCATGTTCATGCTGGCTTCCTCTCCAGCCGTACGTGGGAAGGTCTACCAGCAACCTGCGGATGGTCATGGGTTTCCGCCGGGCTCTGCCCGGTTTCTTCCCTCCATAATGCTGACAGTTGTCGTATAAGTGAATTATTCTTGAGTACGGCGTGAAACACCAATCAAACAAATTATATTTTAAAACAAACGTTCGCTCTAATTCTGCTGGAGACATAAGAGATTATTTATCGTTCAAAAACACTTACTGACGCCTCCCTTTGGTTCTCATGAAATTACAGATATGTATGAACTCAAGACTACAACATAGAACATAAAGCAGGGCGTAGGCGACAATAGACCATGTCTCACGTGACCTGTGACAAGCCTCTTGTGTAGTTAAGATCTTATTCTAGCTGTTCATGTAAATGATAAACAGTAACAACTTATATGCCAACTAGCACCATGTGTGACTGGTTGCAGCTGTTTAAGCATTTACATCTGCATCTATATATACATATAAATGCTAAACAGTAACAAGTTATATACCCTCAAGCGCTATGCATGACACCAAGCAGAATTGCGTATAAAATGCAGTAGACTTAAGTGCAATTTATTAGATGTCACTGGTATGCAATTAGCGAATAAGGAAGACAACTAACTGACAAAGAGAGATTTATATATCCTCTACATATAAAACATCATTAGGTTAATTATTACAAGAAACAAATATATTTACAAACGTCAGGCAAACTAAGAAAATCAAGTACGATCTTGACAAGGGGAAATAAGCGTATAGAAATCGTGCAAAGTTGTCTCCCTTTTCAATATCTTATGCACTGTAATACATCTGTGTTTCTGTGCATAGTAGTGCCATGCATTTGGCAACTGTAGGCTTCGTGTTGTGAGACAAAATAAATGGCAGTATGTGAATTAACGTCAGAAATAAAGTTTATTCCATCCGTCTCCGTGGCTCAGTAGGTTAGGGCGCTAGCGCAGCGCAATGACGCAGAAGTCTGCCACCAATGCGGTAGCGATGATTTCAAGTCCGAGCCTTTCATTCAGTTGAAAATTTTATCGTCAAACAATGATAATTAGAGAATAATTCACGGAACAAACGCATTATATGCCTCTTGGGATGGTAGGAGTTAAAAATATGTATGTATGGAATTACTTGCTAAGAATAACATAACGCAGGCTTCAAAAAGGGATTTGAATGTCTGCCAGCGAGCTGCGGATGGTTGTGGGTTTCCCCCGGGGTCTGCCCGCTTTCCTCCCACCATAATGCTGGCCGCCGTCGTATAAGTGAAATATTCTTGAGTACGGCGTAAAACACAAATCAAATAAAATAAATAAATAAATCAAAAAGGGATTTAAGTGTGTAGTGTCTTATACAATGTACACGTTGTAAATGTACCAGTGAATAAGGTACGAGTGAGGGGTCTCCGCCATGCTTGGCAACAGTGATTGATGTACACGGGACTTGTACTGATAATACAATCTTGCCTCATCTGTACTTTCTGTGTGTTTGTTCTTTTCTGAAATACTACAACAGGCGACGAGGATGGGATACACAAGCTGCAATACCATTTAATTGGACAGCCAAAGCTAACCAAGATTTTCTCGATATCAAGGAGGCTATCATAAATATCTCTGCCCTCTCCTTGTTTGGTCCGAATAGTGAAACAATCGTGACCAGTGACGCGTCCGTTTGACTCAAACAAATGATCATGGTGATGAAGTTACGGTAGCGTGCGCTTCACGTGAATTGAACGATGCTGAAAAACGTTACTCAGTAGGAGAACGCGAGGCTTTAGCTTGCGTTTGGGCTGTAGAAAGGTGACACATCTACTTGTAGGGTAGAAAGTTCACATTGAGACCTGACCACCAAGCCCTGGTTACACTCTTGTCAACGTCAGGCTCAGGTCACAGACCTATCCGGATAGGTAGATGCAACGCCAGGTTGTTGTATTACGATTACACAGTGCAATACAAACCTGATGCTCAAAACAAAGTAGCCGATGCTCTGTCTCGTTTACCTGCCGAAATGAATGATAGCTGCAGTACCAACGTTGATAGCGAAGCCGATCGTGTCTGTGAAATACTCTTACAAGACAAATGCATCACGAAAGCTGAACTGATTCAAGCTACAGCTGTAGACAAGTCTTGCGGTCTTGTTAAAGGCTATATCGAGACTGGATGGCCAAGCCAAGCAAAATTCGTTGAAAGCGATGCAAAACCATACTTCTGTGTACGTAATGAGTTGTCCGTGATAGATAACGTGGTATACCGAAACGAGCGCGTTGTGGTACCTAAATCTCTAACCGCCAGAGTCATTGAACTAGGTCATTCCGAACACCAAGGAGTTGTGCACACAAAACAACGTTTACGTCAGTTGTTTTGGTGGCCTAAAATGGACATACAAGCTAGTGATGCTGTCAGAAATTGTTGTGTTTGTCAGATGAATGACAAAACTATTTGTCACAACGGTCCGATGCAACCTGTGCCATTACCAACAAGCCCTTGGTTGAAATTAGGGATAGACATCGTAGGACTATACCATTCTCACGAGAATATTTTTTGCCATTACATTGATAGATTATTACAGTAAATGGCCAGAAGTTTGCTTTACACAAAGTACAACAACAGAATCACTGATTGACTTTCTAACGCATGTATATTTTCGCGAGGCACTCCCAGAGGAAACTGTTACCGACCACGGACCACAGTTTGATTCGTATGAATTTGAAACGTTTCTTAAAGATAGAAACATCATACACACACCTTCTGTCTTTTATCATCCCGAAGGAAATGGAGAAATTGAACGCCTTAATAAAGTTCTCGGTGAAGGTGTTCAAACTGCTAAGATTCTTTCACGACCAGTCAAAAAAGTCACTCAGAGATTTTCTAGCTGTGTCCAGATGCAAACTTCATGTCACAACTGGAGTTGAACTTTCTGTTTTACTCCATGGTCGTTACATGAAAACGAAGTTAGACATTGTCCATGCTACTAAATCTTCTGTTTTTAACGAACAGAGGATGGTGTGCAAACGCGTGGAATCCAAACAAGCAAGAAGCACTACATACACCAACAAACGCAAAGGTGCAAAATCACAAACATTTAAACCAGGTGATTTAGTTTGAGTAAAAAGAATTGGACATGTTCCAAAGGGTGAAAGTAAATTTTCTAGTCCCATACAGATAACTAGGAAAGTTGGACCAAACATTTACGTAACTGCTGATGGAAAAACATGGAATGTTCAGAAATTAGCTCAGTTTTTAGGTTCTTCCATTCCTCCTCCAAATCAAAATGTTACTCCTCTTGATTTTTGTGAATCTGATGTAGCACAACAGGCAGTAACAAACTGTAATAGGACCAGAAATCAGCCTGTCTGGATGCGAGATTATATCAGACACTGAGAATATTTTCTTTTTCAGTTGTTCAGCATTGTAACAAGGTAGTTCATATGCCTTTGACTGTTTTTAACAAGTAGAGTTTGAATAAAGCCAACATTGTTCGAGTTCTGTTGATTATGAATATACTATGTGCTCTCTCTTAAATCAGCCTTAAGGGCAATTACAATTATTGTCTCTTGTTTCATAAAGGAAACTCTTTTGTACATTGGGGAAAATGTGGTGTCTTAAACAATTTACACGTTGTAAATGTACCAGTGAGTGAGATACGAGTGAGTGGTCTCCGCCGTGCCTGGCAACAGTGATGGATGTACACGTAGACTTGTACTGATAACCAGAATACATCTTGCCTCATCTGCACCCTCTATGTGTTTGCCCTTTTCTGAAATACTACAAAGTGATTGTGATATGAGCTAAGAGTAGTTAAATAATGTTGTGCTATATAGAGAAATAATTGTTGTGTTATTTCTTGTATGTATGTCGCTAATTATGTTTAATGATTAAATTGTGATGTAAATCTGACCAATATTTTATAAAAGTTGGTTCATTCAGAGCGTAAAATATTCGTGTAATACGTTCCAGGTCCGCAAGTTCAGGGCCACTGCCCAAAGCATCCTTAAACACCAACCTGCATGAATTAAGACAGCATTTAAAATAAGAAACTAGCAAGAAATAGTTATATTGTTTTCCTTCATGTCAGAAGAAGCACGAAATGTTCAAGGCTCGTTCTTAGAAGTTATAAGTAAAAAAGCTGCTGTTTGGAATCAAGAAGCCCAGGTTAAGCCATCAGGGCGTTGCAAAAACTGCAACACAAGGAGAACATTCTGAACTTGAGGTCTCCGGTCTACCAGCGAGCTTTGTCCCTCTTTCCAATACCGATGGTCCCACTGGTGACTGAGAGTTACCTCCCTTCATGTCATTGTACCATGACATGTTTAAAAGAAATGACATGTTTTTAAAGAAAAACTCCCTTTGGGAGAGCTTTACATACATACATATATTGGTTTACATGGCGATTTGGCAGAGCTTTCTAGATACCGTTATTATTCATATCTTGTAGAAAGAGCTTTTCGAAGTGTGCATTGCCAGTTGCCAGATATCTATAATGAAAGAATGGTACTGGAAAGTCGAAGACGTACATATATTGCCAGTGAATTACGTAGGCCATTTGGGATGTAATGTGAGATATACGACTTTAGACATCGCGGCGAAGTACATAGCTTTATTATTCATATTGTAAAATGCGACTATTATACGAACCATATAACCATACCTCATCGCAAACAAACGTTATATCAAGGTATCCTTGTACTTTCTGACAGACTTAAGATGAACACAACTTAGGTCTTGCCTGTTAATAACGCCAAAACAGTAAATGATTTCGTAATTTATTGTAAACAATTTTCAGATATTTTATAAAACTTTAACGCTACGTTTCATAGAGAGATGGAGCAAAAGTCAAAGCAAGGTTACACAATCTTCATATAGCACAGATATGATATATTGGAAAAATGAAAGACTTATATCTGAAACAGAAACTTTAATTTACACCTTCACCTATATAAACCTTGAAAAGTGACAAGAGAAAACACTTGATGACACCTTAGTGTAATTAGTTTTCACAAAATACTTGGGATGTAAAAGTAGGATAATTACCGCATGTGATTTTCACAACACTTGGAAATTAATTGAGGAAACAGAAATTCATGGAAAGAGGTCTTTAATATTATGGTTGGATTTCTAAAATGATACAGACGAGAATGCATCTATTCTCGTATGAAAGGAAGTAAAAAATATTGCACAATTGTCCCAGCAATTGCCATAATGAGACACACAATAATATCTTTCAGAACATGCATACATCTTTCTCAAGTTTAAGTGACCACACGAGCTACATACTCAGATGATTTCTCCTTTAAGGTGCCACATATATCGTGTAATATAATACAATATATATTAATCAGGCTACAGTTCAGTAAACATAACATCACTTATTTCCACATTTATCAATAAATAGATCACACAACGTTCTCGCCCATACAATTTTGATTATTTTGTCACCGATCCTGAGAAATGAAATCCGCCTATGTATGGTTGTCTAACTTGTTAGCTGCAGGGGCATATATTGCAAATGAGTTTAAAGACAACGATTTCCTTCAAAGGTTACTTATATGTACGACCACTTTTAAAGTACAGCTGATTTTTAACATATAAATTTTGAAGTGACTGAAGTCATTGTTTCTCACAAATGGTTTCGTTTGTAGTTGATATAATGTAGGCACTCTTTAGAAGGAATTATGTCGACATTTACTAATAAATGGACCAATGGAAGCCTCAACATCGTTGTAAAATATATCATTTTCAACACCTTTATCGAGAGACAGAAACTTCTGACATTACTGTGGAATGTCCGAATTAGATATATCGGTCGTTTCGTCATGTCATGAGGAATTAGCAGGCAGTGATGACCAGAAGAAGAACTGTATGTACGTGTATCTGGAAATCTCCCTTCGACGAGATAGTTTTGAGCTCCATTTTTCGAAACATTCATGAGTTTTTAAACTCCTCCAAAAACTGGTAGCGACGACATCGTGATTTGTATGACACTGTCACCATCCCGAAGAACACACGCGCTCGCTTGACAGTTTCCAGAGGCAACAATCACACCATTATCTACGCCTCTCACACATGCACACTAACCGATAGTTCAGTTTCCACATGTGATGACATCAACTTGTCCTTGATATCCACTGAAACGTGAATATCACAAACAAAGCAATCCACAAAATTTGATATTCTGTTGATGTATGCGATGAACTGCTAATTCCGTCCGGGGGTGGACAAGATGGCGACCTAAATGCATTCATGATATTGAGAAGGAATTCAGCAGGAACCTCTCCACAATTTTTCCGTACTGGATTTATCTGGCACCCGTACACATTGTTGGTAAAGCTGAAAAAGAAACAAAAGAAATGTTAATTCACTGAACTGTTAATGTTAACTGAATGTAAATTCACCACGGTTGGTGACAGAATACTGATGCATTGTGTGCCGCTGTAGACGTAGTAGAACATTAATTTTATGCATCACGTGTGTGCATCACGCTGCTACTAATGTACACCAGCTTCTAGATAAATTAGGCCATATATGATAGTCCATACGCATGCTGTGAGAAACTACTTCTTTTTCTCTCACCTGCATACTGACTGCCTCTTTTTCTTTGAGTCCGCACCCGCGGCTCGAATCTTGGCATGGAATAATTTTTTTTGTCTTTCAGCACACCTGGCAACTACATGTAGTTGGTCGTGCATACAGTCTACGTAAGGCCGCATGGCTGCAAAGAGAATCAAGAGAAATTTGTCCAAGGAAAGCCATTTTTTCAAGCAGAGGAAACAACGTAATTTGGTTCATCGAGCCTTCAAAGCTGTTCAGTTAGCCCGAACGTAGCGTGTCGTCTTCTAATTGGTAACATTTCTTGATTGATCACAGAACGCTGGCTTCCATGCGACGACTGATGCACTCAGAGGCGAAATGTGGATGCTCGTATTATGACAGTTGCACAGATTCTACATGTCAGTATCGTGCCTGATTTAGAGTAATTTTGTGAACATAGGAATACATTACAGCTGTATGTCGAAGATAATCTAGAGTCCGGATTTTTGATCGAGTTGTATGCATGTAGGCAAGCATACCAACCCGCTGACATTTAGGGCCGAGTAATAACTGTGTTTGCGTTAGGTTATATCTAGCGCTGCCCTGGGGCAGCTTCTTGATGTGGACAAAATGTAACCTACTCTGAAAAATGACATTTATTTACAGTCATCTCTTCTCTGATGTACCGTTTTTTCAACTGAATACCCACTGTCGATCTGATTGCACATATCCTGTACAGCATTTCGCATCATTGGAATGTCGAGTGTAACACCGAGTTCTTTTTCCGTGCACGTGTCCACGATGTTCTCAGCACAATTCATCGCAAAAGTGAATGCCCCATTTCTAAAAATGAAACAAAAAAAATATGTTAGGTTCTCCAAAACTTTATCACTGGTTGGACAAATGTGACAACTAAGAATTACCTCTCCTTGTCATAAAAGCAATAGTTGTATGAGGGTCAATCAATGAACTATATATTGTTATTATTCCCAACTATTATTCCATTACCCCCACCTTAGACGATGATATATCGTTAAGAGTTTACAACATGTATATAGTAATTATCAGACTATGACAAATGCAGCGGCGTGTTCGGTTTAAATGCGGCAGGTGATGTCACTGACAAAGAAACATAGTTTTATATATAGAGACACAACAGATTTAAACCAAATAAGACAATCGCAAGAACTAAAGGTGTCTGCGATTCACGTCAGGTGTATACACTAACAATATAAGAAACTACGACGGGCGAGCTGGGCGTGGCGATTTGTTATTCATGATCAGGAAAAACAGATCAGAGTTGTTGATTCTTTACACTTTGCAGAAATTTGTAGATTTACCAGCTCATATTGTTTTTAGGAAATTCGGTGACAATAACCAGTCAACTGAATTTTTGTAGAGCGGATTGCACATTCTTATGCATTAAGAACTACTTGTCCGCTATGGCATGTTAGCATGTACGTGACCCATTGGAAAAGTTACTAACTTGCCACTGGCCTATGGTCTAATTACAAATGAGTAATAAATGATATTACTACGCAAGTTGCTATGCATTGAAAAATGCAACGAAAATTTATATGAATTCAAATTCATCCTTGGGATTTTCTTATATAGTGTATATAGTATGTTCAAACAATACGATGCACATTGGAGGAACAATATCCTAACACTGCTAAAATATGAGCTATTTTCTGGTCAGTGGACCAGACATTCGCGACAAAGTAATATTCATTCAGGAACCGTCGACTGCATTTCACGTTTTCTAGTTCTATGAATACCTTTTACATTGTAATACCGATGGTCTGTTGCTCAAGTATATTACAGGTCACATATTAGAAATATAGTGCCGAGAACTATGCATACTGACGTCAGCCATTAATGTCTGTTCCATGCAGACGTATCAGTGATAACATAAACTGCCCCATCTTATCAGCAGCTCTGTATATTTATTCTGCTTGTTTTCCCACAGACTTATCTCTTTTGTTTATTTAACGAAAAGATAACGACTGATAACTCGCAGGTAACTGTATAGCAACAGTTGGCATCGCGTCGTGCAGATTGGTGATGAGGGTAAAGAACCAAAAGTTAAAAGGCAAACCGTTTGTTGATAATGTATCCTCAGATGTCATTCTGGTGGTGGTGTGTCCATTGGTATGGTTGCAGAACTTACTCGCATGCTATTTTCGTCCGTTGGTAATCCCATGCCTGCACCACCTCAGCATTTGTTGACATCCCAAAGTCTCCAATTCGTCCTATGCATTTCATTGCCTTACTTAAGGCATTATGAGGGCACCGACCAGTACTTTTATGGGAAAACACTGAAAAAATATAATACCATATTCTTATAAATATCATCCAATGATCTTATTTTTTTCTTCCTTCGCCCGTCCATACACCAATATGAATAATTTCCTTAAACCAGATTTCTACCCTACTTGCTGAATGATATCCGTTTGCATAGACAGTTAACTAGTAATTTAGTACAGTCCGGCTTTGATAAGGACATAAGTGCCTCTCTATACCCAATCAGTTTGTTGTTAAAATATTATTTCTCGATGCAACCTAGATATGATATGTACGTCCTCAGGAATGGCGGAAGGTATCAAGTATATACAGAGGGAAAAAATGTTGTAGGAATCAGTTCTGGTCATGACAAATGCTACATGACTTGATCCAAATATTTTCCAATTAGCCATGAAGAAGAATGAAAACAAAAGTGACTTGTGCTCCTTCGACAAGGTGTTCAGTGGTTTTATGTATTAGCTTCAGATTTAAAGACATCCGCCATTAACTATGCACAGTTATTTCTTTAGCTGGCTATGTAGCTGCAAAGAACGAGGTATTTCATTGTATTGGTTTAAAAATAAAACCAGCATTGACGAAAAACCTAGCTTCCAGAAAACGCAGAAAAACCGAAATTGATTTCTGATATTGGGAAGGAAAATCATCAAAGTGGTAATGCCATTCAGTTGGAGGTAATCAAATTTCTGGATTCCTCAAGCGGGGAGACATTCGGAATCTGCCAACAGTTGCCGGATCCCAAGGGATGTCGGGGCGAAATGTAATGTCACGCCAGACGCGCCAATTCCTCCTTTTTATGCGAACACAAGATCGCGCCTTCCCCCAAAGGGCATCGGAATACTGTAAAACAAAGCATGTTGCCAGCGAGCACTTGGCCCGAGACAATATCCAGAACAGTACCTTCTCCACATGCCATCGATCCACCCACTGGCGATCAATAGGCGGCAATGAGAGAGTGTATGCTGGCTGAGAACAAGGAGAAAACATTTCCTGGACATCACACAGTATGAGGCCATTGGTTCCTCCTTCGGAAATCTTAGGCCTCGGAGCTATGCCCGCCTCTTTTCCAATGATCATGCCTCTTGGATATTATTTAACGCCGGACAAACATGTAGCAGGTCACATGCAAGTATCTGTTGAAGTACATGGAGTCGTAAGATGTACTGATTGCAGAGCATCTTCGAAAAGACATCGGTTCAACATACAACACATGCGAACCTTTTCAATGTTGTAAGATTTTTAGTTTTGTGTAATCCAGATGCGAAGGTAAAAGTGAGGAAAGGTTCAAATCCTGGGGAATAAGTCTTTGTTCTTGTAGGGTTTTTTTGGCAGAAAATGGGGTGCTTTTGCATGTATTATATCGAGTAATACCATGGCAGATATATGTTTGATATGCGTTTCATACACTGGTTTACGGCTTTGCTATTTTTCTCCTTGACAAAAGCTAACGCCGGAATTCCAGTATATGTTGCTCTCCATGGGGATGGGAGGTCGTCAATTTGTATCTACGAGTGGTAATTGCTCGGGCCCGTATTCATGAGAACCGCCAGTTCGGGATCGAAAGGCTCTCCAGATAATTGAATTGTCTTCGCTACAGTAGCGATTTCCTATTACCCACATAGCGCTTCGATAGGACGATAAAACGAGCATGAATGGAAAGCTAGCCCAATAATACCGGATAATAGGTGAATGCCAGAGGAAGGCTTCTGCTTAACCTATCCTCGCTGATAAGACTGCCGGGGCTTGATGGAATCTAAATTGGCACCCTGCTTCTGGGCTTTGATAAAACTTAATTAAATCAAGTTTCAATGGTTCAGCCATTGCGAAGAGACGTTTCTCTCCGGACAACTGATGCGACAATAAAGGCAACCGTCCTTCATACAAAATATAGCCAGCAAAATGATCCTTTTCTTTGTTAACATGGGTATACTTTATCCATATATTTTATATCGAAACGAGTGAATAATCAATGAGCATAGCCAGGTCCGAAAAGGCTGGTGAAATGACAAATAGAACCACAAACTGCTTAAAATGAGGACAAATTGTTTTATCCCTTAATTACTGGAAAAAGCACGTGAACCTTGGCAATTCTGATCCCAGATGTTATGGCTCGGCCATGTGTTTGCTGTTATCATGTGGGCAACTATGAAGATGCCGCAGTTCCATCAGTATACTCTTCCGCTCCACACTGCAGTGGGGTTAACAACATAACGGTCTAAATTTGTATGCACCAGAACCTGCACAGCCACACGTCAGACACTTCCAGCTGTGTTGTATATAGGTGAAGCCCAAGTTAATATGCCATCGTCGGAGAGTTTTTGGGTGATGCGAGGTAACGGATCCCGCTGTGTGTGTTTAAAACAAAATTGCGAAAATAATGCCCCCATAACTAGATTGCACATAAAACTTAATAATTCCGAATTATGTTGTGACGATAGTTTTTGTTGGTTCCTTCTTTTGACCAACAGAAAATTGATCAATGCAGCTCATGTTATGTTTTGCCTCAAAAAAGCTGCTTTTCTGCATTTATATAACTTCCATTAGTGCTAAGAATCTGCCGCCGTAAAGTGAGCGTCTACAGGCGTCCCTTCCATTTCGGTTGTCGCCTGAAAGAGTTTGGCGAAGTTTAAGACGTCAAGGAAATGAGAGATTTTAAAAGCTAACAGTACGAATTTTTATATACGAAAGAATATAAGAAAAACTGACTCGTTGAAAATGTTATTTTATTAAATATTCTCCAGCTCTAACACTTTGAACACAATTCTTTATGACCATGTTGAACTCTCCCAAATTACTGTGATAAGAGCGATAACCTTAACCATGCAGGATGTTGTTTCTTCACGTTGCTGATGTCAGAAAGCCATATAGAAACGAACTGCAGAAAAAGAGCCAGTAGCTATATCAAGAACATCCAGTGTGCCAAATTAGCGTTTTTAAGAGTGTCAATCTAGTTGACAACAGGCAGAACAAGTAGACGTTTTATGGCGTGTTTGTTTTACGCCATCAGCATCAATCCCACGGAAGGCGTCAATATTGTTCATTCATTAAGGCATGTCTCCTATATGGAGCCGCTCCCGACTGGACGCCTTTATCGATCCCACGTCTTACTGGAAAATGGATTTCCTTCGACCGATGCCTGTCGCTCAATACAAATAAAATTAGCTGGGTACCGCTGAGTTTTGGTTGTTGCGGTAACGGCATACCTTGTCAGGAAACGGTAACTCAATAGTACGAGAAATGTAAATAACGGCCCGTTACTAGACTTCTGGCACGAAATCATGAAGCAGGAATGCTGCTCCACATTTCTATAAATATGGGAAACATGACTGCTCGTGCAATTATGTATGGTGCAAAACCAAATCCTAAACTAAAACCAAATTTTTTCTTCTGGCAATGTCGTGAGGAAATAAGCATCAAAATAAATTATCGATACTGAAAGAACTATTCAAAATATTCACCTCACGCAGCCGCCAGGGATATTAATTTTATTAGAAACCACTCTATGTTTTGTTCAGTCGGATATGCAGTCTGCAATCTGGAGAGTGGGTTATCTCAAGGCTCCAACTATGGCATAGCCGGATCGGCGTGCAATTCTGTTAACAAATGAGATCCGTCTCATCGCTGACTAAGGTTAGCTCCCTCAGCTGATACAGACTGAGCCACAACTCTAAGCTTTAATCATGAAATGTACAGTTTGGATCAGCGGACTTTCTGTGGAGGTAAAGAGACATGCGGAAAGAGTACCAAGACAAACAATCTTGAATTAGATAAAAAATCAATGAAGCTAGCGAAGGACAAGCCTCTTTTAGAAAACGAGGACTATAACTATATGGAGGACAAGACTGACGACGCTTCCCCTGGATTCTTGTGGTCACCTTAGTCACTAGTATGTAACAGAGCAAATGGAGAATGCAGAAAAGTGCCATCGGAGGCATACAAGTTAAAGCACTTTGATTGTGAAGTATCTCTGTCTGCCTCATACGCTCTTCCCGAATGCAATGTCACGAGTTTGTCTGTTGAAGTTGACCTCAGTAACACCATTTCTCCTATTCCTGCTGGTATACAGTTCCATTACATTGTGTGTCAAGTATAGTAAACTTTCTGTCTGTTTCACAACAATGAGTTAATATGTTTTTTCCCCTTTGAGATTTTCAAGTTTGTTATGTATCCCAGTAAGTCTCCCATTTACCTTTGCCATGTTTAGCATCACACTGCTATAACCACATGCATAGAGCTGTATCAGTTATATCATCGTTTTAGAATGTACATGAACATATTCTTTGTCAAACCACTGGAACCGGTGGAAAGGTATATACATCTTCCTCAACAATTAGGTGGCCCCCTTTTTCTTCTTGCAATTCCCACGTTACCATGATAACTTTTGTAGCTTTATATATGACCGAATTGTCCACGTGGTTTTATATTTACTTGGATTTTGAATTTAATTCATTCAATTGGTTTATAGCATGGTTTTAAAACAACCGTTGTAATCCCTGAAAGATTTATCACATTCCATCTGCAAGAATTAAAGTTATTAGCATAATTATAACAAAAAGGAAAAAACAAAACAAAAACAAACAAAAAAAAACAACAAAAAAAAACAACAAAACAAAACAAAACACAAGCGTCATTCAGATTTAACTTTTAAGCAGAAGGAATTATTTAATTAAACGACGGTTTAAATTTAATGTTATACAATGTCTCACTACATGGCTATATCAGTGGTTGTGTCGCGATTGTTCATCATGGAGTTGATATTAGCATTTTCTATGAAACTTGTCCTATTGCTCTATTCTAGCTACACATTTTCTTATAAAAGTTTCGAATCATGACCGCAAAAGGCGTACTTATGGCTTGCACGTGGTTCACGGATCATGTATACCTGTGACCAAACGAGAATCATCACTCAGCTAACATTAGTCTGATATGTTTTGTCTGAATGCCAATAAAGTTAACTAATTAAGTTACAAGGGGGGGGGGGGCAGTTTCTGTCATTAGCAATTAAAAGAGGAAGTAATGAACTGGCATCCATGCATACCAGCGTTACCTAACAGATTAATTACAGATTACGTTGCCCTGATTGAGTGTTGCGACACTCGCATTCTCTCTCTGCGAAATCAACCATCTATATATAATTACAACACAGCTTGTAATTGTCAAGCCAGTGTGTATTAAAAGCACCCAAGAAATTTCATTTCCGTTAATGAACCCAGCCCCATGCATCCTACAGTTCGATGTGTAGAAACAAGCAATGCAATGTAACAATGTAGCAATGTAACATTTGCAATTTACCACAGCCTACTATGTGTCTGGTATAGTTGTTCAGTCAAAAATTTCTCCTCATGCAATGTGTGAACTCCCCTGTACGTGAGTTATATACGTACGACGAAACATTATCAAATTCCTACAGATACATATTTCGTGCCAAAACATGAACATAGTATAACTGGAAATTTAGCACGCAAACCGTTCCATTGTTTTACATAGTGTTTATCATACACGGTTCTATTTGTCAACGAAAAATCAGCATGCATTTGACAACAGCAACAGCTGCATCTATACTAATACAAGTGTTGTTGACAAAATGACTCACAAAATGTTTTAGTTATTTGTGCAGTTTGGAGCGTCACTAGGTTCATTTTGTCTTGGTTAAGGTACACACATTACACGTAAGCTTTACTTAATTTTTATCACATGAACATAATGCTTACAACACTAACAGGCCATACGTTAAGTTTGCCGTGAGCCTGCGGTGACTTTTTGACACAGATATTCTAAAACACGCGTAGAAATCAATGTTAAGGCATGATCTTTCGGGATTTCACGTAATTTTCCTCATCGCGCATTAGCTGTAAACGAGGAGTGATTTTCAGCTTGAGTGTTAGGAAGTTGAGTTGTTGTTAATACGATTATATAGTCATGTTATGAATATCTATGCGGAAAATAAGTTAGTTGAAGAAAAATTTATCTCAGTTGTAATTTCTGCCTAATTATATGCACAATAATACTTCTGGGTACTAGAAAATTGTGTATATTCGCCAGGGCAACTAAGATTTACTGGACTTATGTCATTTACATGATGGCCCGTCCTTTCAACATACACACGAAAATTATAAAAGTATTATTCGTCCAATTCAGACCTAAGAATCAGGTACACTGAAACTCATTGCACTGGATAAATGGAACTACCAGATTGGTCCTGGCACTTGCTGTGAATCTAACCTGGGCTCTAATGTATAAGGTGAAGGTGCACTTTTCAGCAGAGGAAATTAAATCTGACCTTTCAGGGAAATGCACAATATAAATGTCGCTGTAAATCTTGTGTACAGGTTATGCCTCGGAACCATCTATATAGTTACAGAGGCCGGGAACCAGCCGGAACCAGAACACCGTGAGGTTATTTGTTATATATATCGCCTTGGTTCACATCTAGACTGCCAGACTACAAAGGTTCGGAGGCTTTATAATCGAAATAGTAGATAGAAACGATCACATAGTGCCGTTGTATAGAATTTTGAAGTACTTGGCCATAGTGATAGTGCGAACGCCTGAGGGATTGGGCCGTCACAGGCAAAGTCAAACCGATTATAACTGACATTCAGCCCATGAACTTCGATCGCCTATATAAAAGGTGTTGTGAATAAATTTAAATTTGTTTTTACGAGGACCTCCGCAGCTGTTTAAAGTGCTTTTTGTAAAACTGCCATTCATATTACAGTATCGAGTTTAGCAAGACAGGAAATGAGCCACTTGCCTAGCACAATTAACAAGTTTCCAGACTTAAGGTATTCTGTATGATCATACTCTGTGGGTTTGTTGCTACTTGGTGGTAAAGTTAAAAGAGGCATGAATACATCTGCATGAATATCCTTCCGACCTCACCTTTGATGGCTTAAAGATTTTAACCTTTCGCTCCAGCTATATTCGTTTCAGCGTACCTCAGATTCATTACTATTCGAGGAAGTACAGGTGTATATATATAATCTAAATTTTGTCATGATATATTACATTTGATTCGTCTTTCGTGTTTCCTTGATATGAAACGGATATCGGTCCATGTCATAGCATTACAGCACATTTCAGATTTAATACCGATGCTGTGTTGTGATATATGTATATTCTGCCATACACCATTGCCAGCTGTCAGCATCGAACGGCCCCGCAAGGGAGCGTGCTACCCCTGGGGCAGTTAGAATAGTTAGTTATAGATCGAGATCCAGGAAGATTGGGGTAAATAGAAATCGTGATGAGCAAACATCTCCGTGTGGAAGTCAATTTTCTGCTGTCGGAGTGAGAGACAGGGTTCAGGCCTCAGGAGTAAGGTAACAGGCACTGATAACTCCAGGGGCCAATGCACCTAGCTATAACCGCTTAACTTTCCCCTGTACTTTCAGCATTATGTAACTTTAAGGCCCGTATACTTGGTTGGTGTTAAAAGACCATATAAAAACTTGATCCATAACTTAATTCTTATCCATCACTCACATATGTAATTTGACATGGTAGTGCTTGACAAATAATAAAATAACTCACCGAGGAGGATAAAGGGCGGTAACAGATCAGGTAAGCCCTTCATCTCGCGGAGGTCCTTGTTTTATCTACTCGCAACATCAGATACTCCACGGCAAATAAACTCCACACACAGGGAAGCTAACCGAACAGCCAAGGAATGCTCATTTTTGGTAATCCAGTAAGTGAGTGCACGAGCTTGGCCGTTCTGCTCCTCAAGCCGACAGCCGCTGAGTTCTGACTGATAGCTGCGCACGAGACAAACCCTGGCTTAACTTCTGGCGATGCGCCTGTTTGATATACACCCTTGTCTTAGGTGTAAGCGGATAGTGGTCCGTACTTAGAGCGAGCTGTGTCTGAAGCGAGAAGAGGAGGGCTACTGGTTTTGTTCCCAGCCTCTCCGGCAGTCTTTCACAGCGCCCTGGAAATGGAGGCCAGCTTTTAGTCGATTGAAATTCTCATCTACTACAGCACAACAACGCCACGTGCGGGTTGACTATTAATAGCGTTTCTTGAAAGCTTCAGGCTGAATTGCCCACTCGGGATCTTCCCCACACGATACCTTGTGCGGTGTGGTCAGTGGAGAGTCGATAATCAATATATCTTTACCTCTTCACTTTTCAGGCCACTTTGTTGTCAGATTGGGTAAAATTTGACAAGATTGCACGAGATGGGCTCAGACTGATGCCATGTCGGCCCACATCTCTTATAAGCGAAGCACTCTCACACCAGCTGTTGTCTTTATTGACAGAACCTAGGTACACAAACACACCGAGGCTCGCTTACACAGAAACAGATGTTCATGATAACGACAGGCGATACCTATATGCAGATTTCGCAAATGGGACTGCTCTGATTTTATGTAGGCACTTCCCCCCACCTTCTGTCACTCCAACTGTTTGCATGTCGTCCCATTTTATTATAACAGAGTTTGCCTCCATGCTGCGCTGCCATAATAACTCTCATTACGACTTATTCAGGGCTAAATGGTCCTGAACAACTTTCCGTAATCACTGTAAAATTGGTCCCGAAACCAGGTGACCATTTAACTGACAAATTAAGTGACATGCACCTATCCATTTCATCGTATGTTGTCGATCCTACATCCGCTTGTACTGTGCAGGACGCACGTTTGTAGTTGTTATACACACTGTCATTTTACATTATTGTACACTACGCACACGGCTCACTAGTGTAAAAACATTGTGATATTTTATACTTGTCCTTATATACTATGATCGGCATTTTCGTCCTACCTCTTTTGATGGTCTTTATCGATACAGTGTGTCAGGCCTGTAACATAGTGATAAGACGTAAAAAAATACAATTTCATTTGGAATGACGCATGGGACATATTAAGTAGACATATTTACATACATGCAAGCTAGTGTTTTATTCGAACAGTATGTATCAGTGATTCAACTTGGCACTGATCATGGCAATGACCTGTAGACAAAACCAGCAGGCAACCTCGGTGGCCTAGTGGGCTAGGTTTTAAGATCAGGGATCAGTTCTGGGTCGGGCCATACTGAGGACTTGGTATGTGTTCCTGTCTCGCTTAGCGCTCAGCATTGAAACGTTACAGCAAGGAAGAAGGACTGGCCGGCCCGGTTTCAGTATAATGTGACTGGACGAGGTGTCATGTCTGGTGTCTCCTGCGTGACGTTCAGGCATAGCAGCACTTCGGCGGCACGGAGTCGCCCTAGAAGACACAGAATATATATATATATATATTCTGCCAGTGTCGTCATATAGCTGAAAAATTGTTGAGTATGACGTAAAACACAAGCATTCATACATACATCCAGACAGAATTAAGTTCCTATACATCTAATTATCAAATATTTTAATCTGCACTGAGTATTGGGTTGAAAAATTGTTTTACTGAAAGGAAGTCAATATAGTCAGAAGATCCATAGGGCACATATGTCTGGAAATGTTATACCCCAGTTTCATGTAGACAACGTAGCCAGTAGCCTTGTCAGCGTACGACCAACTTACCCTATAAATAACCGTGTGCATTTTCAGGAATGTATATATATCAGATATATTTACGTTGTCAATGGGGCAGAAATCCAAGATGATATTTAACTACAACTACATATTTCCTAAGTGTATCAACGTTCTACAAGTTCACATTCAACTAAATTTCCATAGAAGCAAATTAAATTTTCTTTTTTTTCTTCACCATATAAATAAACAACACACAATAATGTGTGTGTGTCAGTTCGGGTTTCAATGAAGTTTAGTCTTAACTCTATCATTCGACCTTAACAAAATCATATAGCGTGGTGCATATGCAAAGGAGCCTTCTCATGCAGTATAAAGTAGAGCAAGGAACAAGTTATTCATAAACATGAAAGTATCATTTGAATGACAACCTCTCAGGTTTCTGAAAAAATGACATGCATGCTTAAACACTAGACGGCAATAAGGTTTAGTCCACGTATTATAATATTTTTCAGTATAGAAACTCACACAAGGCCCTTAGAAACCATACAATTTTGGATAGAAACTTTCTTATCTGTATATTTTACATACTCAATATATAGTGGAACTGAGTCGATTTCAATACTCATTTGTGTGTAATGCGATGCTCAGGAATATTCTGCTTTTATGAGGGCGGTCAGTTTTATGGGTGGTGGAAACGCGATTGTCAGAAAAAATCGGGCCTTTTGCAAGTCACTGAAGAACTTTCCCAGATGTGACTCACAGATTTCCAACGAGTTCAGGGGGACAAGTCATTTCATACCAAACCGTCGACCGTACGATAGCTATTTTCTTTTTCTTTTCTTTTTTTTGCCTAGAACCGAGAAAAATGAATGCATGGGGATCTCTATAGGTTTTGTCGGAATTTATCGGCCACTGCTGCCGAATTGTGATTTTGGAGTTGCTGGACAACGTGAAGTAATCTAACTGTGATCATGCCTATCATACTGAGGTTAAGGATCAAGGTCACTGAAAGGTCTTTCTTGCGCTAAAAATATCTCACTGTAAATCCCCTTCACTTGCCCTGATTAATTTGAAATGATAATAAATATTCAATTTTGTTTTGTGCAACGGTTTTCTCAAAATAATTTAGGGGTTAATGTTAGGTTAAATGCCAAGGACTGAAAAGCTTTCCTATTTCCCCTATCATATGCAATTAATTTAAAGAAAAAACAACATGCCTATTCACAGAGTTATGGGAGAGTTAGTGTTTGTCATTATGAAACCCATTTTTTAATTCAGAGTTTCATGTTTGGATTAAATTACATTTCGTATGTTCTAACACATACCTTTTGTATGTTCTAACGCGTATACCAAATAAGTGTAACTCTCAATATATCGAAATGATCCTTCAATAAACTGCGGGAGAAATAATCCCGACATTACTCCGCAGTAAATACAGATATACAATTAAATATGTGTCATGACACCTGCGGATCTCGGTGTACGATATATTGATTGATTCTCTCATGCATGGCCACAGACCGACTTATTCATTTGAAAGGAAACACAACACTGGACCAAATGTATGTATATATCGATACAGAATCCCATTTTATCTTCAAAAATGACGGAGATACCGCAGTTCAGAATAAACAAAAACGCCTACGTAAAAAAAATCAAACAGACCACCATGCCCTCAATTTTTACCTATCAAGGACGAGATATTTCTACCAAGGGAGAAGGCATCTGTTTCAGCTGCGACGTCACCCGTTCGTAGTTCAAAAATGTTGCCATGTAGAAGTAGTGTGAAATCGGCTGCTTTCCTTCTGATTACGCGACAATTCTGATATGCTTTAAGCCATTTTTCAGCAAGAAAGAGCTAGTGGAATACGTCTTGGGTTATTCCCCATGGTCTCAAACAGGAGGCTACGATGCCAAATTTGTTTTGCCAAAATATGGCATGATTTCTTGGCCCCCCACAAAAATTCAAAGCAATTATAAAAACTTGGCTGAAAATAAGGCCGAAATCAAACGATGTACATCGACAAAATCATCCTAGCACGACTGGAATTTTTTTTTCTATGGGTACATTTATAATTTTTCATTTATTGTACTTAAAAGAGCTTAGTACATGTTTATGAAAGCAGCATGATTTATACATCTGCTTTGGATGAAGTGTGTATAGTGTGTTACACGTTTTATGTACTCTATACTCCTTTTGGATGGAGGTGCAACCCTTGAGTACCTGGCTAGACCGCCCTTGCTCACCACAATATATTCATCAGTATATGTATATATATGGTAAGACTCTTGTGCTGCCAAGTAGTTGACATCGGAATACATTTTAAGTGAAATAAATCTACCATGAAAACGTGTACAGAATATATAATTCACAGCTTTTATAAGTACAGAATCAAATCAGCTACCTCTTTCACAAATAATCTTAAAATTAAGTGTTCTTCATATTTCCCTTTTTTAAAATTAGCACCAAAATACGTATATTTTATTTTTTATTCCTTGCATAAAGACACTTATACCAAAGCACAACAAAAGCTTTGAGGTTTATTTTCTTTTTATAGATATTGCTTATTAATATATACATACATGAAACAAGGCATTTCCCAGTGAAATATTACGTATGAAAATATAGACAGAGACGTAAGCCTTAATCACAGCAGCAAATGTTTGGTATTCATAAATTAATGTGAAAGTACCAGTGGAGGGATGTATGTTCCTTCGGGCTATCTGCATGGGGTTTCGCTTTATAGGCCCTGACTGTCTCTCGACTAGAATCCATCAGTTCTCAAACCTTATTGCACGCAACGATACTGTCAAGAGATTCGCCGCTTGTCTGTATCATAATCCATCAACGATCTTGAGGCTGTCGGCATCCTCGATCTGACAGTTCCTGTGGCTCGGCAAGCTGCCTGCACATACCTACAGACGCCTTGATGTATGGCAACGCCGGATCTCCGTCGGCAGCCCGGCCAACCCAGGCTTCCGCGCACAAATGGCCGTGACAGAAGTTATCTCAGTTCGCCTATATAGGCTATAAATTTTGGGGGTAAGACGTCAGTTGTGTAATTTTATTATGTGTACTTTAGGTATAGTGCTCTGGAATTGGAATCATGGTCGATCTTGCCTGATTTCGCTATAAACGTTGTAGGGCTACTGGCTGTATACCGTGATGCATAGCAACATGGACATGTGTTTAGTGTGGTTATTCTATATGTGTAAACCTCTATAAAATATTCTTCATCCTTCAAAAACTTTCTTGATAGTGTGTAGTTTAATATATCCTAATAAATTGGCAGCATTAGTTTTCCATTTCAATTTGGCAAAAACTTCCCAGCTTCTTGATTCAGTATAATAGTAATTTTATAACAGACTTGATAGAAGTGTCGCCATTTATCTGATGTCATGCAAGTTGTCGTAGACACTAAACCCATAAAATCATATTTTTTAAACATTTGCATCACAATGCCACTATGTTTAGTTTTATGTTAAATTCACTCCTACAGGAACGGATTGTTCCATAAAAAATCGGCTCTGGAGATTTTATGAAGTCCCTCGCTGTTTTCTCTTGGCGCCATGGTAGCAATCTATTATCCTTATGGGCAATGGATAAAAAACAGTGACGATGGCTGCCTTTATGTTGTCTTTATGATGTCCCGATCTTGTTAGGCATGTTTTCTTCTGTGGCAGGAGGATGAGATAATGATCAACCCGCTAAGAGCTTTAGAGATCCTCCTTCCGCGCACGATACGGAGTTGCCACGGTAACGAAGATGGCATCCTACACGGGCGGAAACAAGAAATGTATTGATTAATACCTATTATATCTCTACCCGTGACCATATCGATCATGGACGGGAAGAATGGAGTGAAATGTAGGGTATAGTCGGCGGTCCTTAAGAAAGGTAATTTTCCTGGCCCCCTAATAACACACTGGCTGTTTCCGCCAGAAATCTTACTGGTGATCGAAAGGCGCAGTGACCACTTATCCACCCGATACACGAAACAAGACAAAGCACTCTTATTATTCTTTCTTTGAAGTGCACAGGGCTGTGCCAGTCAGTCTCTGTGTTACTCTATATGGGACATAAAACGCTCACTGTTTTTCTCCTCTTCTTTTCATCTTTTTTCGACCCTCAGCTCTATAAAGGTTTCTTAGAATGAAAGGTTCTTGTCATAGAGAAAATTGCATCAATAAGCTCGTGATTCCGAGGCCCACTTCCTCATGGCCACTCCTCTCGATCCGAGTATAGATCGGTTTGATTGGATCAAACGAATCTACTCTCAGATGTCCTCAATTAATGATCAAATTATAGCAACTTATCCACATGCCCTTGGACACAGAGCTACAGCTATGCTTATGGATCATTGAGAGTCATTTGGATGATTAATATATGGTCGTTTGCAATGTCGTCACAAATCTGTCAACTAATCAAATTTGTCTTAACCGACTAGACATTGCAAAAGTAAGTTTATTTCCTGAGTGAACACTTCACATCGTGCTGAACTATAATTGTTCAACATTTTTATGATTATGTTGCATCAAGGTGAATAACCATAACAGGCTTGCAACTCTCTGAAGAAAAGAAAGATGAAAGATGCAAACAGAACACTAACATTCAATATCTAATGCATATATTATACATGTATACATATGGCAATTGTTCAAACAAAATGTGAATGATTTTCAAAGCAATAGCGTCACTGCCTCTGGGTTAAGATGCAGATACCATGTAATCCCGGATGCAGAGAATAAAATGTCTGTGTGCATGTGAGTCACTGTCGTGATATATGTCAGTTTATGGTCGCAGGTCTCTTTAACATAGTTATATAATACATTATATGATAATTAACGGTGATTTCGCAACGCCAGTTGGAGGTACATACACTCCTTTTGTTCACATTTAGTGTGACTATGTATTTATGGATTCACAGACAAAAATGTAACTTTCGCAGGTGATGATAGCACGATGATTTTGTGGAAATTGATAAACAGATAAATTTTGTGTCGAATATGAAGACGTGATATGCATCCACTTAACAAGGCGGAGCCAATCTATGGCTACACTGGCAAACCAATTTCCAAAATAATATCAAGCCAAGTCCCCAAAGAAGGGAAAGATTAACGCAGCAGAGTATTATAAAGCTTAATCCAGATATAAAGGGTTAAGGATGTTCTGTCTGTCATATTTCACTCTACTGGTCACCGTTTTGGTCACAGATCACAACATTGTACATCCTCACCACATGAAGACTAAGCGAATGGTTATGGAGTACTAAAAGCCTTCATCATATGTGCTTGTGTCTATGAAGATGCGTACACCTCAACAATTTGTTTTTTATGATCAGTGGGTGATGAATTTGAACAGACATCACTGTATATTTTTACATAACTCTACTAAAGCCATGGCGAAAGGCGGCATTCAAGTGTAAGGCCGTGCTTTTTACTTTATTTTCATATTTGTGTATGTATGTGTTAAATACCATGACAACGCGGCATGTTGAGTAATTCTAGACGAGTGACGTCTAAAGAGGTACATTTAACATCACTGTAATTTGTATTTTTTTCCGAGTTTTCTTTGAACCATGGTGGGGGGGGGGAGGGTTGTAAGTTATAACTTCTTAGACACTTCTTAAACCCCAACGTAGGTAAACTGACAAGAGGTCCGATATGACCATTTGACAACATATCACACTGTCCTCGCTGCTCTGATTTTACAAACTATGCTGTTGCCTTTTATATTGTATTTGTGCGTTTTAAGCAAATAAAACATGCATGTTCCACACCGTATAAGTTAGGGATCCTTCACATATCTGATATTATACCAGTTGTTGTAAACCACTTTTGCAATTTTCTTTTCTCTCTGAAAAAATAGATATCAGTGTAGCCCCTAATAACAATCTTTAACCAATCCAGCTTGTTACCTTAAAATTGTGAGTATCGTTTGTGTTACAAGGGACGTCATTGCTTGCTTTTCTGTGACAGAATGTCATCATCTATCATAGACACTAACGGTCCTTCGCAATCCTACCATGCATACGGAACCCTATCTATGTCGCAGTATACAATTACATACTTCGCTTGGTATAAAATCCATCAACCTGTTAAGCCAATTTCTCGAACTTAAAAGATTTGAGAAGACATATTTCAGTAACATGATACAGGAGAAATATTCAGATTCTTTTACAGAGCAAGCTAATGTTTTCAGTAAGTATTAGTTGCAACAACATTATTATATTATAGTCATTAACCTTTCTGCGTGTACACATACTTTGTCTCTGTTTGTTTCTTATAAAATAATGTGTTAAGATATGTTTACATGGATCCCAAATATGAATCTTTCATATCCCTTATGTACAACCATCGATAACACTTTTATGTGACAAATCAGGGCCTATTTTATAAAATGGGTACTGGTGACGGGAGAGTGTTGATTCAGTCGTTGAATGGAGGAAAATTATTGTCGTGTGCTGGTCTTCCAGAGTAGCCTCCCTTAGTTTATCTATAACGAATTGGTCGTCTCGCCACACTTGTTCGGTGGTACCTTGCAAACAGAAATGCGTGAAAAAAACTGCAAAAGGTCTTTATACTTTCTCAACTTAGTAACGTAGGAAAATGAAGAAGAAAATAAGGCGTATTGGGTTGTACAATCCTCGATAACTATGCGTTCTTATATATGACCTACATGTACTTCGGTGGAGTGCTCGACGGCATCTTCTGAAGTCGCCGTGAGTAAAATATTTCACATTACCATATCACAGCCTATTTTGTATCATACCAAAATCCCAATTAATGTGAACTCTATCTATGGCAAATCACTGTAAGTCAGACAAGCATTCTTTCTCTTTACAGTTAGGTACATGTGAATAGGTATTAGTGAAACCGGGTAAAGGGATGCTAAGATGGGTTTTTAAACAAAGCTGAGAGAAGATGGGAAAATGTTTTACTACTAATGTATAATACAACCAAAGTTACAAATTTATATGTGTCCATTTATTTGTACAACAGAAACCCAATTCCAAATACTACACAGAACAGTTGCCATAGAGTCTTTTAGGCTTTTGAATATTACAGATAATAACGTCACTTTAAGGTGCAAAATGTAAGGCGAAACAACTGATCATCTATTGTTGCATTATACCCAGCTGTGAAAAGTGTTGGCAGGACATGAAATACATGCTTGCAAATGTTGTAATATATGTTACTGGAACACCAGATTATATATCGGAGGAAAATCGAACAGTTATTCCTGAATGTTCCTAGGTAAGCAATTGTTTACAAACCAAATTTTAAAATAAAAGGGTTGCTACAAGCTTTCCTATGGTTTACAATACTTGCAATATCAGTATATCACTGAAGACATGGTTACAACAATGAACCAGATTTTTTGAATATATAATGGACACTTGAAAATGATGTTGTCGAACGGGATCACACTGAATAAATTATATTCGGGTGGTAAGTATAGTTACGTCTTTGTTTTATATTCCAAATGTACTTTCATGTGTAGGGATCTCTGCCAAATGCGTATTTCTATATGTAAAAGTAATTTGTTGTGCAAATAAAGAATACAATAAAAATTTTATTTAAAAAGAGTGTTTATAAAAACACATGAATTTCTACAATTTGTTGACATCGTATGGGAATTACATAATTTGGTCCTTTAATGGTAACAATCCATATATGTTGTAACGTTTTCAATTTTTGACTGTTACATAAACAAATGACCCAAGACAATATGGGTCAATCATTGGAAGCTTTACCCTTGTAACATTTAACGAACGTACTATCATGTAAGAAAACACAAAACATGAAAGTGTGAAGTTTCGTCTATAGAGCGTTGAATACTTCAGTTTACTTTAATAACAGCAGATTTATTAGAAATGGTTGTAACTGTTACAATTGTTAACAATGGTGCCAATGTATTTTCTGGGAATAGAGCGTTTATGGGGACAACGAATTTACATTATTTGTGAAATTGAGAATGTATGGTGTTTTCTCAAAGTACACACACACAACTTGACGGCTAGAGGTAAGGCTATTGTCATTTGAGCTATTGTCGTAGCCGGTGTCAAACGATAAACAGCACTACCGGCCTCCTTAAAACAACACCACGTGATCAGAGGGTAAACAGCAGTGGGAAACACGGCTGAGAAGTTTTCGAACTTTAGATCGAAGAGACAGAGGACGTTAAGATTGTCGAGGCACACAGCTCCCTGCTTTTGAATAGTTTCTGGTAATTGTTTCTCCTCAGAGGCCATGGATGACTCGCGTGGATTATTGGTTGTCATCACAGGTAAGCCTACACATTTAATTAGGCAAACTTCGATTTCTCTCTACATTTCTTAACAGAAATTACTTGCCAGTATTGATGGGGTAAGCTTTACATTCACTTATGACTCTTCGGGATATGTGCTGAATTGCAGCTGAATGTTTAACTCCGCTGTAACAATAATCTTTACGCATGTTTAAAGCTATCGAATGTGTATACAAAATGAGTAACCGTGACTTGATCTCTACCTATCAAAGTGACCAAGGTTACCTACAGTTAAGATGCAGTTCATACGTACTTTATCGGCTATGTGTTTTGAAAACTTAAATATCTGGTAAAGCGCTTTTCTGTTTGAACTCCCACTCCCATAAAGTGTTTGATTTTAGGCAACTTTAGTAACTTGTTTAGCACAGTTCTACCCAAACATTTTGTCTCTGTCTTCAGCTCAGTGAAAATGATAAAATATGGTCAAGTGATCCATACATATGTTACAGTTGGGTAGTACAGACTGAAGCTTATATCCCGGAATCATGACGAGCTGGACAGTTTGAATTCAAGAATAAAGCAAGTTTATCAACAGTGAAAATTAAGTCAAGAAATTTTTGATCTTCTAAGAACCTTGGGCAATTTAATATTTCGTCATGTAACATGTCTTCCTCGTCTGTAAGCTTACGGCTACTTGGCCCTGCTGAGAAATGAAAGATTTCCATACCACGCGAAATGGCACTAATTACCGTTTCAGTCTTAACTTGCTTGGGATCGGCAATAGATCTACAACGGCACGTATCGTTGGCAAGAAGCGTGAAGATGCATGTGTTAAGTCTGGTCATCATGAACAGAAGCGTTAATATGTCACGCTGAAAATAAGGCCGACTTTGGTCTTGGGCTAAATTTCCAAGCTGGAACAAAAGTGTGCTTATAAGTTTTTCTCTATAACGTTACACGTGGAGTAGTAAATCAATCATTGTTATTAGGGATTACGCATTTTGGATAAGCAGAATAATTTATGGGGATCATTTCATCTTCTCATTGTATGGACAAAAGCAAGTGACCGACCCCTGAGTTACAATTATTTTACATCACTTCATGGTTACAATAATTATTACTGAGGTCTTTTAGGTTTACATCACATTTCTTCCATCAAAAGAGAACAACATCAAATTCTTTCGTGAGATAAGAAAGTATGGCAAAGGTAAAACATCAGACACTTGCTAAGAAATATAACAATATTATCATTTCCATTTAATGTGCGGCCGACAACCACATATTGATTCGATCGAAGTAGCCACACTGCATAACCCGTCATTGTTTGCATAATACATCACTGGGTGTCTTGGAACTGCTGCACTGCTTGCTCTGCGACGTTAGGCAGTTCATACTTGACGTATTGATTGGCTTATGTAATCTGTAATGGGGTACTGGAGTTTTCTTTCAACCTTAGTTGTATCCGTTTTAGGACCGGGAGTCAACTTTGGTCTCACACCCACTTTTCCAGTCGATCAACTGTTCCTAAACTCGAGTTGCTTGCGGCGGTGCCGAGATTGCTCTACAGAAATATGAAGTTTATTCAGCCCTGACTGTGTATTACCAGTCGGCAATAGCTACGTGTCCCATGCAATCTGAGCATCACGCAAGTGTTCTCATCACGGCCTAACTGGCCTCGACATCGACACAGGCCCTTAGGCTGACAATGGCTCAGGTCTCCTCTGAGAGAATACTGCTCTGTTACCAGACTGGCCAATTTCAGGTCAACTTCAACATATCATGCCTTCAGAGTTGGTTTTGCCGTAATGACTCAGTACAGTTTGTTCTGAATTATTGCATGCTTCATTGCATATAGGAAACCTAATCTTTTTTTCAGGATTTGGTATTTATGATTGTTCTAGAAGTCTGTGAAGTCTGCAGCATGAGACATAGTTGTGGTCTTTAATAGCTTGAAGTAACACGCACATAACGATAAAGCCAACAAATCTTACAAGGTCTTACGAGATGGATACGGACTTTCTCCAACTGTCCACGCGCTTTCAGTGCTAAGGCAGAAACAAAAGAATAGTGAAGTTCTTTTCCGTTTGGGACTAAATGGAGCTATTTAAACCATTTATATATTTACCAAGAAGCCTGACTCTCATCATATATCTGTGGAACAAAATTTGATTTTAATTTGGCTGGAACAATGAGCTTGGTGACAAATGTTAATACATACACCATGATGTCCTCCCCATGCAGTGCTTATGCGACCGATCTTACAAGCTATAAATTACTTCTAATTTTGACCAGAAGAAGTAAACATTGTCCCAATGAGAGCCATCATTTTATTTTCGTCCCGGTGGTTGCATGTAATATATTGAGTCGGCCCACGTTGCAAATATTCTAACCTATCTGACACCCCAGAACGTGCTTAGGAAAAGTAAGACAGGCGTTCAGAGCAGTTTGGTGGTACATCAGGAAGGCGACATCTAGTTGTTTGGTGATCATGAATCCTGTGGTCAATCGCCAGTGCTTGTCTCTCGTCACTTGTATGCTCTGTCCGTGTCATCGTTGGAGCATGTAAGGTGTCCTCCTCAGGTTTACATACGACATTCCTTAGCTGCTTTGTGTTTGCATCGGACGAATCCTTCGGGGGAACTGGGGCCTTAGCTTTGGGGCAAACACAGCTTTAGAGACGGGATGAACTCCAAAGCCATGCATACGTCTTCCGCAAAACGCGTGCATCTTTAGGAAGGTTTACAACGTATATAAGTGTAATAATACACATATAGTCAATACATTTTATTTATAAACCGTACCAGTCATATACTCTATGGTAACATCCTATCGTCTAGTTAAAATGTCGCATTGGAGTGTGATGCTTTGTGTTTTCCCAATTCAATGGTCTTATTAGTCTCATTTAAGATTCACTCCAAACTTGAGTCACTTAAATGTAATTATTTATCAGACCTGAACGATATAATAAGTGCATGATCGTGAAGTAAAGAACATAGTACATAACTGTTTGTATTCTCTGTTTTGTGTGAAATGCTTCTTCCTTTTGTTCACTTGATAATGTTAATCTAAAATCTGACAAATCATTGAATGAGATTGCTTTGTCCATTAAATATTCAGATGACAAAGACATAGCGTGTGTTGGTTAGATGTGTATTGCTATGACATTCATCATTTCACTCTAGATTTCTCGTAGCGAAGATATTTACAAAGGCACAACCAGTGATAGCTATAATAACCATGACCCAGGCATACGATCATAGTAAATACCTGACGTCAACTCAAATCAAACATTAAACAAATCGAAAAATGAATCCATTGTGATACAACCCAATGCAGTGACTTCACATTTATATTTCCGACAGAAAATTTTGCTTACAAAGTGCCTTTGTCGATACCAACACTCGACGGATATGTATTGGCATGAGCATTGTTACATAATAGTGGATGTCCGACTTCCGTGGCTTTGCAAGATTTATTATCCACTTCAAAGAATAAATACGGATATGAGCCTTTATTGACATGGCAGGGCGATTGGATTCATTTCTCTACACAGAGCTCGCTACCATCAAAGAGCTTTGCATGCGACTCATTGTAATACTGGCGTAGCATATACATTCAAGGTTTCTCTTGGGAAATACTAAGTTATTCTGCGCTAAATTGTTATTGTTTTGTAACAAGATCTGATGTGCTCAGCATTTGTGCGTTACATTTTAAATTCAAGTACGTGAATACGTGTGCATACTGCGATCTTCTTATGACCCTCAACGAACACCTTTCGCCTGATCTTTCTTCTGATATACTCTCGATGTTGCGTTAAGCCACTTTCATTCATTCATTCAGCAATCATCTTAAGCAGCAGAGGTGTTATGTGTGCGCAGAATAACATGCCAACTCGGTGCATTCACCATGATCTGTAGTTTCAGTCCAGTGCTCTATTGACGTTCAAGCATGTAAGCTATTATTATAAGTTGTTTGTGATGTATATTTTAAATCTTGACACGAAGTGCTACATCATTTCACCCAATATCATGTTAAACTCACTTACTATTAATAATGTTCTTACAACGTGACGTTGTCATGCACACATTAAATGTTAATGGTTACAGTTTCAACAATTTATGAATGTTTTCATGTTACAAAAAGAAAAGGCCAAATCCATACACAGAACACCATTTGCATTCCCTCTTAGATAATATTCGTTTGGAGGAAGTTTGCAGATAAAAGTATGCTAACTTAGACACTATTTCATTCAAATATATTCACCTATGACCCTACAGCCCGTGATATCAAGGGATTTTGATATGTGGGTAGTTAATAATTTCTAGATGCTTTCTCAAACAAGTGTTGTCATAAGTTTCCAGAATTACGGTAATTCTGTAATATTGAAGATAGCTGTATGAATGTTTGTCGTAAAATTTCACGTACATTCAAGTTCTTTCCTGACTTACAAAAGAAAAAGCAAAATAAAAAATAAGAGAAAATAAGTAAAACTGTCGAATCAGCTGTAATTTATATAGCTGCATTGTGTCGTTTAAAAAACCCATGATAATTATTTTACTCAAAACGTAAAGGAATGACTTTACGAAAGGGACACATTTTCAATGACCGAAAAGGTCGAAAAAGAAACTTGTTGAAGAAATAGGCCTTTGGCGTTAACGACACTGTTATTTCCCACCATCTCATTCATCGCATAGGCTGTAAGCAACCAGATATATTTATACGTAGGAAGTGTCATTTACATTTCATTTATTAATGATAATTACTATCAAGCAAACAGCCAAGAGAATGCGTAGCTCAGACATAAGACATATTATATTTCCTTCGGCCTGTAACAGAGCAAGTTAGACATTGCAAGTTCTAGTAGAGGTTTGCTATTCATGTTATTAATATGGATGACAGGGAACACGACAGGTTAATGTAACAAATCAAAAGTCTTAAGATGTAGGCTGAAAACATCGACTGACAGTCCTTTTAAATACGGTATTCCTGAAAGTGACTTCCACACCAAGGCATATAACGTATGACAAAACGTCCTACATGGTTTGTGATCTTTCTTGCAGGAGTTTTACTGTTGTCGTTCGTGAAGGGAGAAGACTGTCCGGTGGATGCAGTTGTCAGGACTCAGAAGTGCATGTCCACATTCTTAACAGTGAATTCCACACGCTCTATTGGAGCTCCGTTTTTCGATGTGAAGGATGTGAGCTCGTATTGCGAGTAAGTATGCAGCCTTTCGCTTTCAGGAACGATAGACATTTTTCATTGTTTGATAGTACAAGGTCTTGTGTTACTAGAGTCACATGATTCAGAATACTTTAAGTGTTGGCAACTCCTAACATACACACGCCTTCAATGCGGTATAGCTATAGGGTGACACGGGTTCAAATTTCACCTTTAAAATTTGTTTTACTTAAAAGTGGATAATTAAAGTAACATGCTGTCATTTTCAACCAAGTTACACTCTGGCAAGGTCAGAATGCTAATAATAGTGGTAGAAGAGGCGGAATCTCATTCAGTCATGATGCTGAAACACTGGGCTTACGGGACCTTAAAGGTATTCATATTTACACCAGTGGGCTCTTGACTATGAACTGCCGGTCGATTTTAACACGTTAAGCATAGAGCTAAAGTCATCAAGACTTTTTTCAATAGTGCTGAGTAAGTTTTAGGGGTACACGGAGAAGGGGCGTTAGTTTCTTTTGTTTTTATTTGGTTTCTATCCACTCATGTAAGTGTAATATTCCAGAATACGGTAAACTTAGTAAAAGGGCTTTGTTCTGAACTCTTTTAAAGTATATCTTTGCGAGTCTGATCCTGGCACCAAGTCATCAGTCGAAATATCATCAAGTTTGTAATACTGTCAGTCGTTGCTAAAATCTATGTAACTATACGGACCAATTTCCAAGCGGCAAATACATTTGAGTACAGGCTAAATACTTACCGCACTTAGCATTCGATTATCAATTGAGAATTCCCAACCATTTCCCATTCAGGATGCTTGTCCTATGCTTGCTTGTTACGATGGAAATCATAAAATGTATAAACTGTTCGTGTATAGAGGTGAAAAACGTGTTTGTTGCCGCGACTATCCATGCCTTGACGAATGAGATCACCAGCTCTGGGAATTCCCATTTCCTTCAGGCATAAACCTGATGGCCGTCCCGTGAGTGAATAGTTCTGGATCGAGGTGTTAAACACAAATCAGATTTATAATAGAAATAGATAAATACATCAAAGTAATAAATGGAAAAGCTGATTTTTTTCGTAACAGGATAAAATAATAATAATGATGATCACTCTGTTTTCTGTTATAACACCGCCATGACATAATTGTTCCATTTCCAAGAGTCCCGTATGGAGGCTTAAGATATATCACGTGCACATTTTAAAGAGACTATTATTATTTATTACAAATTGTTGCAAACATGTCCTTGATATACAAAACACGATACAGAGATCTAGGCGAAGAAAAATTATTCGACTGGTAGGTCAGTTCAAGAGGTTATAAATTCACCACATTTTAATTAATGTCACATAATTTGCCTCATTTATTTAAATAGAAATATTTCTATCTAAAAGTGAAAGTATATACCACTTAGAAACCAGTGGTTATTTTGATTATTCTCAAAATATGTTACTATCTACCTGATACGTTGTGAGTTATTGATAAGGCAGCCTATGGCATAAATTCAGATGATACAGATACAAAATCCTTGGCAGAACACATGCACTTTGATCGAAAGAATTAGTAGGCACATACGGGCTGCCTTTACATATATAAACTCTGTATTCACCATTATGTTATTGATTGCTCCATAAGACATAAATGATATGAGACATAAATGATAAGCATATTACAATACTCTTGTAAATTGTTTTAAATACTGCTGGAAGTCTTTTACCGAACCCAGACTGACTACGATTTTTGCAGAGACGGAAGCTTACAGAACATGGTGACGTGTACGGAGGATCTCGTGCGAGAATGCGAAGGCTCCCAAGTCATGGAGACTCTGTCCCTTATGGTAGATATCAAACAAATGAAAAAAGGAGTCACAGCCCTCTGCAAGAAAAGCGCACGTAAGTTCCACAGCAATTCTCGTGTCTAGCTATGTAGATGGCAAAGTCACAAGCCTAGAAATTCAGAGAAACTTTAGCCCATTTTAAGTAAGGGTTCCGGTCGAACCATTTTGTATCAATGCATCCTGAGTAGTCTGCGAATATGTGGATTTCCCGCGTGTCTCCATATTTAGAACGCATTAGGCCATTCTCCTACAGTTTTGTTTGCCAATCTACGTCAAATAGAACGCATATATGAATGCTGATGGATGTTTCTGCGTTCAGCCAAACAATGTTTTGGGCCATTTTCTGACTAGCCCATTAAAATTTGTATCTGTTTTAAATTCAAATTTTTAAATGGACAAAAATTGCTTCTTGATGCTGGTTCTATCACTAATTATCATAGAAAGACATATGTAGATGCTTTTGGAGAACAATCCATATAGGAGTAGAACATAACATTTGTACCGTACATGAATTGTCAGCCATTAACTTGATGACAAGGCAGTTTTCAGTCATTTCTTAAAAGATAATCGATATCTTATAAACATGTAAGGTGGGATAGTTTCTATAAAGTGCAGACAATGTTATACCCTGATGTTGGGTGCTATCATTTACAGGCATATATGTGGCCTAATGGCTGTGTGTGCAACAGCCCATAGCCTCAGGCCAGGCTATTGAACACAGCAAATGAAGTCAAGGATACCATAATATGAGACGATTGTGAAAATAAGACAACATTGTTTCACTAATAACCGATAAACAGAAGGGATCTAGAACTCGTCGGACTCTAAAAGACTCCCTGATTTTTGCTTTTACAAGTTTTAAATTTATCTTTTTCGCACTTTTGAACTATGTGCATAGCTAACTTGCCACGAGTTTTAAGGCAGGTTTCAATTCATTGTCCTCGATTCCAAGGTGAAGCACACAAATACAGCTGTGGGAAGTGTTTTTAGTGTTTTTTTCCCTGCTCGGCTTGACGAGCAATCTTCAGGAGAGCGAGAGAGCCACGTTGCAGACAAACTCGACCTGGAGGATTGTAGTAATCGGTTAATACACAAAAGCCTCGAGCAGCCAAGTGTACATGGCCTCTGGCCTTCCATTGCCCGTCCCCTTATAGCTTAATCGGGCCACCCAGGCATTGTGTGGAGGGTAAACAAATTGAGCACTTTGATGATAACTTTCTGAGAGAGACGATCAAGTTTTAAGAAAATGTAAATAAGAATTTAATTCCAAAACCGATGAAATTTTAGTATTTTTGGTGTGAAGTGTGATCAACTGGGTGCCGCTCTGCTTATGATATTTGAAATGCTCACAATAATTGGCCCGTGAACAGGACTGGATAAGCCAATAGACTGTTTCGCTGGCTAATAAAGGGTATAGCGCATCTAAGAGGAATGTCCTTAGCCAACAGCTAAGCTACTTCTGGTAAACATCATCTTAAAACCAAACCGCGTGTTTTATTCTGTATGACATAAAGTTGATATAGTCATTTGTGACATTATATTTTAGTTCATGCACACTGTAGCATCCGATTAAATATAAGTTATGAACTATTTTCTCTTTCCTTGCACAAAATGGATACATGGGCCTTTTTACGTCAAGCAAATAACCGTCTACATATTCTTGGGTTTGTGTTTCTTCGGGGATAATAACTATTATATGTACATCGCACTTACTCTGGACACAGTAGCTTGATTCGGAACAGGCCAAGTACATAGTCGTATTATCGTCATTTAAAAGACACTTGTTTTTTTGTTTGTTTGTTTGTTTGTTGTTCGGCGAAAAGAATACTTTGACTTCCCTAGGTGGACTTACTTCACTAAGACATATTTAACAGCATTATGCACATCTGCTACAGGAGATTTAGACAGGTTCAGACATCTGTCCTTGCGTAAATGTTTTCTTCATTCTGTGGCCCGTTTTTGTGGGCATTGAAATCCAAACACAAGCTTTACGACCGTGAAGACAAAGCTGTTGTCTAACGAATTGGCCTAACCACTGACAACGTTGTGCATTTGTGAAAATGACATCCTGACAATTTGTGGTGGGCAAATGCAACTGTGAAGCCCTTACTGTGTCAACAACCACTACGATAGACGAGAATCCTTAAATTCTAAGCGCTTCTTTCAAAATGTTTCATCTCCCTTAAATCTACATGTACTTTGTCCTTGCCCCCTCGTAACGGATGGCGGGAAATACCAACAATCTACGGCCGGAAATATCTCCCAATTGGGGCCCAGCCCAATCACATCTGTCTCGTCTTTTATCTTCACAATAAGAGGTGTTTGTGGCCTAGTCTTTGTGACACTCAGGTGCTTTGCGAATTGTCCATGTCGGGTCCATGATCGCCTTCCCACAATAGGTGTGGGAAATGTGTTCTCAAATGTGGATTGGGATGAAAAGCGTTAAAGCTCCTCTAAAACTTTCACTTGCGAATCTTCAAAATAAGCGGCATTAAGAAAAGAGACACACTGGAAAGGTATTACTGAGCGTAAATGACGCTGACCATAACATGTGGACGAAATACTGACCGAAACATGCTGGTATTATTCCAGAATAGATAAGTGAGGGTGATCATCCCTTTCTAAAACACATTTTGCTCTGAATCGACAAATAATTAAAATCCGCGGGAAAATGTAACAAAACATACATGCAAAAAAAACCCCGATGATAGTTGTTGTAATGAGACATGAGCAACACGGCATTTAAGAAGGTTATGATATCCAATACTAGCACTTTAAAGGTTGCAGTGTCATTGAAATATTCATACATAAAGGCGAAGTATACATGGGGTAGGGGCCGGGGGCTACAGATAATGGCCCATGAGCTCTCACAGCTTTTTGTTTCCGGCGCTTTAATGTGTAACTGTTGTTGTGTTGTCCTCGCCACTAACAATACATGGCAAGAATCGGGACCGACATGACATGCTTGCAAAATGCGTTTCGATAGACGAGATTAACGAGACGAGATTCAGACCCATTGTTTTTAGGCTTTGATAGTGATGTGTGTCTTAAGGCTTCATAAGCCCAGGTGTTGTCGGGCAGGTCTTTCCAAAGCCTGTTTGGCAGAGGAGCATTCGTGACATGTTGTGCTTACTTCTTCCTCGTATTTTCTCAGTGATGGAAGCATCGGCTGTTTGCCTGACAGACCAGTCTCATAAGATGTCGACGTGTGCACAAGCTGAGACGTCCCGCCTCAGGTCAGCGCTTGTAGAGGCCAAGGGGAATACAACCGCCATGTTGATAACCCAGTGCAAGTAAGCTCAGAACTAAGGAACACGTAACCCAGAACAATTTCTCCATTTTTCTAGTAGATATGTTTGCATCCATTTCCGAAATTATAAAATGAGACGACAACTGCATCGATCACGTTTAGTAATAAACTGTGTACCCTATGCGTGTAGGCTACATATGTAGGGTTATATAATAGGATTTCACGGCAAGTCAAAATACACAATGGTTTTGGTCGATTCATTTTAAATCCAAACTATATCATTTTCAGCTGTAGTAAATAGAAAGAGAGTGGTGAAATACGAAACAGAATTGTGTGAAACAAAACAATGCACGTATGACAGTGTTTTCAGTTATCTTGTTTTTGATTCTTATGGCAAGACTGTAAGTAAAACTTTGCTTTACACTGCGAGAGATGTTTGCTTGTCTATGCCAGGTTTCTGACGATCATGGTGGAGTGCCAGCGGACTGTGGTGACGATCGCTTGTGGGAGGGAGATCGCTGACACGTACGCCGATTTCATGTTGGCATTTGTACCACATTCGTGTGATAAAAAACGAGAGGCCCTCGCTGGGCCGTCAAACAACAGTCACGACGTGATCGAGACGAAGATTAGTCCGGACAACTCTGCGCGAAGTCAGTCGACAGAAACGTCACCTGGTGTGGAAAATTCGTCCACTGGTTCTTCGTCAATATCCCAGTCCAGAACTGCAATTGTCCCAATCTGCTTTGCTGTCTTACTTGCCTTCATTAAGCCTTAAAAGAACTACAGACCTTTTCGAAGACTGCTTGTGTCCATGCTCAATCCTTAGAAAAAGTTGATTTCAGAAGTATGAAGTCCTTTTTCATGTACACAGAAGAAAGTATAAACTTGGTCACGGTATACAGAAAATCGCTGACAGAGTGAATGCCAGGTTGATTCAAATGAGTTATTGTGGGCTGATATTTTTTCGGATTCTTGTGACAGTAACATTTTCAAGACTTTTGTTTGTGGTGTCTACCAGACGAAAACGTCCGCACGAAGCGATTTGCAACTACTGCATGTTACTTTCCCGGAATCAGGCCACCACTTTGTTTTTCATGTGTAACGACATAACTCCATGGTTAGCAAGTAGGCTCGCAAGATCCATCTTTCGCCCTTTTAACTGTAATGTCGTCAGCTCAAAATGAAGCAGTACTAATAAACTAAAGTATCATAATTGATAATAATCGGCTAATTTACATTATGCGCATCGATTAGAAAAGGTGTGAATATATGTATCGTGTTTTTTATTCTCATGAAGTAAGCAAAGATGTTTTAAATAATTCTCATCTCTCTTAGCAAGAGGTATTTTCGAGCAACCTGTATTGATAAAAAAATACAGTATTACTAATTACACGAAATGTTCGCCTATTGACCAAGGGTCGTCATTACACAGCACAGTGAGTGAGCGACAGGAGCTTGTCATTACCTTAGACGCTGACATTATGCGCATTACATCCTTATGCTAATTACACCCTAGGTAACGCTGTGTACACACACTGTAAACAGTTTTGTAAACACTCTTCGTATAAACAGTTTCCGTTTTCTGTCACAGTATCTTTTTACAAATTCCCCAACTTCTTTCTCCAGTAGTTAGTTAACCTAATACAATTCACCCAAAATATTTGCAAACCATGAGATACCCTTCACAGATTTAATTCTATATAGTTATACTCATTACCTGTTTTATTTATTTATTTATTTATGTAAACCTTTGCTTCTTCCATTGATACATAAAAAAGGCAATTTCTTGAAAGATGGTTACATGAACCAATGTATATGCCCTGACATAAACACGAATGGTAATTTACTATATATTCCAAACTTATAGACTATATGTTACGATACGTACATGTGTGTAATGATACATAAATATATAACACACTGTTTTGAGACGAAAATAGGACAGTCATTTTATACCAATTGTATAGGGTCTATTTACTTCATGGCACATTAGCAAGAATAGACATTTGCATATGTATGGCACCTGTTTGCTAGCAAGAACTCTTGCGTGCTTCCCCCCCCCCTAAATTGCACTAAAAGATGAATCCAGTTATGCTAGTGGAACACTTAAGCAACGATACCGGTCCTTGTCGTATAAGAAATTTTTGATGCCCCAATTTATATTCGTTTTTATGTGTTACAATGTCGCTTATACTATACTTACATATTCCATTATCATATCACTAAAATCTACCAAACGCTTTCATGTGGACAAATCCACGGCAAATGATAATGCGTTCTAGATGTATTAGGGTATATCGAAAAGGCCACCTGCGTAGTCCTCGTAGACTTACACGTTGTTCAGCGAGAAACATGTTGTATCTTCATGTACTGTGGGCAAAAATATAGAAATAAAACCAAATACTGGAATGTGGTTCATTTTACGACTTCCGTTGACTTAACACTTTGCTACAGCAAAAGGGCATATATATTCACTGAAAACCAGATTACAATTTTAATTTAGGGGACTTTTGCCCCTTCGATTTAGTAACTATGGTGCACATGAGTAAGACAATTCGAAGACATATTCTTACTTCAAATTCAGACATAATCTGAGTACGATATATACATTTGATACGAATATTAAACCTTCACCTTCAACTCTTTCATGTGATGAATCATTTAATAATTTAGTGTTATTCCACAGCCTCATCCGTATATTTCTTTCATTATTTTTTGTTTATTTAATATTGTTTTGTGTTGTTGTTTAACGAGTAATGTCATTTCCCACATTATTTATTTGATAAAGTTTAAGCTATGCAGGGGAATTTTTACTCTTTATAGCATGGCAGATAAATTGTTCACTATATATATAACGGCGATAAGGTTTATGGGTGGAGAAAACCAGGATACCCGGAGAAAACCACCGCTCCAAGACACTTTATAGTGCATGTTGCAAGACCCAACCTATAATTGCACTGATATGCGCCATATAAACCGACTCCAAAATTTTTCACGTTACGATCATCATGGTTGTTGGCTTTATGGGCGAAGGGCAACTCGTTTGTAAACCATCGACCTGTGGCAGGTTACTGACTGCACAGATATGCACGCCTAATTCTGCATGAAGACAACTGGTCTTCAAGAAACGTTATGTGGACTGCACATACACCAACAAGGCGGTAGTTGAACGCTTATTTTTGGCAAGGCACACAAACATGCAATGGCAGCGTGTGAACCTAAAATATGTTTTATATGCCGAAAGCATGTTTTACTCCACGGCAACATCAGTAGGCTTGCATGTGAAACGCACACCTGAGGGATAATGGTAAATAATGTCCGAAGAAGGAGGCGAGTTTTATTTCAGTACACCTAGAACAAACACATCCGTTAGCGTCAATAGTCACTTCTATCCATACATGTTCCTGAACATGAACGGCGATTGTGAAGAACGCCGATAAAAGTCATTTTGACTTCATGGCATGTATGTCGCTTGCGAAAACAATTTTTACATGACAGCAATCAAATCGTTTCGCGACTTCACAGACCTGTAAAAAAAGAAATCAAATTAGTTTCATATGACATTTGTTGAAAGGCGGTTTCATTTTTAATCAGGTTAGCCCATGTAATGAATCACTACCTTGGACCAGCTATCGGTTAGCGATTGCAAGTGGGCTATTTAAGAAGGGCTGTCACAAAAGTCCCGACCAGGTTCGTCAGTATGCACAATGATCACGTCTTGTTAGCCTGTTCTGCCCTCTCACCTAGGCCTTGCTGCTCGCATTGAAAACTAAGACAACTTGACCTATTTGTGGAAAAAATTCCAGGTGTGCGGAGAGGTTATGCTGCTGCAACTTAGTGCTCCGGCAAAACAGGCTGTAAATATTTCCTTCCTTTTATTTTTTGTGCCAAGAAACTCGTGACCAGTATATTTGTAATATTCTGTTCCTAACCATGTCAGTTCGAAGACGTTATCAATAGAATGAAGAACTTGCATCTCGGTGAGAAAGATCGTTGTCCAAATCAGAAATTTAATGATATATGATCTCAATAAGCAAAACGAATAACTTTAGCCTTATTCCAAGTCAAACTACGATTTAGAAACATACAAAACGTGGATTAAGACCACAAATATACCAGTTACCGTATTAATTTGCAAAGTCGAATCTAACGAGTGCTTAACATCTCAAAGAGATCTACAAAGGCCCAAATGCCACAAATTAGCAGATCACGTATACGACCAGTGAGGACGCCTGCATAAGCTGGGCGTGAACTCACAGCGACCGCATTGGGAGAGGTTCCACTAGCTGTTATTGAGTCGAACACAGCATATGCTGAAATACCCCAAAACACAAAAATATCATTAGTACGAAAAACACCCAGATGATGGTTTGATCGCCATGTTATTATTTCTTGGACCTTTTGGCAACCGTACACATCGACTTTTAATCTGAAATTTTTAATAAGGAATATGCCGAGTAGGAGTAAATGGAAGCACAATGTCTTGTCACTTATACCTCATATGCGTATTATAATGTTTAACACATTATTGAGTCACACAAGCTGATCATTCTAGTTGTAAAACATCGGCTGGTTTATTGTTGTCCCACGTCTGCCTCGACACACCGTGAGAGTACATCGTCAAAGCATAAGGTAATGCTCGCCACGATACGGCTGAGATATTGCCAATGTGACGTTAAGCCAAATCATTAATTCATTCATAACGTAATGACCGTGACGTCATGCTACTGTTAGAGACGCGACATTACATCTCGCTGAATTTATGTTGGATTCTCTGTTAGGTGCATCGGAAAAATGTTCTTGGGTTGATAGTGGAATGTCTAGGTCAGCTTCCTGTTAATCTTCAATGGATGGGCTCACTTCAGCGTTGACTGGTTTGAAGAATGAAGTGTTGCGGGCTACTTGATGCTTTCCGCGACGCGCTGTTGGGTCAAACAGTGTAGAGAGTTTGTTTCTACGCTGTTATGGCACGAGCACGCGTGGTTCACAATACTGTTGTGAATGTCGGATTTATCAGTATTTCGGATTTCCAATGGAGGCAAAACCGTTCTCATCTGACGACCATTCAAGGCTTCGAAAGGAGAAACTTTCGTTGAAGAGTGGGGCGTGGCACGATGTATCTGAGAAATAATTCCTTCTTCCAGCTGCGTCGTCCAACTGTCGTGCGAATGCTTTTGTTGAGCGTGGACATAGTGTTCGACTTCACCATTCGCCTCTGGCCAGAAAGGGGTGATTCGATCCAGTGACCCGGTTGAATAGACTTCATCAAATGTTGCATTGCTGGGTTATTTGGTGTGTTCACTCGAACTTCCTCAACGGTCATGGCCTTTGGAGCAGCGTTATGAACAACGTGCATGTAGTTTACATAGGCCTTTGCTACATTGTCTGATGTGGGGACAATGCAGGGGTGTCTACTGATAAAGTCACAAGGGTTGTTTCCGGGACGATATGCGAACTTACAGTCGCGTGGCATCAGACGAAGACGCCAGCGTCCCCGTCTAGTATAGGTCGGTTTCTGGCTGGTGAAAATCATTAATATTGGCCTTTGGTCAGTTCTAACAGTAAACACGGAACCGCAAAAATACAGATGGAAGTGTTCAGCTCCCCATAGGTCTTACTGCAGGAAGCATCTCTCAGTTTGCGAATAACGCTCTGCCAAAGCACGACTTCCATAGCTCACAATTTTACCCTTCTGGCAGAGAATACCGCTGAAGGACTTGCATCTACGAGTAGCTCAGTCTGTTCATTTCGATCAAAGTAACTCATAACTTTAGCACTTGTGGGTGCTCGATTGAGATTGTGGAGAGCGTTCTGCCCTTTGGGACCCCAAGGTCAGCATCCTGTCGAGTCAAACGACAGAGAGGGTCTGTTATTGTGGCATGGTTCGGAATGAACCTGGACATGAACTGGGCCATGCCAAGCAGAGACTTGATGTAACTTGCATTCTGTGGCAGTTCCAGCTTGGTGTTGGCTTCAGTTTTGCGGGGGTCTGTGGAAACGCCAGTGGTGTTAAATACATGACCAGAGAAATTGATTTCATTCCTTGAGAAAACACACTTGCCAGGATTGAGCTCAACACAACTGTCTTGGAGCTTAAGTACAGCACGGGGGTTACTATTTGGCACACACACGTTCTTGCCATGAACAATAACGTCATCAGACAAATTCAGAGACCCAGGGATGTCCTGTAGCAATTTGGAGATTGCATTTTGAAAAATATCTGAGGCTGCATTAACACCGAACAGCAAACACTTGCAGTGTCTCAGTCAGATATAGGTGCTAAATGTAGTAATATTGCGGCTCACAATTTGCGGCGGTCAGATCTATCTTGCTGAACACAGTAGAAGAGCTTAAAAGCAAAGAACTCATTTATACAACCTATACCTTAAAACAAAGAGCTTTACTTATGGTTAAACAAAAAATCTCAATTTTCTGGTGGCAGTGCTTGTTATTTGAGTATTCAATAAACATCCAAGACTGAGAATCCATTTTAGGCCGCCATTTTAATAGATTGCTCACGTCATCGTGCTTAGCTTTCCCAAGAAGCTCTTATGTCTTTGAAGGTAAAAAAAAATCATGTAGATAAAGTATGGGGGGGGGGGGGCTTCAGTGGGGATCCCAGCTCTAATTCTGATGATAGTTAATGTAACTTCGGCTTACAAGGCTACCAGTTCGAATCGCAGAGGAGTTAGGCTAAGAGCAGTAGTAGTTCGACCGAGCACGCATCAAGCTCAAGTGAGTGGGAACCGGGTCTTCTGGCTTTGATCGGGGCAATCTGTAAAAGGACAGGTTGCGCTCTCTGCCTTCAGGACATCGCAATTCAGACACATTTTGGTAGCCTACGGCCACGCATGTAGGCATGATGTGGCCCTCTAGTACATCTCAAACTCTTCCTTTTTACAGTTGGCTTTACGAGTACATCAAATCCACGATTATCACGATGCTTGAACATAGCCAAATGGCTGAGACTGGAAATGCACGTTAATTAAATGGTAGGAGTAAAACCTTAAGCAGAGTGATGTCACAATGAATATTCAAGAGGAGGAAAGGAGGATTTTCATTTGACAAGCCTGAACCATGGCGGGACTTTCTGTGCCCCGAATAGGTGGATTTGTAAAAAATGACGATGCTTTAAACAGTTTCTCTTTTTATTATTAAGATAGTATTCCACACAGTTTGTATAGCTCTTTCATTTACGGTGTGGGTTGTACAAATGTGTTCTTTTCTTTGAAGTCAGTAATTAAATCGTGAATGGTCTGCATTGGATGTTTCTCGCACGTTATGGTCTTATTTGCCTCTCGCATATCTACGCAAAATCGGACTCATCGGGAGTTTTTCGGCACTACTACGAGGGGTCTTACCCAGGGCATTGGTCCACTAACTCCATAATGTCCGAAGACTCGAGACGTTCAAGCTCGGCTTTGACATCTTTACTCACGCGTAATGGTGTACGTCTCTGGACAGTTGCTTGGATTGAACGCTGTGGTTGATATGTAAATGATCTTGCTTGCCTATTATCTTGCCAGTACGGTCGAACAATCTTTTATTTGGGACAGAGAGAAATTTGTTTTCTGACTGCTTGATTGTACCCATCCTAATCGCCATAATATGTTTAACACATTATTTAGTCAAACAGGCTAGTCCTTCTGGTTGTTAAACATGGGCTGGTTTATTTTTCGACCATGTCTGCTTGCACACACGGTGAGAGCAGTCACAGCATGACGTAATGACGGTGACGTCATGTTTCATGTTAGTTATAGGCGCGACATTCCACATATGGTTGAAAGGCATAACTGAGTTCGCGTGACAATAATTCAGGTCTGACTTGGTAAAATTGATGATTTTGTGGTACTTTCGATTGACTCAGCGTGCACAATTTCGCTTAGTTTTAACTGCGATGTTTAAGTTATCACTTGTGCCACATCGTAAAAATAAATGGTATGCATTTACTTCATATGGCATACTTCATCTATGCATATATGCATTTTGTCTAGTGTTGTCTTTTAAGCTCAAAGGCTTACTTATTGCTGTTCGCTTTGATTCATTGCCGCAGCATGGTTGCAAAAGGGAAAGGATTGAAGACCAAGACACGTACATGTCTGTCACAATTGTTATTGAAAATACAAGGATATTCTAACCAGATGATATAAATAGTCTGTTGGGAAAGACATTTTCTCTGATTTGCAAGCTGTATAGTGTTTCCGGATGTTCTATATGGACCCATCTCCTTTGTGGTTACCAGTACCAATGATTCTTTGTGCTATATCTGGGCCTTCTTCTTCAGAGGTACAATGCAAATACTGTTCTTGGCTTCTTTCAACCTCCACCATCGGCCCAGCTTATGCTCCTGACCAACACCGGCCACCAAGAATGTTCCATCTGAGGAGAACTGCAGACTATTCACAAACCCAGTCTGAAATCATGAAGGATGTACACGGTCACAGTGACTTCAATACACATACACATATAATGTTAATGGTCCTTTCTGTTGTTTACACACACACGCATTAAGGCGGCAAGTTTTACCACGAACCTAGCCTTGTTGAGCCTTGCAGATGTTTTCTTTGCCTGGTGTCTAGTGGGTGGAGGTGCAGTGGAATGTGAAGTTGCAATGACTCGTAGATACACAGACGTTGTGAAGATAAAGTGAAGGGAGTACAATAGAACCCTGGGAACACCACTGCAACAAGTGGAGTGCCTAATAAACCCATACAAAAGTCTGGAGACAATCCAGGGTGATCTGGCCAGTGGTCTGAAGTGAATTGCTTTGCAAAGCACTCTACTGCTTTGAAAAGGCATGAGAAATATTTGTTCTCAAAGAACACTGTAATTTGGACACTCCTTGCTCCACAAGTTGATAGGACTTATGAAGTAAAAGATAGCTCATGACTGAGGTAATGTTCATCAAAAATACCATAAAGCTCTCTCTTGAATGTAAAAACTTGTTTGAAATTTTATGATGTCACTGCTGAATTTTATTCGTTTGAAGTATGGAGTATTGAGCTGTCAACTGGGGATCTGCAGGCACCCATGCTTTTAAGCTTATAAGGGACTGACCAATCTGAGAGCTAGGAGATATCAGTTGTTTATAAGCCTTGGCCTAAATGTTCTGAATTGTCTGTCAATATAACATGTAATAACATAGGGACAACACACTATTTTAATGTTATATGTTTTAATTATAACAAGTACATGTGTGAAAATCACTGCAAAGTTTTTCCAGACCATTGTGTTGTGGCGGGGGTAAGTTTCTTGATCATTTTATGTTATAAATTTACATATATACATTTACATATATATAAGTTTCAACCACCCTACCAGCTTACTACAGTAGCAGGTCACCAGAATGTTCCACGCTTGGAACAATTACATCACAGCTTACACAGAATGGCTACATTTCAAGCTAGCCGATGCAGCACAGTCAAATGTTGATTTCCGCTGTTGTAGTAGTTGTAAGAAAAGATACTTTAGCGAAATAAACATAATATTGTCCTACTTTTTAGGCAAACACAACATGCGCTGTCCTTAAAGTATATGCCACACAAAAATCCAATGAACACGACCCTCTCAAATGTATCAATACAAAGTGGTCCTACATAAAAAAAGCCTATAAAAAATGCCCTAAATCAATAATACATACCACTGGCAATGAGAACATTGGATCCAGGGCCCTAAAATCACTGTGGCACTTCCAAAACTTAATGTAGCCATCCTTCGACCCTGCTGAAGAAAGTGTAAAAACTGAAGTACTGGAAACCCATCAACTGAGAGAACACTTCACACCTAAAATTTTAACTTTACAACAAAAAGAACTCCGGCATTACAAGACAACACCTTAAAATATCAAAGGTGTGCAAAAGTACCATGACTAAAGATAGGCTAAGCCAGTTTATTCTTGCTTAAACAATCAAACACATTTCAGATGACAGGCTTTAATCCTGTCAACACATTGATTATCCAAACTTACATGTATTACACATTTAATATATTACTGTTGATTATATTTATCCCATAAGAGATGCTGGTGAATAAAGATAGATTTTTTTGTTTCATAATATTTGATTGATTATTTTCTATGGTTTACTTTCTAATATTTCAGTTGAACCAGAGACTTTTTCTCTGAGTTTCAAAAGTTTGACAAGCTGAACTGTTAGATTATTATGAAACTGTTACACAAATATTGCATATATACATCCTCATGATTTTTTATTTGTGAAATATAAGTTGAAAACAGTTACAGTATAAATGCACTGTTAATATTTTTAGAAATCTGTTCAAACCAAACTAAAAGCAAGATTTTTGTTAAAATAAATAAAGTCAACATCGGAGAGAATTTTTTTATTTTCAAAGTTGGTATAATATACTAACATCATGTGATACAGTTAAGGGCATTCACTGTATTTATATCTAACTTATTGTCTGATGTTAAATACCAAGGAGAATTACATTTCACTCATACGCATAGACTGAAATCAGGTTGTCCTGTTCAGACTATTTGTCAGCAAATCTGTGAATAACGGTTTGTCTACTATCTAAATCCACTAGATCTGTGACCTGTCATTTGGTTCTAGTTGAAGCCAGTTGATATGAGAACAGTGTACTACCTGAAGCAAGTAGATGTGACAAGTGATTCACACATCTGAAGCTAGTCAATCTGTGAATTGTGATTTGTGTACTACCTGCAGCCAGTGGGTCTGTGAACTGTGGTTTGTGTACTACCTAAAGCCAGGAGGACTGCAAACTGTGGTTTGTGTACTGCCAAAAGCCAGTAGGTCTGTGAACTGTGGCTTGTGTACTACCAAAAGCCAACAGGTCAGTGAACTGTGATTTACGTACTACCTAAAGCCAATAGATCTGTGAACTGTGGTTGTGTACCACCTGAAGCCAGTAGGTCTGTGAACTGTGGTTTGTGTACTACCTAAAACCAGCAGATCAGTGAACTGTGCTTTGTATACTACATGAAGCCAGTAGGTCTGTGAACTGTGGCTTGTGTACTACCAAAAGCCAATAGGTCTGTGAATTGTGATTTGTGTACTACCTAAAGCCAATAGGTCTGTGAACTGTGGTTTGTGTACCACCTGAAGCCAGTAGGTCTGTGAACTGTGGTTTGTGTACTACCTGAAGTTAGTAGGTCAGTGAACCATGGTGTGTAGGTCTATGAACTGTGGTTTGTGTACTACCAAAAGCCAATAGGTCTGTGAACTGCGATTTGTGTACTATCTAAAGCCAATAGGTCTGTGAACTGTGGTTTGTGTACCTCCTGAAGCCAGTAGGTCTGTGAACTGTGGTTTGTGTACCACCTGAAGCTAGTGGGTGTGAGAACAGTGATTTGTGTGAAGCCAGTAGGTGTGTGAACTATGGTTTGTGTGCTACCCAAAGCCAGTAGGCCTGTGAACTGTGGTTTGTGTACCACCTGAAGTTAGTAGGTCTGTAAACTGTGATTTGTGTACTACCTGAAACTAGAAGGTCTGTGAACTGCAGTGAACACAGAGCTGTGATCCAGTTCTCTAGGTTGGCTCCACCAGACTTAGAGGGTGCCCCTGAGTGAGCGTTCTGCACACGTACCAAGGGCTTCTTCTTCATCACACTCCAAACACTCAGGGAACTACAAAGTGCAATCATTAGTTGTCTTCATTTATTTATAAACTGGGCTTTAATTCCTCAAAGTTACTGTTATTTAATATCTCCAACCATAATGACTCCAAAAAACATCTGAATTCATTTTGTGACTTTTTTATTTTTATTAGGATTGTGATAAGAAGGCAGCTGTTCAATTAACACACCATGAATACATTGTGATTCCACAGTTGGTTGGAACGCACAAACTAGTTATGTAGTTGGTCTCTTTGCTCTTCAACGCCTATATCTAACAACATTCAACAGATCTTTGCATTTAACTTGTTTCTAATGTCTACCACCACTTACTGCTTACATAGGGCACTTTTTCTAACTTGTGTGCACACTGATGTAATACAGTCCTCATTATCCAAAACTGAGTTACATCACTGTGACTAATGGACCCACATGTAATTATTGGTTCACAATAAGGCCAACCCTGCAGAGGTACAGCTTTTAAAGCTCTGCATACATGGATGAATAGAATCCATGTAATGTATACTTCATTTATTTTACGACTAAACTAGTCTGCCATGCATTTCTCATGAGCTTCTATTTCACCTTATCTAACTTAGTCAAGGTGTACTTACTTATCATCTGCTCCAGATACAAAATTATTCTCATTGATAAGAGAGACACAGTCTATGCTTCCCCTACAAAAAGTAAACAATAATATGATATTATTCAATATATTATAGTTTACTAACAGTATGTTCTCTCCAGCTGGCCCTCCACACAAGCGCTAATGGAGTCATTCTGTGAATTTGTCCTTTCTACTTTTGTGTGGTTATTTTTAACATTCACAGATGTTCAATGGTTTATGTTCTAATTCAGCAAGAATAGATGGTTATATCTATGAATTTATACAGAATGGCTACTGCATCTTTAATGACAATTTATCTTGCATTTATTTAAAGATACAGCCAATCCTTTTCATCTTTCAATTATAAAAGTTCAAAGACACAGAAGTCAAAAAGATTTAGTGCTGGTTCATTTTGAGAGCTGTCCTACCCGTGACCATTAAACACAAGCTGGGATTCCTCGATCACCTTCCAGATTCTGATACTATTATCTCGACCACCACATGTGACTGCACGCTCCCGACTCAGGCTGTCTATAGCTGTGATGCAGTACTGGTGACCAAATCTGCACGTAAGAAGTGAAACCTTCACCATCAAACATCCTTGACTTCTTGGTTTATTACAAAAGTAATAAACAGGTGCTGTTAAGTAGTATATGTATATTACTTTCATTTATGAATATTGTAAATTCAACTTTTGAACATTCCTGTCCTTTCTCAGCAAAGCGCTTGTTGCGAAATTAAACCCAGTGTTCACTTTAAAGGCCATATTTGCTGAATACAGAAGTTACCTGATAGCCCACAGCACTGATAGTACAGAGTACTTACAAAGTTTCGACATAAGCCATCTCATCCAGGTTCCATATTTTTACAGATCTATCATGTGAAGCACTGAACAGCTGGTAGGAGCCTTTCCTGAAGACCAAGCCCTACAAAAACAAAAACATCATCACATATGCCACTAAACATTTCTCTGAAAATACTGCTGAACAAACTGATAATCCGAAATTTTCACATTTCTACACAAACTGCTGTCAATTAATGAAGATTTTCACTTATCAGTGCATGTGTAGATATTTCTGACCTGGAGTCTCTCTTGGTTAACAACAGAAAATTTATATTAAAAAAAAATAGCTACTATATTTGGATTCCATGATTTTTAACCCTTGAAAAACATAGCAAACCAAGTCTCGAAATTTTCTCATGAACAAAATTTTTGAGTTCTTCATATGTTTTTTACACCAGCTGATGAAGATTTGTTTGCTGCCACTCATTTAATTACTTCATATATATGAGACTTATTCTCATTGATTATGACAGGCATAAAACTCAAACAGCAAAACAGTAAAAAGGAATTTATTTAGTTTGAGCCAAAAACAAATACTGAACACCCAAATCTTCTTATTTATACATGTGTATGTGTGAAATCTTTTTTCAGATATCTAAGTAATCATTTACATGACATTTATACATGTATTCATCGAATGGTGTTCTATACTGTACCCAAGAATATTTCACTTACATTTCTATGATAAGGGCATATCTGATATTAGGCATAATATCTGATATGTCTTCTGTAAAAATGTAGCAGATAACACTTAAAAGTATGTCAAACACAAACACATAATTTAGACACACATATATATACCAGAAATATGTTGGGAAAAGATATTTCCTGCAAATGTAGGTGTGTGAAGACTTACAGAGACAGCATCCCTGTGGCCCCTAAAGGTGTGGACGAGTTCACAGGTCTCAGGATTCCATATGTGGATCAACTTGTTTCTATCTCCAGAGGCCTAGTAACAAAATACATGCACTGTCATTTTTTCATTCAGATTCAAAGCCACAATTTCAAACTTCCAGTTCTGTTTTTGGACAACAATCACATCTGCATCATTCTAAGTTTACCTTTTCTCATTACATAACAAGAATACATGTACATAGAGTCAATATTCAGCTCTGGTTCCAAAAAAACATCTTTCTGATTTATAACATACCAAATATTTCCCATCTGATGATATGGCTATTGCCAGCACATGTGCAGTGTGACCTATATGTTTATTTTCGGTTCCTTTTCGTCCCCCTGGAATAATGTGCAACTTTTTACCAGTGGTTACCTTCCCTGTTAAAACACACACACAAGCAAAATATGATGAAATCAATCTGGTATTAACAGAAAATTGAAATATTCAACTTTTTTCTGTTAAGTATGATTGCATAACATGGTGAGGTAATTTAACAAATTACTAATACTGACAATACATTTCAAAAGAGGCTTGACTTCTGTATAAAGTCTGAACTTCGACTATACTGGATTGTGAAAATTTGTTTCACTTATACAAGCTTTTGCAGACCCTGACATGTATTCCAACCATGGGTTGCAATAGTCATTCATGTGCATGATCTTCTTAAATAAACATATGAATTGTATTCACAGAATTTTCTTTATAATATCTTTATTTATTGTATGTATGATAAGTTGAAACTTACATTTTATGATAGAACAATCTTTAGAACCACTAAATATATGCTCATTATCTGGAGAAATAACCAGACAAGTGATGGAGAGCTGGTGGCCACGTAAAACACGGATGTCAGCGAGTGATGGAGGAAGGTACTGCAAACAAGGGATAATCACTGTTACATATACATAATAACTGCATGTGTGGGGAGGTAATTTGTTCAGGTACATTCAGATTAACTCCCTTGCTAACTTAGCAATACATGTATATCTTTGCATTCTACAATGACATCGGAAGTACACACAGAATGAAACAACGTACATGACCCTCAACCTGAACACTTGTGTAAAATTTTATGAAATAGGCTTACCATATCAAAAATACACATCAAAACACAAAAGTCTGTCAATGATCACTATGGTATAAATTATTTAACTCTACAGCCACTCAAGGATATAATGATTACAGGTACTGTTAGGGAATTTAATGTCAATAAGTACACTTCAGTTATTAAAAGCTGTGAAGTCGTTAAATGCCAACTTACCTCCTCTGCTACATGTTTATGAAGTTTTCCTGATTGTTCCAGCTGGAAATATAAGCAGACACGGTCTGAAGTATTGTACGCAGCACAGTTCATATTGCTTTCCATCATCATTACATTTTGATTACACAAGTTTGGTTTTGTTATCTCAATAACATGAACAGAAGTCAGGCTTATTACACAGGAATGTTACTAGACTGAGCAGAAGGAACATTCAAACATATACATACACAACAGGTCACATAAAAGGAAATATTTACCTAAATTTAAACTTTCTGATTTAACATAATTAGACTCATTCAAACAATAAATTTACTGTGAAAATTTTGGGGTCTTTAAACAGAATTTTTGATGTTTTTAATATTTTCTTCCTATTATTGCATATAGTGATTTAAGAATTTAGCCATTCTTTATTTGATTGGTGTTTTATGCCGTACTCAAGAATATTTCACTTATACGACGGCAGCCAGCATTATTGTGGGAGGAAACAGGGCAGAGCCCGGAGGAAACCCACAACCATCCGCAGGTTGCTGGCAGATGTTCCCACGTATGGCCGGAGAGGAAGCCGGGATGAGCTGGAAGAATCTAGCCATATCCTATTAGACATGAGTGTTGTGTGACTCACAATATCTTGCTTTAATCTGTGAGATATAATATCCCGGCTGATATCTTCCTCTCTTCGCTGAGACTCTGCAAAAGGTGTATTCAAACAATTCAATATCATATCAAGAAGATTAAATCCTGCACTCAATTCCACCATTACTGAATGCTCTTTTGCTGTCTTATTTATGATTAAGTTAATTAACAATTTGCTAAGACACATACAGTTTACTCACTGACTCATCATTAATATTTCAACAACATATAGATATTACCATCCGCCTCAAGATCAGCCAAATACTGCTTAGCCAATCTCAGTTTCTTCTCCTGGGCTGTTTCTGTTTCATCCTCTGATGAAGTGTAGTCCACTTGTCTGAGTCTTTCTTCTCCACTACAAAAATGATACAAGTTCAACCACACGTGTCACTCCCTCAAATAATGCTATCCACAGTAAGAATCCCTCAAAGCATGCAAAATTTACAAGAACTTACAAATATAGGTAATGTGGCTTGAAGCATTAAGCAGTGGTTATGTAGATATAAGTATTAAATCTACTAAAATGTTAACAGTGTGCTTTCACCTGACTTCCACATCAGAATCACTGTCAATTTCATCATTATAATTTGCAATCTTCTTCAACTTTTTTGTTGGTAGCTGTTCATCACCACCACCACCAGACTTCCTTTTGAGAGACTTTGCCAAAGTCTGCAAAAGTAAATGAAATACCATTCAGGACAAGAATCTTTAAAGCCACTCCTGTCCTAAAATAATAATATTAACGAAATCTTATGGGGCAAACTCTATAGTTCAACAATATTTACAATGCATAACAGTATTTGTTCTCTACAGCTTAAGATTCCTACAAAAACCAAACTCATCGACTGTCTGTACAGTTTTCCTTGTGTGATCTAATAATATTCCTCATATGACGTCGGATCAGGCAGATGTGACTCTTGGGAGTCACGCTGGGAAGATGTCAAGAGCATTTGAAAGTGCCGTGTCATTTGTAGATACCTCTGCATAAGAAAAATTTTGTTTCTGTAATCTCCAAAAATACGTACAATAAATTTTTTTTTTATTACAATTTAGGAAAGCCATTCACACCATGTAATCACTTATTATTTCACCCTTTTCTTCAGACATGGAAGTTTTGACACTGAAATAGCCCTTTCACACCAGAGTTTAACAGACAGGGCCTCTCCATCCCTGTTCACATGTATGCCTAGTAGTAAGACTCAGCAGCCCTCAAAAAACATTCCTTTTTTGGGATGTCCAAATTAATTTTTTTAAAATGGCAAAATGAGTTTCTTGGTTGATTTTTTTTAAACTATCTGTCAGTGGAGTCTCTGAATATTGTTTGATGCTGCACTCGTCATTCTCCAATCTTGAATGAGCAATCAGACTGTTAAAATTGCAGGATCACACAATGTTGTGCACTTTGGTGTTGACCTTAAAATTATTACCTGGCCATGTCGTGAGAGTGGTGTTAACAAAATGAACACATACCTTGTGGTGTTTCAGGATTGTAGTCAATAGAATGAAGAAGGTGATGGACACAACAATTTGGTGTTGTGGTTTTGTATTCATGTCTCGTTGACATGTCTGAGGCACTGTAGTCTGACGACTCTACACAGCAGTTAAGAACTGCACCTTATCATGGAACCATACTAGATGGATTGACTTACTAGGGCTCATAAAAAGTACCTGCATCAGTTATGTGTGTATCATATATTGTCCAGACATAACTGTTATTGTTCAGATCAGAACATCAGTAAACTCATCATAAAGTTCCTCTAGAAGCACCAGTGACAAGGGTAGTGTGCCTTAAACTAAAATCTAAAACAAGTGGAGTAGAATTCTAATCATGGAATCCACTCCACATACCTCAGTCAAGTTTAGATTTTGTCACTAAATTTTAGATTTAGTATTGAGAGTGCAGCTGAAGTTGATGGAGGTGTGTGGAGTGGATTATACGCTTTCAGATGAAAGTAGTTTAAGGTATACTACCCTTGCCACAGCTGGCTGTTGATAGTCTTTATTATGAGTTAACTTCTTATCTGCCGATCTGAAAAACTGTTATAACCTGCCTATACATTATACACACACATCTGATGCAGGTACTTCTTACGAGCCCCCATGGCTTGATGTGTTCTCTGACAAGAACAAAGTAAGTCATATGTCAGTATGTCACACTTCTATACAGATTCCTTGAACTTGGGATTTTGCTGAACAGAAATAACATGCCAGGTTTTGGACATATCTAGTGCACAGCTGTTTCAGGAAAATAGTTAGTTCAATGATTTATATGTCGATGTTATATTGTTTATACCTGACTGATGCATTGTCGACAAAACTGGTAAATGTCAGAATCATAAAATTAGACTGGAAGACATTTATCTTGCCGAATTAACTTTTGGTCCTCAGAATGAACGTATCTGGGGTTGTTCTAAAATTGTGATGTGAAAAAGAATGAACACAGTTGTAGACATGCCTGGTGCGCTGTGGTCTTATGGGAATGTTATCAACACAATGAACATGTTCATAGATATGTCTGGTGATTTATTAAGGATATGAAATGTGATGAACAGAGAAATTCAGAATAAACAAGATGCTTCTTATTCAAGATGAACAATTTGTATATTCCACTGCTTTAAATATCATATTTGTGCGACCACTGAACAGAATAACAAAGGCAGAGATGGTCATACTTTTTTTCTGTCAGAAGACTTTGAGTTTCTGCGGCGTCTTCCTCTTGTGTTTCGGATGAAGAACGACATCTTTTCTGGTCGAATCTTCCTAAACACATCCACGTGCTTCGCCTGAGTGGGATACGGCGGAAGTTAAATAAGTCTGCGCGCATATGTCTGTGCGCAATGTCACGTGAACGGATATGACCTCTTGCTACACGCAACGAGTGGGGTTCGTTAGCAAACATAGTTTACACATTTCGAGCAGTTTACGTTTGTTTTACCCAGGGTTGTTGAACACTAGTTGTACGACATTTTGCCACAGATGTTTGTTGAATGCAGGGTGCTACACTGAATAAGTTCAGTGTCCAGAATATCTGTTATAACTTATTTACGCGTCATATTCGGACGACACTTTTGTTGAAGTTGTTCCCGTTTCGGTAGCTGACCCGACTTCCGCGTGTGTTTTTCCTTACAGCATAGCGGATAAATTTGTCGCCGTACTGGTTGAATTCTAGACAAATCGTAAGTAATGTTTTGAATGCTATAATTCCTTAAGATTACGTGCGTAACACACAAATTACTTATTTACGTGTTACATTCCAGCGAACCGCCGAAATTCCCGTTTGCCTTTTGCCAAAATCAATGATACTGTCAAAACTACATGTGCATAGGTAGTAACAGGTAACATCATGTTCGTGAGTGGATATTTATGCATTTGAAATGTAAAGACAGGAAAATATGTAGCTTAACTGTGAAGCATAAATGATGTGCTAAAGTGAGATATTGTTGAGATATCTTCTATATGTACATGTATTCTTCTAAAACACCGATCAAATAAACATACCAGATTCACAGGGACCATATTTTAGGAATCTCTTTGTAAATAAGCACTCTACAGTGTCTCTTGAAATGATCCACAGATGCTTAAAGAAATGGATTTTTGGTGCCATATTAAAGTGTATAAATACAGTCGCTGAATTATTAAAAGTGCTATATTTTCTGGACAGAACCATACCATAGGGTGATGGTCCTATTTTATACACTGCATAACATCAGTATTGAGGGCCAAAAAGGGCCAATAGTCACTGAAAGGCACAGCTGATAGGTCACCAGTCATGTAATACCAGGCACTAACAGCACAGAAAAAAGTAACATAAAAACTTGTAGGGTAACACATGTCAGCTATGAGTATCATACCCTGAACACTCCTTAATTTTGATATGTTAATTTTAGATTTATGCCTCTGCCTTCCATCACTGTCAGAGCTGTGGTTTCATGGGAATATGTGGTGTAGCTTGACCTGTGTAGGTCATCACATCATAAGCCTTGAAATGATCATACACCAAATGTATCTTAATTGATGTTTTAAGTTTAACTTAAGTCAAGTAATTTTTGAAAGAAATCATTGATTTAATTTAAGGGTTATATAAATACTTTCACGGGAATAAACTTTCATCATGTTTCTAGCCATAATTTTTGGATCACATTAGCAAAGACAAATGAGTGTGAGCCTGGTTATAAATATTCTCTGTCAGTCTAAAGCATTTAATCTTTGACAGATTGGTTGTGGCAAGATCCTTTGCAAAACACAATTATCTGTAAATTGACCTCAGCTGACTGCCATGTTATTTTTGCCTTGATGTGTATCTACACTTTTAGAAATCTCAGAAGGCATATGGACAGATATCAAAACTTATATATTTAAGGGAACAAAAAACCCTCAGTCCATGCCTAGCTGAACTTGATCATAAGCCATGAATTGAAATGAACAGGTAGTCTGTTTCTCTAATTCTGAAGAATTGTGCAGTTTGGAGTTTGACATTGCTGATCATTTTAAGGGAATGATATTTTGGACTTGAGTGTGTATGGCTGGGATTAAGACAAAAGTACTTTAGTTACGCTTTACATCAAGTGATTAACCATGAACTCGGTGTTTGTAATCTAATTTCACTTGGAAGTTAACAACTCAGGTTTGTTTGGTTTTTTTTCTTGTCCTTGTGGATAAATTGATATACTGCAGACATTGTAAAATATATAAATATATTTCAGTGATTCATTTCGTCTAATTATTTCTTCTTTGTGGTGACGAGAGAGACGAGGAACTTGTGACATCTAAGACATTCATCAGTGGGTACATTGTTGTTTTGGTGGAATGTCTGGATTGTAGACCATCAGTGAGAACCTTGCTCAATCAAACTGATGTTAACACAGACCATGTCGGATAAACTTCTGAAAAACTAATATAAAAAAGCATACAGAATATCAGTATTCTTCAGTATGCTTCATAGTAAAAGTTAACTAAACGTATTGAATGCCATATTGATAGCTGCGGTAATATATCAAGTATGGTAACAGATAAGTTTGGTGTGATGTACCTAAGGTACAAGGAAACGTGGAAAGAAGTTGCTTGTGTACAGAGTGACAGGACATCAAAATGATTCATCATGACTACATGTGACACTTGTTTGATTCAGATCAGTGGCCATATATGACTTGATGGAGTCAATTAAGGGCATTTTTAGGCTACAGGTTGAAGCAAAGGTCTGACAGAAATGAACTTTACAGATTGCCCAGATCATGCCTGTCAAAAAGCTCATTTGTAGCAACTGTGTATTGACACAGTACATTATCCATCACTTATGAATATGTGAAGAGCTTTTGAGTATTATTAAGTGAAATCAAGCATGTTTTTCAGCTTTTCTGCAAGTCACACCCTGTATCATTCAGCTCCTTGCAATTTAAGTCAATATTGTGAAACATGCACTTGCACACATTGTCAATCTGTGAGTATGCATTAGTCATTTCCTTCCATTACATGTACATACGGCATGTCTCTTTTCCATTTTTTGAGATACTTGCAACCAGGAACACTTTATGTAAATGTACCATGTAGCATTCACAACTTTTTCCTGCCTTCACTGTTCTCTGGAAGTGGTATATAAAAATATATCTACAAGTATATCAGAGTTTCCATTTAGAATAAGAGTAGCAGATCACAGCACAAAAGAAAGAGGGGGAATTGAAAGTAGTTATGTCATATTTATGTCATATGTACTATTGGTTTAAGTGGTGGATTATTCAAAGTATGCTGCTACTGGGACAGCTGTAGAGGCTTTCTACAGTGTGCTACTTGCCTTTGGAGTTTAGCATTTTTTCAAGAGACATTTAAATTTTGCTTGATTCTGACTGATTCATCCACCTTTTGGGATTGATTAAGAGTTTATTGTGAAGTTTGGTTGAAAAGAAAGGATTATTCTGGAATAATTGTGTTGCTGTTTGTCAGAGCAATGATCGCAGTAAGCACTGGTGGACCATTGGGTCATAATCCTATGTATTTTTGACAAATCCCAGAGGTATATGTACATGCATGTGTGTATATACATATGTTTGTATTGAAGGTTTCTAGGCCAATGACAGTGTTTGTATAATATTCAGCGGTCAAAGTGTGTTGAGTGTACTTATATACATAGATTCATTTACATGTAGGGCATCATGCAATAAAGGTACAAATACACTATACTTGCCTGTATTTACCCAAGGGTATTTATGGTTTTCTTATCAGTTTTGTGTTACTTTATTTCTGGTCTTTTGGGGGTTGATGCATATACTTGATGTATACAGTTTTGGGGTGTTATTTCCTGTATATTGTGATGTGGGTTTACCACAACTCATCTTAGTCTTTTTATATTTCCTTGTTAGTAATGAATGTTTTCGTTATATACATGATCATGAGCTCGGTGAAATTTTATCTTGTGCAGTGTACATTTACTCATTGATTAAAGACATTAGCAGCAGGTTTAGATAAAGGAAAATGTATTCTTTTGTTACACTTAAATGTACAGGTAGTTTAAAGGCACTGCCCCAGTTCATGAATGTTCATGCAACAACATAACTTTTTAAAAAGTATAGGTAGGCAGATCACAGTCAGTTTTCTCAATAATGTATGTGCAAGTACATGTGGCCAGTTTATGTTCTAAAAGCTTGTTTTGTTTTCACTCCAAATTTTGCACCACTAACTTCATTTTGTGTCAAAGTAGTTTCACAGAACTTATGCTCGGATTTGTAAAAATGTTTAATATTTTTGGCACCGTAACTTCAAGTACCAGTTTTGGTTTTATTTGACTTACATATACATGTTTCATTTATGAGCGTACCTCGATATATGTAGCGGGGTTTGCATGATGGTGTATCCTGCTGGGTTTTAAATGATCTGTATACATGCACACATATATCTGTCCCACAACCAAGGAAGAACAGGCTGTGTCAAGGGGAAGTAGGAAGTGGATGTGCTAGATCTGCTGCGTGATTCTGTACCTTTGTTAGATCCTGTTCAGTGGACAGTGGTGTCTACACATGACTAGAATAAAAAAAAGTCATGCATTATTTACACAAACAAGTGCCCCCCAGGTTGGTATTTATTGGAAAGATAAGTCATATCAGTGTATGTGAAAGTTCAGGTGGCTCCATTTCTGTTTGACTGAAGATCATGCAAGGTCCATTCTGCCTGGGCAATTGTTATTGTCTGTCTTGTCAAACATTATGTATACATGTGCCTGTATACATGTTATGGGGATAAGCTCAATGCCCCATTGGAGCGCGACTAACAAAGATATTGACAATATGTACATGCGTATGTACACATATGAAACTCTAGAGAGGTGGGTATTTTGGGCATAAAGAGCTGAATGGACCTACCCTACATCTATACCATACAGACTGAACATGCATATATACACTGATTAGATCCATTTTTCTTGTTTTAACATGTATGGAAACGATTTGCATGTGTATGCAGTACAAAAAGGGAGGTGATGAACATAATTCGTGTAGGCTTAAAATGAAGCTGATGTCAGTTTTGCTGTAGTTGTATTGTGCACTGCAAAGGTACTAAGATGAGGTGAATGGATCAGCACAAAATGGCATAAATTTGTTAATTCCACTCTAGGCGACTTGAGCACATTTGGACTTTCATGTGTATGCAAGTTTTTGTTGTTGCTTTTCTGTGATTATGAATATTGTTGTAGTGCTTAGTTTAAAATGTTATGTGTTTTTAGTGTACACTTTTTTTTTCTTTGATGTAGAATGATGTTAGTGGCCATTTTACATTCATGTGCATATATATACATTGCATATGGCCATTTGTGATAGGACTGTAGCTTTAACAAGTGCATGTAAGCCTGATGATCTTGTGTGGTAATGTTTACTACAGATACTGTAAGTACTTTTGTCAAGCATTTCAGAAATGAAATGAATGAAAAGGTTCTATAATGCCATATTGCTTGTCGGTAGTGAAGCTAATTCTCAGTGTGTCATTTGTTTGTGTAATGTACATGCACGTGTAGCACTCAGTGTGTGCAGCATTTGGAAATGAATTCTTTCACTTTCAGTTTCAGATTTGCCAGAATACAGTACCACAGCTGGCAAGTAGTGGAAGGACAGAATCATGCCGCTGAATTTCAGGAGGAGAGTGAAGAATCCTCCTGAGGAAGCACCCAATATGGAAATAGGTGCACCCTTTAACGTCATTCGTCACTTCCATGTTGGCTTTGATCACAAAACAGGGGGATTCACAGGTCTTCCTCCCCCATGGCAGGCCTTGCTCGAGGGATCACATATCACGTAAGTTCTCCTGGTTATTTACAATGTTCTTTCATACTAACTTTACGCTACTCAGAGCACAGATACCATTTAAAGTTACTTTGAGGTTTGAATACTACATACATGTACATGTATACCATACAGTGTAAGTCATGTATATGTTGTATTAGGATCTGTGGGACATGGAGACTTGTGACATACAATTATATGTAGAGCATTCATGAATGTATCCGAACAGGTATAAAACAACACCTGAGGTTATGTTTCCATTTTAACCTATTGATATAAGAAGACATCTATATGCAGTTTTTCATGTTTAAAATTTTACTCAATATTCAGTGTTATATAGGACTGTGTTCCCACCAAGATGAATATAGAATATTGAAGCTTTTAATCATACTGTATTGTTCATGTAAAGGTATGCTGGTAATTATAACTATATACATTGGAGGGGCCTTGTGCAGGGAAAGCTTGGCCATGTACAATGGTACATGGACAGAGTGCTGGTTTTTTGATAGTCAGTGGGTAATCTGGGGTTAATGTAGGTTTCTAAAATGGCTTAACTGCACACCTGCTGGACTGTAATTATCTGTCATTGACCTTTATAATAAGTCTACCCCTGCAGAAACACCTGCATGGAGAGTTTTATTTATGAAGTGGTCACACCTGGATCCAGTGGGGATCTAGAATGTGGTTATGTTGGTGGTTCCATGTATATTGTGACATTACTATAGGCCTCTTTGAGAAAATTCTATCCGCTTAAATAATTTTACTTCATCACATGTAACAAATAATATGTTAGTAACATACCCAGTAAGTGTATACCTTACATATACATATCCACCCATGCATGAATTCAGCTTGGTGACCTTGGTGCATGGACATTCAATTTTGAATTTTTGTTATTTATAAGTTAATCTGTATTTAGAAATATTAATGTCATTGTATGTGATTCGCATAGCATGCACGCAAGAAAAAAATATGTTTACATTTACACCATCATGAAGTGCACACAGTCAAGCAACATCAGATAGGGTACATGGGGAGATTTTTATTCTTGACAATCTGCCTGATGGGTGATTTCTAAGAACCTGTAACCTATACACGTTAAGATATACATGTGAAGTGGAGATACATATATGTAAACCTGTTTTAAGGTTGTGAACAGCTCTTTTACATGTACTTACCAGTACACATATTGTACTGTGTGCTGAACACCAGGATGTCCTGATAGATCACTGCTGCTTGAGAGGAGATCAGGATCTGTCTCTCAGCAGTTTTTTTTTTTCTACAAAAATCTACAACTGCATGCAGAAATATGACAATATCTCACAAAATTTAATTCTTCGGTCATGTGTTGCTCAGAATTTGAACTTGAATGGTACAAGTATATCGATATTAGCCTCAGTTAAGATTTACATATAGGTACATACACAGGTAAATAAAGTACTAAACTCCTAGATTTCGATTAATAGAAAGTAAGGAGTGTGAAAGGTGTGTACACATGCAGTGTTATTGGTTTTCATCCTATAGACATTGGCCATTGTGCTTATATGTATAGTGTAACATGTTAAATGTGATTCTTTAAATGTGTAAGTGATGAAAATATAGTGCTAAAATTTAATGTTGCGAATTCATCTGTGTCCTGTTGACTAGAAAATACGTCTCCATATAGCTTTAGCGTTTTCAGTGAGAGATCAGGCTGGAAAAATTGAGACCCTGCTATTACTCTTAAGTGTTATAAAAATGTGTTTGATTTCAAGTAAGGTTGTACATGTATATTTCAAAAATGAAATTTTCAGTATACATTTGTAGCTAAAAAGCAGCAAAATGTATGTAGTTAAGTACATTGTAATGCATTTAGCTCCCTAAATAAATATTTTAAGTCTTTGAGTGCATATATCAAAAATACAGAAAGTTTGCGTGTACATGTTTAATTGATTTTTATTCTCTTAATTTGAATATTCTTTACAGAGAGGAAGAACAGAAAGAAAACCCCAAGGCCGTAATCCAAGCTTTGCAGACCTTTCAGAAGTCTGTGAAAAAGAAAGCAGGTTCCAATAAATTTTTGTTGGTTGGAAAAACTGTTCATGACCCAGATGAAGACCTGAGTGAAGGGGAGCGCACAGCATCAAGTGATTCAGGACCAACATTTGATGATGAATTGGTGGACAGGGATCCTCAGCCCAGTGCTGCAGAGGCCAGGAGCTCTGAACCTACAGCGCAGGTGTGTCTGTATTTTACTTGTAAAAGTGTTCACAGTGTTTTCATTATGTACATGTAGTTACAACACCTATGCTTCAGCTCTTAACATTACACGTAAGGTCTTGATACTGTACCCAAGAAAATTTATTGTACACAATGAAATATATTTATGCAATATATATTTTTATGCAAGAAAAAAAAAAAAGAAAAAACATTCAGCAGTATAGGTCAGAATATTTAAGTACATTTGCAGGAAAAGTAGAGATAAATAGTCACTAGGATGAACATATGATTTGAAAGAGTGTGACGTACGATCATCTGATTGCCTAATTCTCTTTGTTATAAGATATTTAATGACTTGAAACTTGACATGTTCATAGGAGGATTCCACAGATGCTGCTACAGGTGATGGGGATCAGGTGTTCAAACGAGAAAAACCGAAAGAGAAGAAAAAGCTGACTGATGAGGAAGTGATGGAAGAATTACGTGAGTAGCATTTGAAAGTCTTAAGAACTGTTAAAAGTACACTTTGTGAATATGAGTTGATATGCATCAAATATTTGTAATTTGGTAAGGCCTCTTCTTATATTCAAACAAATAATGAAAGAGGTGCAGGTTCAGTTTTGGCAGCGAACACAAAATTTGTCGATATCCCACCTTGTGATCTTTGGTTGTGCCTTCATCCCTTGGCGATATTAGACAGTCAGCAGTGCTCTTGTAGCTTTTGCATATTGTTTAAGACCAGTTTGGTGTGCATACATGTAGACCACCCCAGAAAGCACATTTGTAGAGACAAATAAATGTAGCAAAGAGCATTTATCCAGTCAGATATCCTACCAAAAAAAGTCAAAACTCAAATCACCTTCATTAGGTCAAAGGACCTGTCAGATTGAGACGGCAACACAGTCTTGTTTACAGTTTTAGTTCCTTTTTTATATATGGCAAAGTTTCGCAGTAACTTGACAAATGTCATTGGTTTAGGCAAAGCATAACTGACTGTCACCTTGTGAAAAATTTTTAACTACTCATGATTGTGGTGTAAAGAAGAATTAGATAAATTTACACAAGCGACCATTGTTCATTTCAGTTTTTGCTTTGCTGAACACTGTCAATATAAATATCACCTACATTAGGCATAGCACTTGTATTTGTATATTGTCATATATTATCCAGCTGCTTGTGTGCTGTAGTTTAGGCAGCCTTTCTACAGATATGTGACATGTACTGACACTTGTTTATGATATTATGTAGTTTAAGCACCAGTTGTGATTCTCAAGATTGTTATCCATAAGGGATCTTACTGTGGCCTAAATTTCACAAACTATGCCACATTTCTGCCCCAAGGCTTCTGCTGTGATATATCCTACTATCGTTCTCTGCTCATTCACATATACCGTTACAACCAGACAGTATGCCTTTTTAGTTACCTGAAACCTGAAATGTATATGTCTGTTAAGCTTGTCAAAATGGCAATATTTTTTTGTCAGATCAAAATACGTGTAGTTGGTATCTGTATGAAACCAAGGCAAAAATGAGTAAGGAAGCTAAAACCATTTTGTAATGATGTGTTTTCTTTGCCAGTATCTATCATTCTATGTGTGTCTGTGTTACTCTTACACATGTAACACGTTTCGTTTTGTTTCGGTGGTTATGATCCTCGGTCTGTTCTGGTTTAAGTCATGGTTTTTTGGATGGAGCCAGGTTCCAAAACATCTGCAGTCCATGATAGCTGTTAGCTGAAGAGCAACAGTGAATAAAAAAACACGGATATATGCTCCACTTTTCTTCAAATCTGACACATTTACAGGGTGTGATTTATAGTTGGTATTACAATGGTTGGGTTTAGATTCAGGGTTAACCATCAATGCATCAGGTTTTCTCAACTTCAAAAGCATGTGCTCTGAGGATGGTGTAGAAAAAAAAATGGTGGGACTAAAGATGTCATCGATGAATAAAACAGTGTTGCGCCCCATACCAGCCAGTCCAAACAGGGCTGTCATCACTGTTTATTTACACTCGCCTTGCTGAGCTGGTGGACTGGGTGCCATTCACAGCATGTGCCCTTTGTTGGTGTACATTTATGCCATGTATTTTTTGGGAGGTGGGGGATTACACTAACATAGATGCTGCAGCTTATAGTAGGATGCAGCATTGATGACACTCATAAGTGGATTTAGAGGCACATAACGGCTTCTTCTGTCCCCAGTATACAGTGAACATGAAACTTGCAGACAAATAGCCCAAGTGAACTGGACATCAATTATAAAGCATGTATTTATGGATCACCCTCTTTTCAAAAAACCAAAATATCACATTAAAATGCAGTCATAAATTAATTAATGATTGAAAGTATGTGTTGCTTTTAATTCATTACAATTTTAATGTACATGTGTACAAAAACTTTAAGAACTATTGTTGCATGGTCGCATGTGATGTGAAATTTAGTGCGGGCAATTAGTTTTCATTGCTAGCTTGCCCTGAGAGCAATCGCTTTAAAAAAGTTAAGTTACACCACTGTATGTGTTATGGAGATCACCTCCATGTTTGGGTGTGGACATACTTCTGTGAGTTAGCTGACTACAGGTATTTTTGAAGAGCAGTGTGTACATCTAAAAAAGAACATGTGTGTACCTGGTGTATTATAATACATGATAGTTTTATTGAATTTATTCTATACCCTTGAAGCACACTGTGAACTTAACTAATCAGTCATAGAGGGATAATTGTTCGTTATTCATTTACCAAAAATGTTTCAATTAAAAATAATATTGTTTTAAATTTTACTAACAGCTGTGTTATAATTACTTTTAATCAGATTGTAATTGTTGAATTGTATACCTTTTCATTTTACTCCTTGTTGTCGTGTTTTGGTGTAGAAGTTTGTCTGACTGCTGTTCAGGCACTAGAGGAAAAGTTTTGCTGAGGGTCATAACAGCAACTTGTTTCCGTTTTTTTGACACGGAGCTAAAACCTTCAAGTTAGATGTAGTTGTTACTTGGCAGTTGTTCATATTGATTAGGTAGAATTGTTATTTGTACATGTACATGTAGGATCATTTGCTTGAACACTTACATTAATTCAGCATTTTGATCATTTACTAGGGCTATTGGTCACTAAAGAGGATCCAAACATAAAGTATAAGGTTCAGAAGCAGCTGGGAGCTGGGTAAGCCCTCATTATCGTTTTGTCTCTACAATTATGATATGTGTTTGTCAGTAAAAATTGTATCGTGTGACATTGCTGTTGTCTTGTAATATAATTAATACACTGTAGAAAGGTCAACCAGCAACCTGCTGATGGGCGTGGGTTTCCTCCGGGCTCTGCTCGCTTTCTTCCCACCATAATACTGGCTGCTGTCGTAAAAGCGAAATATTCTTGAGTATGGCGTAAAACACCAATCAAATAAATAAATAAATAAATCATGGCTAATTATGTTCTTGGTGTTTGTAGAGAGATGAACAAATAGTATGATTCACCTTGAAATGTCAGTATTAAGTTAACACTTCTTTTCTATATATAAAAATTTTGAATATGTGTATATATTTTATGCATTCAAACTGTTTTCAGTATTATACCCCCTTACTTTGATATTCCAGGCTAGCTACACAGAGTTGTCTCCCTTGAACTCTGCCTTAATATTTGTGAGAATTCAACATTCGTTCCTCAAACCATGATTTTTTTTTTCCTTTATCGCTAATTATGTAATGAAAAATAGAGATGAAGACTTGGCTATTTAATTTATAATATGCGGTGGTTGTGTTACCTGTTATAGGAAAGCTGTTTATAGGAAAGTGCTGCCATGTTTCGGGTTTTTTTTTCGTAAGCTTGAATCCTGGTCCTGGTTTCATGAAGCATTCTTGATGCTAAGTAGCCCTTAGCTAAGTGCACTTCTCTACAACACACGTTTTCATGGTTGTTAAGGGAATACTTAGCTTCATGAAACCAGCACCAGTACAGTTTTTCATTTCTATATCATACATTTCCTTTTTATCCAGTGCTTCAGGGAAGGTATGCATGGCTACGGACAAGAACAGTGGAGATGTGGTTGCCATTAAAATGATGGACTTGGACAACCAACCCAAGAAGGAGTTGATAATTACAGAAATCCAAGTTATGAAGGAGTTGAACCACACTAATTTGGTGAACTACTTGGATAGCTACCTGGTTGAGAAGGAGCTCTGGGTGGTCATGGAGTTTCTGGATGGGGGTGCCTTGACGGATGTTGTCACAGAGACCATCATGAATGAGGGTCAAATTGCAGCTGTCTGTCTCGAGTGTCTGGAAGCTTTGAAGTTCCTGCATCAGCAAGATATCATCCATCGGGACATCAAAAGTGACAACGTTCTCCTGGGTATGACTGGTCAAGTTAAAGTAACAGACTTTGGATTCTGTGCTCAGTTGTCAGAAAGCCAGAATAAACGTGTAACAATGGTTGGCACACCGTACTGGATGGCACCAGAGGTTGTAACCAGGTGAGTGATACATTTAGAAGTCCTTAATTTGCTGGCTGCTGCATACCTGTAACAAAGTGACACGATTCACATTGCATTTCCCTGTAAAATTAAGATGTCCAGCTTTTTGAATTGGCCTATTTTGAGTGAGCTGCTATTAAACCATACCCTTTACGGTGCACTCTATGTTCTCTACGTCCCTTTTACATCACTGCCATCAATAGACAGGCTTGACCTTTGGAGCCTGTTCGACTTGTGGGCTTGACCACTGATGGCCGTGTGCATACCTATACCCAGCATTCATCAATAAAATTGTTTCATCCTAGGTCTCTGTTTGAATTATGCCGTGCGTACTTCAGGTTGAAAAAGTGGCCTGATTGTATTAACTGTATATGGAAACAAAGGTATAGACACAGTTTGGGTCATTTCTAACATCACTTTTAGCCTTATCACATTGACCCCAGTGATTTTGGCAATGCTCCAGATTAATGTTAAAAATTTTCTAGTGGCTGCAAAAATGTGAAGCAAACATAGAGAGCAGTACATGCACTGTAAAGAGTGCACTATTAACCATGAGATAAGGTGACTATTATACCAGACAGACGTGTGCATGTTATAGCTGAGTTGCTTGGCATTATAATAGCATGGTTTCAATAGCATCAAACTTCTATTACCGAATAGATAATAGAGTAACATATAGATTTCTTATTTACACATCTGTGAAATCCCATGATTTTCTTCACTGATAAAAGAGATATTCCAGGCCTTGGCATTTGAGGTGTGCCATCACACACCTATACCTTATACACTCCTGAAGCAAAATTTTCTGGAATCTGTGAATCTAGGTGTGTAAATCACACTCCTGGTCTTCTACAAGGGGTGTGATAATCACACTTCTGTTCAAAATCAAAAACAAATGTCTGTGTTTCACTACAGTGGAACAGACCCAGAAAATTTGACGTTCCGATGGCCCGGAACAACCTAATTTTTGCGTCCGGCAACCAAATGTTAGACCGCACGTTGGCCATTCAGGTAAATTAAAAAATATACTCAAAATAACACTTTTTGGCCTGGTTTTAATCGAATTAACTGTGAGCTAAATTTAGCACTGCCATGGCAACAGAAAGTTTGAAGGCTTTTGAAGACGTGCTGCAGACACAATAACAGTTCTACTTTGACGAGGAAAACATGAGTGGAATTCTCAAATATTTAGGTGGGGAGATGTCAATCTCTGGGCATACTGATCGGGCAGCTGAGGACAGGGCAATTAAGAAGCGCAGATATGAAGCAGAAGTGCGCCCTGGAACATATTAAGACAAGTGGTTGGAGGAATTCTAGTGGCTCCAATTTGATGGAGACAATATGAGCTGTCGTGTTCGCATTGTGTCATGCGTCTTCGCCAACACCAAAAGCCTGATGTTTACGAACTGATTTCGTAAGGACATTATTGAAGTACATGACACAAGTTCCCATCATATGGCCTGCTTTAGAAATCAACACTGTTCAGAAGGTGATGCTGAAAAACTGATTCACAAGTCTTACATTTTCAATCTTTTCGTTAAATGCCCGAAGAAATATTACGTCAGGTTTGTGTGTCTCTTTAATACAGCATATACTCACGCTAAGCACTGCAGGCCATACACAGCAATGGCTGTAGACTGTTTGTTAGGGAGATATCACAAACACTCAACAAAATAATCTGTAAAGAACTGGAAAACACAAAGTTTGAAGTACAGAGTATGGCATCATGGAAGAAGAACTGGTGTACCTAAGATACATTGTACAAGGTCAACATAAAGTCCAGCTCATTCATGTGATAGACTTGCAGTACAGCCATGCAGATGGTTTGGTGGAAGATATAAAGCAAGGCCTTGGTAGTGTATTGTCAGTTGAAAAGCTGTCACCTGAAAACAAAGACTATCCCAGTCTAGTAAGCCAAAACTGTAATGAAGCGTCATTTAGTATGGGACGGCTAAATGGCACTGCAGCAAAAATGCAGAGACAATCTTAAATTGGGTGTGCTAGATTCAGTCGAGCAGAACAATTATTTACAACAGTTCGAGGCAACAGTTAAAGGAGTGTTTAAATTTTATACGTATTCCCACAAAAGACGAGAGATCTACAGGGACTGTCTTAAATTTTTGCCCAAAAAACGAGAAAAGTTTGTCTAAACCTTCCCATTTAAATAACATGCAGCAGATCAAAGGCAAAATCTCTCTTTGTGTGTGGCTGAGTTTTGGTATATGACACCACTGTTTATTTTATTCTCACTGGCTTTCACCATAACACCAGTGGATATTTTACCTAGCAGTTTCAGGTTCAAATCCAGTTAAATCCTGCTAAGCATCTTTTTCTCTCTTTTTTTTTAAGTGTCAAAATTATTATGCATCCCTGACTAGTCCTAGAACTCTGAAGTTCAAATTCAGTCTATTTCTTATCGTTTTCACATGGAAATTTTTCCCCACAACTTTTATTTTTCAACCTGACCTACTTTGGACCTCAAATTGCTATGAATGAAATGAACTGACATGTTTTTTGTCAAGAAGGGTTTATCCAATCGAGCTGAAATTTAAATGAATGCTGCATCATGTAGAGTGATGTCCTGATCTAGAATCCAAATAATTTCTTTCCTGCGATGTATACTTTTGACACAAGTTACGATCAAAGTTCAAAAAAGTTCAATTTTCCTCATTTTTGGAGGTTACATGACAGAAAACTGTTACAGCTGTAATGTTGAAAGTCACTGAGTGTAAAGGCCCAAATGTGTACTACACAAAGTGTGAAAAAGAGAGATCCATCATATTTAGAGGTAATGTGACAGTAAACTGTTATAACTGTAAAGCTGAAATTCGTTTAGTGCTGGTGACCATGAGAATGGAAATCATGCTTGCTGTGCTGTATTCTTTATGTCGTTTGTCATGGGCTATGAACATAAGATCAAACTGCATGGTTTCCATGTTGATAGTGGGCCCATTGTATTTGATACCTGGCAGTCACATCCTGCTCAAATCCTGTTTGCTTTTTTGGCAATCTTTTCAGTTTTTCCTCTTTTTTGTATTACCATGAAGTCATAATGGAACCACCAGATATGGTAAAAATGCAATAGTATGGACCCAGGCAGTGATGTTGGATAACAGCTTTAATTACATTTTGATATATTTACACCCAGATACCATGAGGTCAAATATGAAACATTTTGTGTTATAATGTTCCAATCTGAGCTCAGTAGGATGAGGTCATAAAACAACTTTAGTAAACATTTACATTCTTACCTCAAGGATGAAGACTGGTCATACAAAAAATCATGTATACATCACAGTACATGAAAGGTAGAAATGACCCACACAAGGCTTTGTTTCATTTGGGTTATCATTTCCATGATTTTGCACCTCTTACTCAAACAACATTTATGATATTCAACCTTCACTGTGCAATATCCTGTATTATTATGCACATGTACACGTGTTTTCTACAAGCATGTCTTATGTGCCCCTAACATGTCTATAATAGACAGGTCATTGTCTGTTTCCACTGGTCCTTCCAGTGTATGATGTATACACCTGTATGTAAATATTTCAGCCTTAATTTTTGGGCACACAACCAGCATAACAGTGGGATAATTCTGAAGTGCAGGGTAAACAAGTAGCAGAAGGAGTTTCAACTGAGCATGTGCATGAGAGATAAAATCATGTTGCCACTTCAGAATTGCATTTCATCCTATTTTCTGTTGCAACTAACAAGACTTTCGTCTTTTGAAACCTACTTTTTTGAAGTTTTATTTAGCTGAGAAGTTCTGATACATAGACTTCAAAGACATATACATAACGCAGGTATATACACATGCATGTCATGCTTTCTTTCTACCAGTGGTACAACTACAATGTATATGTATAAGTTTAACTGAAATACAACATTGTCAAAAACAAGTTTGTGAGCACTGAATGGTTTTAAGGTTAAGGTTAAGTAAACAAAGTCAAAATGGTGAATGTTGGCATACCTGTTGCGTGCTCAACATGCAAATGAGGTATATGTAGTATATCTATGTACATGTATTTTCCAGTGATGTAGAGGAAAATGATGGAATCTCAGTATTAAAAAGGTAAATCATTGTTTGTGTTTAATATGATTTTGTATGGCAAAGGATTTACAGGTTACAGGATGTCTCTACATGAATTGTTGTCCTTGTGCCACAGGAGTTCATATTCATTTACTTGTTTGTCTCTCTCACCTGTAAATCAGTGTCTGTCATCTTGTTTTACTAAGAATGTGAGTGTCTGGCATGAGTCGATGGGTAGTAACGATTTTCAGTTTGAATGGTCGATTGTTCGTCTCACTGTCTGTTAACATCTTTTAAAATGCTACTCCTCAGTTTTTGTCTGATATCAGCAAAAATTACTCCTACAGGTCTGATATCAGCAAAAATTTGTTTAAGTGAAGATTACATCAAGATGAATAAATCATAGTATCAATTTTCAGTTTCGATGATCAGTTGTCTGTCTGTCTGTTCATCCAGCGTATATTAATATTTCTTTCAAAATGCTACTGTTATAGTGTTTGTTCAATTTCAATAAAACTTGGCACAATCAAGATACATATTTGATGTTGATACATTACATCATTGATTTTCAATTTTAATTGCCCATTACACGTGTACATACATAATTTTCTTTAATCAGCTATGTGATAAATTTTTTCCCAACCAGAAAAGCTACTGTCTTATCCGAGACTGTTTTATAAAAAGTAACTGAAAGCTTGTAACCATCTTTTAATGAACCACAATTCTCTTTATTCTTTATGTGCCTAGTAGTTCTATTCCACAGTTTGAATTTTGGAGCCTGTTGATTGAAAATAGTAAGCGAATTCTTGTGACATAATACCTGTACATGTTAGTTCCCCCTTTTCAGTAGTTTTTGTCCCTTGCATCTCTCAATGGATTAGGCTAGATTGGTCATGGTTGTCTGCATGATAAATGTAGTAGTCTGGCAGAGGATCTTACAGAAGGTGGACAGCAATGTATAAAGTTTTGCAGTGTGGCCATAAAAATTACAATCACATAATTGTATGTTATGGTCATACAGTCTTGTATGTATTGTGAATGCTGAAGGCTATTAAAGCCTTGCTTTCGAAGTCATTTTAACATCGTGAAAGGAATACTTAATGAAAAGTACATGAAAATAATTTTGGTACAGTAAATGTAGTAAAACAAGTGAAAGTTGTGTTCTAAAGATATGTTGTAACAATTGACTATGCTGTGCATTTATTGTGACATCTGGAAAATGTGGTGTTGGTATCTTCCGTTCATATACCAACATATCCAAAAGACCAGCCAGTGAATTACTGTAATTCGTTGAAATCTTTGATCACCTGGCGCACAGCCACAGCTGTGTCCAGCTTCTAGTCACAAGTTTGAAATCCTCCCACTACTCAATCAGCATGGCCTTCTGCATAATGCCTTCATGAAGCCATAGTCTCAAGCAATATAATTTTTATCTAGTAGAACTCCATTGTGTTTTTCTTTCATATCGGTACAGGTATTTTCAGAAATGCTGATTTTTGTAAGTAGTGTAACCAAAGATTACAGAATATATATTCGAACTCTTTCAGAGTTACAGAGCCTTGTGGCATTGAACGTTAAATGAAAATACCTATAGATAACTTTAAAAGTGTGTCTATGATTAAGCATCGTAGCCTTCAGTGATCACACACATTTCAACAGATTTCATGTATTTTTATTTTAAACTTTTTGACCATTGAAACTTTGTGATGTTGAGCATAGTTTGCCAATATCGTCTTTTATCAAGAAAGACAACTTTCTGCTTTGATCCATCAGGGAAAAATAACCAATCCACCCGACTTTCAGTCAAAGGACGTTCAGTTGTGGTGCTGAGAACCTGCAGTGCCCTGTTCAACTTCTATGATCGGATTCCCGCACAGTCCCTTAACCTGTTTTGCCAACATGTCATCAAGCATTTCAAACACAGTTGGTTGAAAGGGTCAACGAATAATGGTAGACCTCATTTGTCATAAAGACAGTGATGGCGTTTTTATGACTGTAGGGCTGGATATCACCCTGATTTGCAAAGCCATATGACTTAATATATATGGCTAGACATCACAAGGTTTACCCTTTTTGATCAGTAAAAAATGAAATTGCTGATTTGCTTGAGGAGAGTAGAGTAAAAATTACCTAGATAAAGCATATATGTCCTAGTAATTTTCAGTTTTAGATCACTTAACCATACACAGCATCTGTGTCATCATTCATGATGATTGATTCTAGAAGTTACTAGGTTTTAATATCAAAATGCATATGGCATGTGAATGTGTCCAGTTTTGTTTATAGACAAACCATTTATTTTATTTATATAGAGCATATAAATCACTAAATTGTTGACTGCAATACATGCATGTAGTGAGAAACGCATCCTGTTTCTGTGAAATGTGGGCAAGTAGATAGCCATGTAGTTCAGAGAACATTTACAGATCATATTTTCATGACACAGATGGGATCATATTTTGCAGTGATGTCACACTTTTATCATCTTTAATTGTATTACTTTTACTGGGCCTTGCACATTGGAAATCCATTGTTATACAAAACCATTGTTGCCAGTTAAACCTTTGTCACTTTTGTTTTGAATTAATACATTTTTTGGTATAGCTTAAAACAAACTTGAAAGAAATATATTGTGCTACACATAAATGTAAACCTTTGCTAATATATTTGTGGTCTAAAATCACAGTTGACATATCAGTAACAATATAATAGTATTTTAAGCACCAAGGAATGTACTAATGATCATAAGTCAAGATGTAATTATTAGCTGTACCTATGAACCTGTATATTTCAAGTGCACACTAACTAGCTTATTTAAGATCTGTGTAGGTTGACACACTTGCCATGACTTACTGAACAATGTTGTCTGGCTTTCCAGTGTGGTTGTTTCCAGGTGTCGAACCGGCAACATTGCATCACATGTAACTGAAATAGCTGACTTTCCTGTAAGCCAGTGTACAGTAATTATAAAAACACAAATCCTAAAGCTGGAAGTAAAACGTTTGAAATGTATGGTTTGCATTGTATCTTAGATGAATCAGACTAATTACTCGTCCTCTAATTCATCCTACTACATAGACGTATGTGCATGTAAAAATTAGTGTTTTACCAACATGTAATTGGCAGGATATGTGTAATATGGTTGCTTAAAGCTAAGTATACCCAAAGACAAAACATGCAGATTTGTGTCAGCAAAGCATCTGCAAATATGAAAGACCATTTACAGAGTGTTTTAAAACCTTGATTGTTCCATTACAGTTGATTTATAGCACAATTAATACATCCTTCTTGTCCCTATGTATTTATCACAAAAAATTGAATGTGAGACCAACATATATTTTGGGTTTTTCATTATTCAAGATTATTTGTGTTCATGTGCAAGTTTATTGTTCAGTCTGATTCAAACTATCAAGGAATAAAACAAAGATGGAAAAGTTATTGTTTGAAATTTATTACATTTGGAACTGGGGATTAAAGTTTAATAGCTTGGTAAGGTTGTATTGCATATATTTTAATCTCTGAGGATGTCGTTTGTACATGCTATGTACATTGTATTTATATATTGGAGCATGTCTGTGGGGCTGTTTTTCACTTTGGGTTATAAAGGCTTTAGAAACCTGGAATAGGTGCATTGGTACATGTATGTCTTGTTAGAAATGTGTGTATTGGGTACTTGGACCCTATAGAGAGTGGGATACTTGCTTCAGTGTATATATGGTACCATGTATAAGTACATTTATTTCAGCAGAATATGAGTGGCTCTCTAATACTAGACTGTTTGAGGGTGGAGGCATTGTTTTTCATTAAAGGTTGTTGTGTCATTCATGTCATTTACAATCTGTTGGATGTTATGTATTGAGTAACAGTTTAGGTTCAAGATAATTCTTCTATTTATGTTTTTTTTTTCTTTTTTAGGGATGGGGGAGGGTTCATTGGTTCAGTCTGAAAATTACGGGTTATGTTTTGTTAGTCTGTTCAATTTAAAAGTGCTTTGTTTTTTTACATGTGTGATATTACTGTACATACTGTGGAAAATAATTGATTCACGAACCTATGTCCCTCAACATGAGCACATTTATGTGTAGGTATGTGTTAGCCTTTCATCAGTGGGGGTAATTTACATGTATTTTAATTTAAGGAGCAAGCTAAAAAGATTTATTTGATTTTGTTTTTCCAGGAAGCAGTATGGAAAGAAGGTGGACATATGGAGCTTGGGCATCATGATACTGGAGATGTTGGACGGAGAGCCTCCCTACCTGAACGAAACTCCGGTCAAGGCTATTTACCTGATCGCCTCTCGTGGCAAACCTCAGATCAAAAACCGTGAGAAGCTCTCCCCGGAATTGCAGGATTTTATTGACAGGTGTTTGGAAGTAGATGTGGATAAGCGTGCAGATGCTGATGAACTCCTCAGGCACCCTTTTCTGACAAAGAGGAAACCATTGTCTACATTAAGACCCTTAATTGTGGCTGCAAAGGAGGCCACAGGCCACTAGGAGACAAACATATAATGAAAGGTCCCCCTATAACTCATCACAGCTTACAATAAACAGTGTGCAGGAATGTAATGGTGCAGCTCTGAGGTATTGTCCAGTTTGGTTCTGAGCACCACTTCAATGCTTATTGGCTCTTTGGTTAATGCAGAAAGGAATCTCTTCTTGAAGAGGCATTTTTGTGAATTCTGATTATTCCAATCTGAGAAAGACTTTCATTATGAGCAGACTGTGACTAGTATTGATGAGCTTACACATTCTTACCCCAAATATTATCAAGAAATTATTTCAGTTGAATGAATTAAGTGTTATACAATGTGATGTGAATGCCTGTCTATTGACAACCAAAGCAGTTGATGCATTGACCTTTAGCAGCTACTGGACGTATTGCTGTTCACATGTATTTTACATTACTTTTTTACTTGATCACTTTAAGAAGGTCTGCTTTGGCTAATGCACTCTGGTCATGAGCTCATAGGCCAGAGAGTCTTGTGAAATATTAATGTGTATGTGTAAGAATATTCAAAAGTATTAAATGTTTATGTCAAAGATACTGTTATTAGGCAAAACTTCTCCAACATTCACAGTTTGCCTTGTGCCTTAAATAAAGCAAGAAAGCAGAGCGAAACAGTGTAGATTTCACTGTCTTTTTATCATTACATACATTTAGGTATGTGTACAAAACTGTGAGTCTCAGCATTTTGATGTGCTAAACAAAAATAAGAATTGTTATGGAATGATTTATTTGACATTATATATTAATGTGTTATAAATATTTTATACAAGTCTGTAGATTCTTCTCATGTCTATATCAAAATTACAGGTCTATAGTACATCATATTTACTGGACAGAAACAATAAAAGATGTCATACTTGAAAATGAAGATTTTTGTGGGCAGGTATAAAGGTAAGTTAATAATAAGGGAAGATGTAAAATTTGGTGAGCATTCTTCCAACATAGGTTCTTGTTTCACTACACCAAGAATGATATTCCACTCAGCCATGGAAAGCATAAATCCTTGTGATTTGCTGTCATTGTTTTTGTTAGAGGTAGATAATGCGTACATGTATGTGTCCTCAAGGATACCTGACATCATGTGTAAAGTTTGAGTCAATAACTGATGCCATAATATTGCTGCTGTAATTGTATTTGTTATTGACTTGGTCAGAAAATAATTAAGCAGCCTTTATCTTGCACTTTATTGGGTCAGAAAACTGCACAATCAGTTTGACATGCATAATGTTCCCTGATATAGTTGTGTATAAGTCTTTGTGATACTCTGTTGATTTCGTGTCTGCCTTTGCCTTGCATGTATGCTGTGTTTTTAGATCTAAAACTCAAGGAAAGACACAAGGATCATGTCTGTAATTTGCTTTCCTGTTAAGTTCGTAGTTTAGAAACAGCATAATAAACACAGTCAGACCATGCAACATTTGGTTCTAATCTATTTAAGATATATAATTCTTGCACATTCCTTGCTTTGGCTCCAGTGAACATTTGAACGTGATGTGACATTCATGCAACCAGGCCTACTTTTTCTATGTTACAAAAAAAAAAAAGAGTTTGTGCCATCTTCTCAGATATATCAGCTTTTGGTGCACAAAACCAACCTAACGGGTTTTCTACTGCTATTTAAGCCCTGAAAATAGCCTTAGTAACTAATGTTAGAAAAAACCATCTTTACCCCTTCATCTCAGTGTGAACCAGACATGGTCATTCACCAAATCTGGTGAAACTCTCCAGAAGGACAGCTTGCATATGTTGTTAACGGTGTCTTTTATACTTTTCACGTTTTCACTATCTATGTGATAGATACATCTACAGGTAATGTTTATCTATTACGGTGTTTTAAGGATTGATTTAAGAGCAGGAAACTAGAATTATACTAGTTGTGTGATCAGTGTGCACATGTTTATTGTATTTAGTTAGCTGTTGTTGAAAAACAAAAACGTTAAACTATTTTATATCAAACATGTTAAAGAATTTAACTATTTTTTGGCTATTTTGTATTCACGTATTTAACACTATAGCAAATAACGCATTCCAGAAAGTAACAACTTTTCAAAAGAAGGGAATTTTTTATGTAGTTGATGTTTGTTTAGTTACAAATCCAAATATTTTTAAAAAATCCTGTTATTTTGTATACCATCTCTCAGATGTCTTAAGAAGTAAAACTGTGAAGCCACTGATGCCTTATTTATTGTGTGACCTGACGGTTTTTGTCATTGAGATACATTCCTGTTTTTTCATGATGATTGTTTGTGTTGTCAGAGTAAGAGCAACTATCCTTTAGATGAACAAGCCAAGTCAAGTTAAAAGCAAAATCAATAACATCCCATGTACATGGTAATTCACTTTTAACTGATGATGGTTTCCAAATAGTTTTCTAACATCCTTAGCTATTTTGCAATCACCTTTATTAACTGCTTTCGCTATTTGTCTGTTTCAGAAGCACCGAGTACTTAGGGACATCCTTAAAAATACGTTCGTTGAGTGTAACCTGACTGACCCTCCCAGAAAGGATACTACTCAAAAATTTTTATCGTTTTTTTCATGAAAGTTTTTTTTTTGCTCTCCATGTTAATTTCTATAAAATCTTTTTCAAGAGCAAGAATAAAAAAAAAAGAATTCCTGACCGACCGACCCTATTTTTTTCTCATAGGGTCGGGTTACACCCAACAAACAATTTTTTAACATGATAGCCCTACAAAAGAAATACTTAATCTCCAATGTTTATAGGCCTTTTTAACACTTATTGAACATCTCTTTAGATAAATATTCTAATAAAATCATTTTCAGTACAAAATGGACTAGTCTTAGATTCTTATATTTTCTGTCTTGACTTGTGTTTCCTCACACGTCTTAAGCACCCCATTAATATATTACTGGTGGTGTCCCTAAAATGAGCACAATGGACGCTCAGTTGTGTCATGTAGCACATTAGCCGAGGTCACAGAATTTTAGAAAGCCTTATTTGATCGACAAGAAATAAGTGACTTTCAATTTTCTAAATGTAAATTTGGGTATTGTCATATTTCATGTTACATGTAAACGCTACAATGTCCAGCATTGCTGTGGTATTACGTCGTGTTTGAAGAGGAGGAAGAGGCAAAGGACATGTTCGGAACAAACCCTTTCCTGCGAATTACTTAAAAATTGTTGGTCTATCCTAAATACTGTGACCAACAAATTAGCCTTCTAGCATTGTGAGCAATCGCTCGTACATGCAAGATAAGGAGTTCTTTCAATCGAGGATGTCCTGGTACACCGGTTAAAATAATTCAAAAAGAATTAAAAAATGCATGATGAGATCTAGTTTGAAGTGCACCTAGTCATGTCTGTGTATAGGACCATGAGCTGTCCTGGTGGAGTTGAAAAGGAACGTGATTTAGGCACCTGGCTTACGTGTCCACCACAGTTACAATACTGGTTTTCTTTCATATAGCCTGCTGCTTTATCTCAAAATTATATACTTCTGTTTAAATCGTGCGGCACACATGTTGTATCCTGTTGGTCATGGCAGAGTTTTCCAGTATCAAAATGAACTCGTGTAGGTATTCCTGCAATCTGAAGGTACTGTACAATTTTTTACCTGACCCCTAGGTAAATTCAACGACACCTCCAGTTTCGACGATACATGCAAGCGATAGTCCATTAAACCATCCTCTTCGTACTCACTGGCACATCCGATATAAACTACAACTAAGGCTCGTGTCCACACTTTCTATCAAGCGGTTATCGATTTTGCTTTAGACTTTAGCACATCATCCGTACCTAGGTCCCGAACGTTTGATTCTAAATTTATCCAGGAGCGGAGCTGGCTGTTCTCCCGGAAGCGACATTGTCAGAAGGGTGGGCATCTAATCACAGAGCGAGGATGAACCCCCCCAGAACGTCTGAAGAGGTGTCCCATTACTTCAACCCTTCCCTCGGGTTGAAATTAATTGCGGCCTGAAAATAACTGAAAATGTCCATGCTGTTACAGAGCCGGGAATTAGTCGCCTGTTGTAAGGTTTGGCGACAGGCAACACGGCCAATTATGTCAGCAGGAAGAAACAGCAAAGGTGTTGGGTAGATCGGAATAAGAACAGGTTTTAATTGCAAACGCCTGACTTCCTATGGACATCCTATTCCTTAGATGGAGGGGGGGGGGGGTGCTAAACGAATGGAAATAGGTCATTGATGCTGTCATTCAGCAGATTAACCATCTGTGATGAATAGTTAGATAGCCTTATCATGCCGGGACAATTGGTTTAGGTGTAAATTGCGCGAAATGATACATTTAGTATCCAATTCGGGCTTTATGTCTTCAAAGGTTTTAGATATAACTTGACAAGTGGCAATGATTTGGAACCATGGTTTATAGCGAAGGCTTGCGTGAAATACGATGATTCGGATTATAACAGATTCATTGATCTAACACTTGACCTCTTCGTTTCAATACACTTTAGGTCTAAGCGAATTTACATATAGTAGGCGTGGCAAGGATTTTTTTAGAAGGGGTGGACTGTCTCAGTCGAACAGTCGAAGACCCGGGAACCGTCAAGGCCCCGGAAACTCGGAGACCCTTTTATTCCTTTAGATGCTTTTGGTCAAGAAAACGGCCATTTTTTGAGCTCTAAACAATGTTCGATAGAAAATCAAATATTCAGAGGCCACCTCTTAAGGTCATGTGACATGTGGTGGGGTTGTAGCAGTGGAATTACTACGTGTAGACCAGTCCATGCAATAGGCAATGTTCCAGGGGTCTCTATATATAGGCCACGGGAGATCTGGTATGTGAGATACGCGTTTTGGATGTTTCTGGTGACTAAATTGTAAAATGGAGCTGTGTAAAAATGATTAATTAGTGTTATTTGACTACTGTCTTATGGTTGCGCTTCCTATAAAGATATCTCACAGCGATGACATGCATCTAAACATCTACTGACGCCATGTGGTATCGGGTCTGAGACCAGTGTAACTCTCAATTATAGATAGATAATATTTACCTCCTTTTTCTTGGATGGAATGTTTACAGCCTAGATTGTCCAACTAAGTGTAGGATCCTGCCGATCTAAGTTTATTTAGTGCAGGTCAAGAAATAAAGCCATAGCGAAATTTATGGTTGGCATCTCCGGGGAGAGTTCATTGTGTATTTATATGAAAGTAAGGCATCTCCCTGAGAAAAATCATGCAGGTATATAAGTTAATACATGCGCTCATATCAGCGATATCATTGTCATGATAAATGTACAAGGGAGGGTGTGATCATGCTTCGTTCTAGACCATCGATACTGCGACGGCATGCTCGGAGCGGAAGATATGATCCTCTTACGTTAGACAAAACCGATTTGTAAATCCATTTCCACACCTTGAATAAAACGCACTTAAGCTGATAGCGGACTGTGGCTAGAGGCGGACCCTGAGCTTAGCAAATTCTAACAGCCACAAATCCTTTTATTATCAAGAAATATCGCATAAGCGGCCAAGTCGGTGTTCTACAATTTCAAGTGTAAGCAATACAAGACGAGTATATGTAAGCCACGTAGTAAGTAAGCTGAAGCAACCCGTATAATTACTTGTATCAACCATCGCCAACTAAAATGGTCAGTTAGCCTAACTAGTCAAGACAATGTCGAATCGTGAGAAGCGAAGCCAAAGTAAGTACTTCACTGGCGATGTGTGTTACTCCCAGGGTAAGATTCCTCGGCTCTCAATGTTCGAGGGGCCTTGCGGACAATAAACGGTCGACGTCTATTTGGCTATGTGGCCATTTCTACATTCCTGCTTTCGTCTTCCACCAATATGTCGTGAAAGTGTTTCACGTCACACTTATACATGGAATAGTTGGAAAGGCGCTTTAACCAGGGCGTTCCGGTTCAGCTAATTGTGATCGTAAATGAAACATTGTTAATTATGGCATTGAACAAAATTCAGATAAACAAGCAAATCCAAGGAGAGATAAAATGAAACACAAGGAAACATGATGGGTTTTTTGTTTGATTGCTTGTCTTCATGTTCATAATATCTGAATTTGATACAAGGTGACTGCGTTTTGACGACTATGACGACTACCTCTAGCAACTTCGACACCTTTCTTGGCCGTTGTGTACATTATACAGTAATAGTCGTTGACAGAGATTATCGATCAAACTCGCCTTGAACTGATATATCTGCATCAGGTTTGGACTATACACACGTCGAAGTCGAATTCTTGTTTTCTATGACTTTTAAAATGGTAAAAAGAAACAATCTTTCTTCAACTAGGGATTGGCCTCCTCTGAGTTTCCTTTCATATTAATGGCGCGTATGTTCGAGCCCTCTGTAGTTATGTGGTACCTTGGAAATGGCCTCAGGTTAAAGTGAGATCATTTAATAACACTTTACTATATGTTGATCATAACGACTCAAATATATTTGTAAGGTTGAAAATATTAGTGAAATGGGTGATTTCTCTTAGAGATCTTAACCTCGCCATAAATCATTTACTCTCTACTAAATTTTCCCACTTGGTGTTAGGAAACTGGGTTGGGAAAGTATTTTCCGTCGACACGTTTCTGTCAACAAAGTGCAACGAGCTTTTTCACGCATATTTTTTCAGAAATGAGGCCAATATCGTTTGTCTCCTCCAATGTCTCCAGAAATCGTTTGTGCATTTGGGGTTGTGTATTTATTGGGAATAGAGAAGAACTCCACCGACTGCAGAGTTGGACACTTGTTGGACACCAAGAAGTGAACTATACACCATCGTTTGGAGAAAATGTGTGTATTCTGATGTGTAGGAAAGAGTTATTTCCACCGTGAAATAACCAACGCAATGTACAGCTATTGAGAATATTCAACAAAGCCCCACTTATCGTAGTTTCAAGCGACAAAAACTGATCTCGCATTATTTTAAATTTCAGTCACCTGGCAGAGGGGAGTTAATTCGATGCGATCAATTTCGTCACGTATATTTTAAAGTTAGCTTGCTTGATTAAAATCAGATTTTCTAGATTCAAATTCACCCAGCCTGAAGGACATATCCTTGTGATTATTAATTTGCGCCCCACCCCACCCGCACTTGCCCATGCATAACACGCCTACACGTAGCCAACAACTTGGCACCATCTTTCATTGTAGTCTCTGTAAGGCAAAATGTATCACGACAAAATGCAAGTCACATGATTGTCTACTTTGTAATGTTTTTTTTTTAACTGTGGCAGTTAGTCTTCAATTCTATGGGTAAGTTTATAAGACAACAAAGGAAGATGTGAATGCTGTGTCTTCGTCACCTATCTGCATTACTCATGTGTTTAATGTAAGGGGCGTACGATGTGTTTAAGTTTTGATTACCTTCTTATTTCCTCATTTCGACTGCAAAAGTACCATCAGGTTTTGCAATGCATCGTCAGTGGATATGACATTATCTGTTTACAACCAGTGATCTGTGTGGCATTGCCATATTGAAATAGAACACTGACATCCTTTTATGATAAGTTTGTGATGTGTTCGAAGTACTCTGTTAATGGCTATGAATGTGGTATACGGCTAAACCCTATGATATAGTATCACCCGGAACAGCAAGGTAAACAGAGACGACTGACGTGTAACCTTATCTGAACATGAAGGGAGATCATTACAGTGAGTGACAGCGCTTTGAAACCCGGCAAGTTATGAAAAACACACTCCCGTCTACAGACATTAAACCAGGTCTTAAGGTAGGAATCAAAGGTTGTCCTTGGTGTTTGATCGACCGCACTCCTCAGCGCACAATGTAATAATAAACACGATAGAAACTGGGGAAAAGTTGGAATATTGGAATAAAACTAATAGAAGGGAATAGGATAACGTGCATGGAATAAACACAGCCAAGTATTTTTTATAGAAAGGTAATAGAATAGAAACTTATTGTATCCCATGTAGAGATATAATAGATTCCATGAACCTTTCCTTTATGCCAGCTAATGAGTAGGCCCTATGGACGGAAATAGAAGAACGCTTTGACATTGTGACAGATGCATTTCACCAAGGACAGCATATGGGGTCGAGAATCTGATGTGGCTTAGAATTCACTTTTCCATTCATAACAGTTCACTGTTTTATGCTGGTGTAATTTGGGATGTTGTTTTGTCTTAATTACGGTGTACCCCATACCCCATCGTTAGATGCACTCCACAAAAGAAAATGCGATTTGCTAAGCCAATTGGTGCCACGTACTGTTCAACGTTAGTTTGGTTTGAATTGAATAGATACATATTTTTGATTGTCTACGGCGGAATTTGGTGTTTTAATGAGTCCAATATTTAGAAATCAATGACTCTTTCATGAATTTCGATTAATAAAACGCAGGGTTGGCTTGCACGTAGCAAAAAATTTTGTCAGCCTAGTTGTAATTCTCCTTGCAATTAATCTCTGGGGGAAATAAGTGAATGGAAATTTGTAAATTAAGGAAGTGTTTTCTGCTCATTTTGCACACGCAGTTGAATGCTTTGTATTTTCCCTTTTTTAAGGTCATGGTTTTTTAAATAGGTTTGATATATCATCTTTGTGGGCAATGTTTATAGCTTTTGTTTGCTGTATACAATCGAGACCCAGAGCCACGTAAGAATGACAGTCCGACCATTATATAAGGTATGGCGGCAAGTGATACAAAATATTTTGTCAATGTCACATATTTAATGTAAGTCACCTAATCATGTTACTTGGACATTCAATTCCTACATACTACTCGGTCTATATGTATTTATATCCCTGAAAAGGCATCTTGCTGGAGCTAACTATATAAGCATCGACATCCTGTTAACAAAATGCTCCATCGATAACTCAGAGATTTCGCGCAGCAAAGGTTTCACATATAGATGTCGTTTCCGTGCAATTCTGTGTACGGGAATATTGTAATTGTGTGAAGAATTCTGCACTGGTACGATGTTTTTGATTTGAAAGTTTACTTCCTGAGCTCATATTTATATTGCGGTATACATTTTCCTAAACCCAACTTCTTCTTTCCTTCTCTGAAGGAGAATAGCTTGGTTTTGTCTCTACTGAGTAACACTAGCAATGCTCTTTTGTTAGTTTTGCTATTTCGTCGCACACTCGTCTTTTGTAATATATCGAATTCACTTTTTCAGATCTTCGTCGAAATGTCTCATTATAAGTTGAGGCTTGTGGATATTATAAATATGTGGTTATGTGAACTTTACAGAATGACTTAATCCATTTCCTGCTTTGCATATGATATTGCATGTACTGCAGGCTTGAATAAAACTCAGCTGTTATTTTCAATGTACCATAAATGACGAGAGAAGACATATTTTTCAAATGGTGCGGTAGCATTTATTTTTTCGTATATCCATGTACAAGAGTCAAGTAGACAATCGCTTTATATGCGATTAACAGACTAGATATAATGCCTTGAAAAAGGGAGAACGGTGAAAATCGCACAGCCAGTTCAAATATACCTGAATTTGGTATGATTGTAGTCTTGGATCACATACAGAACATACGATAGAAGATTTGGTTAGAAAAATACTGTTATTCTCTTGGAAAAAAATATGCAAATATGGAACAGTTAAGTAATTATCAGTAACAAGTGTTATTATCCGTACTATATGACGCAACCTGTGGGTAGTTTTGCGAAGTGTCTCGGGTAGTTTGCAAGACATTAAAATGCTGAAGAAGAATGGGCATCCTAACATACACCATCAAACAGGATCACACACAGGAGAAGTATACAGATGTCCATAGTAATGTCCAGGTCCGTATTATCGCAATCGAGGTGGACACTTGTAAACACAAAGCATACACTATATATATATATCAATTAATAATTCTCACTTTGCAGCAGGTGGAATTAACCAAAACCTTCCGATAACACAATTATAAAATGCTTCAATAAATGTAAGTAGGAATGTGAAATAACGCTGACTTTTCCTGACCCAATCAAAAACTAGTATAAACTTTAGCAAATTGTTAAGAACGTCTTCTTATCATATTTGGCGATAAAAATCAAACTCGTGTAATTATCAGTACAGATATATAGGCAGAAAATTCAACAGGTATGGTTACTATAATTTTTTTTTAATGACAACTAAAGAGTGAGGGATGTCAATAATTCTACCATCACATACTTTTATGCAGCGTGGTTGCTCTAGCAGCGTTAGTGGATTATGTCTAGTAGCAGGACGGTATCAGTGGTGGTAAAGGAATGCACAACGGTGGAAGAGGATGAAAAATGCTGGAAAATGGTAAAACAAACACACTCCAGCTGACAAACGATATACCATGAGGACCATAGATTTGTACAAAAAGTCACCTAGAACACCCTCCCGTATTCACAGCGATAGCGTAAGGCAGATGTAGGGGCAATAAGGGGGCTATGGCAAGGTGAGAGGTCATTGTGTTAAAGACACGTCGTTTGTACATCTAATTTTATCATTTAGCACAGTTTCTATCCCGCCGGGTCAAAAATGGAAGAGGTCGTGGATAGTGTATGTTCATTACACATTTTAATCCGTTCTGGATATGGCATTGCGCTTATATCAGCTTGTAACGTTCCCAAATGTACAGTGTGCCAACAACCTCAGCTTACAATAAGGTTGGTAATGGCGGCGTATTCATGGAATGACACGTCCAGAACATAATTTGTCCCGTCTCTCGTGTCAAGACTGCAAATGGATATTCCTTGTGTTTCTTTAAAACTCAATTAGCCATTTTTGGAAGATTGTAAAGCCCTTCATATTGTTCCAAAGGGTGATTGTGAAGAAAACAGACAGTTTTGTCACAAATCACACAGTCACAGCGTCCACTGAACGCGATTTGTTGTGTGCTTGCTTGAGTGTCCTCAGACGCATACGTCCGCGTGGAGAACCAACTGTCCTTTCCGGTGTGTTTCTGTTGCTGCTAGTGGTGTTGTTATTGGTGTGTTTGCGGGAGGGCTCCGGAGATTCACCGCTGCCTTTCCTTGCCAATGGCCCACCTTCGTTGTAATTATCCTGTGCTTCACGTAACTGATTAATCCAAGCCATCTGTAAAAACACGAAAAGAAACATGTTTAAAAACAATTTAAACTATACTTCTATATATAACCATCTATCCCTCCTCTCTCCCCCCGGGAACAGAATTTCAAAGTATGCGAGGATATTTATTTTACTTCATGGTTGTTCTTTTGATATTTGAGCATTTTTAAGATGGTGGTCAGTGTCATAGGCGAAGGGAACCATGGTGTCCGACCTGTGGCGAGTCACTAGCCAGCTGTCTTGCGTGAAATATACCACAGTACTTGGTGGAAGACATCTGGTCTCCGGTGACATTCATGCTAGACCATTCGAGAGAACTTCGCTTTTCATTTATTGTCAGCAAGGCAACGAGGTAAATGGAAAGAAGGGAATATTTAAAAAAATGTGGAAGTGTCGAATATTTTGTCTGGGGCGATCAAAAAGCAAGCACTATAAACACTCGGCCAAGACCGACTTCATTTTCCCCCAGGTGAAGAAAAGCGAATGGCAGCCTTTACCAAAATACAATGAAGTAAGTTTATTTTATGGATTTTTAAGGAAAATTTGGTTCCGAGTTTACATGCACTCAAATTATACCGGTTTTTATCTGATTCCAAAGGCCTATATATAAAAACAACACTTACCTTTGACGCATCACTGCAGGCTTGTAGTGTGTACACACCTATAATTTGTTGGTACCGACTGATATGCACCAATACAAACGCTTGCTTTAAACCGGGTGCTGAAATGTGAAAAAGATATGAATGTAAATGTCAAAAATAATGAATGCAAATGCTCGAGCCATAAGAGTAGTCGACACAATCGGATGTAATAACACAGAGTGTGAAGTCTTCAACCTGGCACAACATGAGTTGTCTGGAAATGCCTCTTTTGTCAACCTTACTAATAGCCACACTTTGGCCGAATATCCTTTCAGGATGTAAAACTATACTACATATTATTATAACACAGTATGCATTACGAAAAGCCACTGGGGTGGCTGTTTGATGGTTTCTTGGTCACTGTAAAATATGCTATATTTCAAATACGGAAAAGGTAAGCTGAATATTAATCGAGGTGTCATGACAGATATTTGTATATCACTCTCGGTACTATAATGGACCTTTCTGACCAACCTCCAAGACAACGTTCAACAACAAACTACGAAAGAAGTAAGAAAATCTATAAAATACACATACATGTGCATAAATATACATTTATAATGACTAGGACGGAATCATGTAAAGAGACACAGTTTTTAAGAACACCGGAATGAATGTTTATTAAACACAACAGCATATATATATATATATATATATATATTACTTTCTGTTTCAGTCACTGTAGCTGACCATTACAAGAAATGAATCGCTAAGCGAAATATGGATATCACCGTTCAGGCCGTCTAAACTCGCGTTCATGCGAGTACAATGTGTCTTTTGGATGCAAGCTTTGAAAACGCGAACCAAACTGAAAAATGTTCGAAACAACATTTGACATGAACCAGTTTCCTGTTGCATATAACTGGTTTAGGCCAGCAGGTAATGAAATCTAAACCATCACCGACATTATTACCATCCAAGTTATCGCCAAGAGCTATGCAGCTTGATCAAAATATATGTAGGTGATATTGCCCTCTCTGAAGAACATCCTGTGCGCTTTCCTATCTTCGTTTTAGTTTGCGTTTGAGCTTCATTCCAAACGAACAGCCCGCTTTACCTTGTGGCTGAAGGTGCCTGTTTTGACAGCAACGTATACAAACTGTTATCGGTGTGTCCTTGTCAGCTGCTGTTGACAGGTGCATGTCCGTCGCCTGAGCTAATGTCTTCAACCATTTTCCTGCCTGGCGAAAGAGTAATCAATTTCTGCTGAAAATATCGCACTTCCATGTTGCGAGGAGATTGCCGTCTATTTCGGTCAGCCACTTACCGGCGCCTTCGGGTTGAGAAACGTCATGAACGCTAAAGCGATCCAGAGGAACGGGTTGCCTGTAAACGATGTAGGAACCAAGGTCCATGGGACTAGCTAGCGAGGGCCTTTGAGTCATCTCATATACAGATGTTTTCTGTAAATATATAATAGGTAAATTATATACATATGTACCACAAAACTACAGCCTTTATAATTAGATCATCAAATTGGTATTAGCGTTTTGTTATCATATTTCAAATTTCTAGTTCCAAATTTATACATGTATATATACCCTGCGATAGGCAGCTATTTCGACCCCAACACATGAGTTACATGAGTAAAAATGGTTAATTTTTACCAAATAAAGTCCAAATACAGAAGCTGGAAAATGTGAAGAATAGGGATGTACATATTAAGACCTGTGACATTAACGCGCCTGCCTTCTTGTCACAACCGCCATAGAACATGGCCATCGGTAAAAGCCTTCAGGAGGCGGAAGCCCTCTGAAACCTAACGGAACAGCGCCTGTCGATCTATACAACTGACACACGCAATCAACTTCTAATATGTTTGTGGAAGTGACGTTGTCACCTTGGTAATTTATTGCAGTCTAACAAAAAACCGATCGCAAAAATTTAATCGCTCAATCATAACTCTCCAAACAACCTCAATCTTCAGCAACGTTCGAAGTGGTAACTCAGGCTGATTCAGAACTCATAACAAATTAGAAAGAAGACATAGTCTCGCGGGGAGCCAGATTAGTTGTTATTATCCATTCACTACAAGCCCCCTGCCTGTTTTGCTCATTCTGTGTCACTTACTTTTCTTGCGGGTTTTTTCAGTTTTGTCAGTAGTAAAATATCGTCAAACAGAAACAAGTGCATCTCGACATTTTTTGCAGATTCTGAAATAAAAAAATGAGGACATAAGGTCGAGGGTGAACTGTTGCAAATGACACACTTTAATGTTTAACTCCACTACAGAGGAGAAAACTAACTATTCACCAACGTAACTGTAAGCTGAGAGAAACAAGATACTTACTAAATTAGAAGTCAAGTTCAAGATTCATCAGATTGTCATGGAAACAGACGTTAATTTTAATTGCCTTGAATTTCATGACCGTTTCTCAGAGTATAATGCAATAAACTAGCATTCGTTAATGATTTTCTATGCGCCAACTTTATAACTGTAACATTCCCTCAAAATATGTTTCATTGGTCGATTTAACAGATTTCCAGAAAAATTTCTCTGCGCCAAGTTGAAAACAGCTTAATACCTACCTACTAGAGCCAGCGGACCTTCGAATATCAACTGTCTCTTGGGACTCGCAAGCAGGCGCTCACAAGGTTGACGGAGAAGGGTGGACCGAAGAAACTAGAAAGGTAAAACAGCAAAAACAGGTAAAACTGATCATGGGCAAAATTTCACATTGTTATTGTACGAGCTTTCACTGTACACAATCTTAACTGCCTGTTGCAAAAAGATATCTTATACCCTAATTGACAAGTCCACGGTCAGTATATTGCACTCCAGCAGACTCAGTGAAGTGGCTATTTCGAAGCAAAGATTTGCTAATGAGGTCGCCATGGATATAAAACCAGGCCTGTCATAATTTCCTATCGCAAATCCACAAACCTGGCATGTACATAACCCATGTTATGAGAGTTTCCCTGGGAATAAAAGCATTCTTGCGCTCTCTGTCATGAGCCATTAGCCGTAGGTATGACATATAGTTTATGAAATTCTAAATGGATGTCTAAAGGGCGGTTATTACCTGAAGGCTTGCTAAGTTATGTCACCGGAAATTCCATGCATACACGAATAGCTTCTTCGGAGGATTACTACCATAAACTGAGCTCATTGCAGGCTTGCCATAGACGATGCTGTCGTTATGTACAACTGTGCAGGTGGCATGTTATTAGTGTGTATGTGTGTGTGTGTGTGTGTGTGTGTGTGAAACTAAATAAGAAATAACCCACTGCATTACCTCCGGTATATACGTCTTCGGGTCAAGTTCCGTAACCGGAGGCCAGACAAGCTGCTGTTGGATTTCCTGAACTCGTTCATAATTTTTCAGCCATTTCATCTTATCCTCAAGTTTCTCTGAAGAAAAGGGCTTTCTTTAATGGCTTTAATGTCATGACTTCACATTCACATTTGAACATAGGTCTTTGCCTACAGAGAAAAACTGTGCAGTTTCCCCTTCCCAACGCATAGCTGTAGTGTTAAAGCTTGTATGTTTCGCATATTCAACACTTGGATATTCCTGTAAATTTGTATATGATCACCAATTGTGGTCAGTGTATATGGTGACTATTTTTGGTGAATTAACCTTTAGCGTTTGTGCACATCATTTACAAGAATGGTTTTACAAATTAAAACATATACATAAACTGCATCGTAACCAACAAAACTAATCTATAGAAGACTTCAGTTATTAGTAAACACTTGGCTTCAAGAGATTATAGTGCATCGCAGTAAATATGATCTTAAATCTTACTATTCACACCTCTGTCCCATTCCAGCTGTTATAATTTTGTCCTATTAATCCAGTGATAATACAGCCATTTTATAAATTTCAAGGAAAGGTATTTCACAATAATGGACCAGCCATTTCATCGGTTCAACGTTAATGCCCTACAATGAATTAAATCGAGTTCGAAATAAGAAGGTAGAATGATACTTACTAAGTGAGTTTTCGACCTTTTCGATCGACTCGGTAAGCTGCCTCCTTTCCTCATAGTTTGGGGTGTACTTTCTTATGTTGGAAAGAAGAAGGGGCAGCTTAGTGCAGTGCTGCATTGGAGCCACCAACAGGTCTGTCAGCTGGAGCCGATTGCAGCGAGAGTCCTGTTCGCAAAACTGCAAAGGAAGGCAAGATTTAAGGGATGACTTCACAACACCGCGACTCTGTCCTACGACCTCCTCAAATATACTTTATAATTAAAGCGCATATCTGTATCCCATAAAAACTGTCGCAAACAGATGTGATAAAGTTTTGATGCAGGAATAACTGTACAACAACTAAAATAAACATTCCATAAAGTCTCGAAATAAATTGATTCATTTAACAAATGACGAATTGGTTTATAATATAGGATATATCTACAGAACGCATGCATTGAGGAAATGCATCAGAATGGACCGTTACCGATTTTATTACATGCGCTACATACAAGGGAGTGGTGAAGTTTTATGCTCACTGTTGATTCGACAAAAACATTTCTAACCCATTAAAACTTAAAACCTAGTCACAATGCTCAGCGTTTTGCATTGGAAGTTCAAATTACGGACAACATTTTGGATACCATTTATTAGGTGTTCATTAAATGTGAATTTCTAGAACCCAGAATAAGTTTTAAAATCATATTTCAAATTATGACATATGTCAGAAATGTTTTTTTTTTCGTCGACCCCTGAGTATTTGTACAGTCATTAACGTTAATCATGATATTTCCCTCCCTCTTATCCAAAGTCCTTATACCTTTTCGAATTCCCCGAATTCATCACTTTTTCGTAACTGTTCAAGGTAGTTCAGTGCCGTCATATAGTTAAGACAGTAGGTGTGGTATACTCCTCCGTCGCGTGACAGTGCCGAAAACTGAAACATGAGAACTAGGCTGACATTGGCTTGTAACATTGACGTGTCTTATGAAAAGCGTTATATAAAAAAAAAGGTGTGTGGGACAAGAAGCAACTGGAGAAATTCATGTCTAAATTTAAATTCCTTTGAGCTTTTCACAAAGCTTTTGTTACAATGAGCGTTCAAATATGCTCGCGCATGTGTTTGCAGAGTTTTACATTCGACGGAGGTCATTTGTCATCCATTCATGTATCTAACAAGTTTGTGCGCCACACATGGGGAATTTCTTCGGTAATTGTCCGAAGGTCTGGGATTAACCCCGGGAACTCTGATCACTGACAGCCATTACAAGAGTGTAAATTCTTGAGAAAGGCGTAAAGAAACTATAAAACATTGAAATAAATATATGCTCATGTTTTGCGTTTTACATTTTTTTTACTAAGAAAAAGATAATAACAAGGCGTTGTTTCGAATCTGAGGAATCCACACTATTTATAAATTATTAAAGGAAACTAAACGTTGATGACAAGACCTTACCCTTTGAAAAGCTTTTATTAAAACCTTTGTTCGTCCAAAATCAGTGATGCTCATGTCTTTCAACAACGCAGAAATAAAATCCTTACAAAAAGTGTAGCTCACCTGGATAATGAAAAGAAAGACATACGATAAAACATATGTAATAAAATTTTGGAATATTAAATGCGTGTCGTTGTCGCAGGGAATACAATCAAAAATTACTTTATGACGGATTTCTTTTATAACTTCCTGTCAAGAGATCGGATTTCACATTACCAGTGCAGTGAAGCCTGATAGTGCATCCTTTGACATGTGTCTTCAGGCGACACAGTCACAACGCCAGTAACACAGAAACCAATCACTCCAGAGGAAACGACGAAGAATAAATGTGTCGCCATTTATATAAAAGCCATAATCATACGCCTAATAGGAGACCATGCTGCACTATCTATAGCAAATAAAAAAGGATGGGATATTCTTAGAAAACTACAACTGCTTCTTTACGTCACAGACGGCCCCCAAAATTCTAGAAAACAGCATACCCTCCCTCCGTAAAAGCAAAGACTGTTAGTAAAAGGGGGCTCATATTTGGGCATAACGTACATAGCACAGTTCATCGAGATTGCCGAAGATATCACGCGGCTCTGCATACATGAGAAATCCCTCAACCTGTACTTTCTTTAACGGTTCCATGAAACACTGCAATCAGAAAATAGCATTGATGTAAATATTCAGCCTCTAACACTCCATGGAAATAGTCTGTTACTTATTCGCGTCTTGATAAATGTCTGTTCTGTCAAGTCTTGGGCAACTCTGCTTTCGCTATATTGGTTTGGTTTGGTTTTTACATAGCCTAACATCGTTGTGACATTTCGCAGCCATTTGGCATTATCTGCTGACACGCATAATTTAAAATCCCCAATACATTTCACGTGGATAAGCTTTTGCGTTAAACTTCGACCGAGAAATAATTAGAAAACCACAAAGAAGTAGCTTCAGATAAATCCTATCATTTTGGTACTATGCTACATTTCCAAATACATGCACACTGGGCATTTATCGGTGTCTTTTGAAGACCTTGAGAGAGTTCGTCACAGGTTGTTACAATTGTGAGAACTTTACCTCTAATAACACTTCAAACGCGATTCCAGAAGCCTTATTATGCCGTGTGTTGACAATTGCAAACGAAACTGTCAATATCGCAGACAGTGCTCCCTGAAAACGCTTGATCGCGGTAGCGAATTAGTTACGTTAGTTACTAATTAGTAACTCACATGTTTCAGCACCATGAGGTGGTCAATCAAAAACACGCATTCACTACGAAAGAGTTCCCATACCGCCTCGCGGCGTTTCTGTTCACTCTCATGCAGGCATATTGGATCTTGTTCCTTGTCTGTGCTGGCGATCAAGTCTGACCAGTGGGTGGTCTGTGAACATACAGAAGGAAAAAAATAGTTCAAGTAAGTTCAACTATCTAACCAAAAGCTTTTCCGCCAAGGCTCGTGTGCTAAGCCTTAGCGTTTCCTGAAAACATGCCCTTATGTCTGCCCAACGACATAAAAGTTAAAAACACATTATTTCTGAGATTCAGTTTGCTGGTTCGTTTCATTGAAAATTAAGACCTTTGTTTTTTGTTTTAGTTATACGTCAGCGGTTATGTTCATGGGTGAAGGAAACAGACTTGTCCAGAGTGAAACACCGCCCTCCATAAGATTCCTGACAAGCCCCCAGACTTAAAGCCGCAGTCAACCAGCGAAATCTGGATGCTAGCTTCTGACCTCAGTGGCCACGACCGCCAATAAGGGCCCTGGAAAAATATGTGATAATAAAATAAGGGTGAACGCATGTGGATGATAACAACGGTGTCCTTTCAATCACGTGAGCATAAAATACAAACTACACTGCAGCAGGCATAGTGTACTTACCTTATAAGCAGCTAAATGGTTATCCTTAAATTCAGACATCTTCATGTGAGCCAAAATATCCTCCAAATGAGTGAGTGATTCTTTACTTTTGGTTTTCATCTGCAAAACAATTGTACATATTACACAAGGTGGATATTGTGACTTATTTGTTAACAAACTCATGATCTTCTAGACATGCACAGTTACCCAAATCAATGAGGCTATTACAGTATGTAGTTGAGGAAGCCATCGACCCAATACTATTATGGCAATATTTTGTGCTTGTATGACAAACTTACCAGTTTTAAGAGGGAAAAAGTCTGTCTCGGCTTCTTTGAATCTGAAAAACAGTGTTCGACTGGAAACATCAAAATGGATAAGCCAGAAACAATCAGCAAGGGTAAGACGAATGAATTGGCTGTGTCTACTATGTCAGTCACAATAAGTCAAAGTGCATGATGAGTAAATGAAATAGGGGATTGGAATCCTTCGGTTGTCATGACAGCTACACATCGATACTCTCTCTTTGATATCCATATCCTCCCACGTACCATCAGCTTTAATAAAGGTTTATTACTTCTTATCGCAAATGATAACATCCATCCAAATATCACTAATCTTACACAAGGCACATGGATTACTGCATGACGTAAATCTCCAAAACATGCAGCAGAGGAGAGTACAAGAGAGTGGCCGGTGCGCGAGGAGGACTTACAGTATGTGTTGATGTTGTACTTGAATGTATAGCTATAAGTAGCACCTATGTTCTGGTGCTCACCATAATGCGATTCACAAAACATTAATATTGACTTACAATATTGTGTAATAGTTTAAGATGCACTAAGTCCACAAGAGCTAATGGTCTAACTTAAACCTATGACCTGAGAAAGTTAGCTATGGGTAAACACTCATAGAACGCTATTAAAGGTATATAAAAGTACCGTTACTCGGATATATGAGTAAACAAGAAGCTTCTGATTCCTGATTTAACAGTTTGATTGTCTACATGAACGATAGGAATTTTTAGAACATGTGTCGTCGTGTTGGCTGATGGGTCTTAATTGAAGACTTAACAATAATACTGATGGAATATCGGAGTGAACACTGTTCGTGTTCTATGCATGTCTATTTGTAATGTGTGTCGTAAAATAACTCCTTCAGAGAAAGTTAGATACACTAACTACATTTACCACCCCAGCTTACTTCTGTCATTAAGGCAGCCGTGTTTTCCTTTCTTCGCGATTGTATTTACCATTGTTATCTAAAAAGTTGCCTATCGATTAAAACGAGGGCAAAATTCTTCCGTTCGTAATTAGTTAATGGCAGTTTGTGCTTGTCAGGCTACAAAATGTCTTTGTTCCTTAGCATCCATGCTATATATATATATATATATATATATATATATATATATATATATATATATATATATATATATATATATATATAAACAGGAAAGCTAAGTGGCTGTACGCTGCCTAATTCTTGCAGGCTAATGCGAACGTTTTATCACAGAGGCATATATGAAGAGATGTGAGAACAATTGTGTCCGGAAACTAGGCAGTATTGAAATGAACACCAATGAAAGAAATACGTTATTATGTAAATGGGAATTTTTTCACATGCAGAGGTAATGTCATCTACACTGAATCATGTTGAAATGAGATGTTCGTCATTCTGTGGCACAGCTTTTTGAGGCCTGTTTTGTCTGTGCTTCTGGGTATTGTGTAAAAGATCAGATTTGTTTTTTGTGAGAGCGCCATTTCTTTTAAAAATGCGCGTTACATATGGTACGCGTTCTTGAGAATTCGGAATTCGATAACAAAGGTTGACTGATCTGTGTCTTAAAATTGCATTGGGTAAGGAGACTTTCCGTTGAGGCTATATCATTTGGACTCAACTGCATTGCTGAGGGAAAGGAAAAAATATGTTACCATCCATTGATCGCGTCAAGACCATTTGTCAGGCATGACAGTTGCCAACCGTTTGTATATAATACTACACTAGATACTGGTTAGTTGATATTGGAGATTTTTGTGAAACTGTTTCGCGGGTTATTTTATCCGATGAAATAAGAGTGTTTTATTCCTCAATCGCCATATAACTTTTTGTGAGCTGTCTGTCTCTGAAATATTAAAAAGTAAATGAACCTATGGAATTCTGGAAGATTTGGAGTATTTTTACAGATACATGGGGACTGTTTCTCCTAAATAGTCATTTGGAAACTCCACCTACTATTGGACTGAGTCTAGAAGACATCTTATATTGTAATCGCGTTTCAGAGTGTCTCTTGACAAAGTTATTAAGGGCTCGTACCAGTCACAAAAGTGTTCAACTTGCATACATATAATCTAAACGTAAGACATTTATTTTTTCTTCCAAAATAATATGTTTGTCGCCAGTGTATTTATTACCTTCGTGAACGCTGACAGTGGACCCATGTCTAACAGCGGCAAAATCAGCTATGGTGTTTCTTTTCAGGAGAAGTTTCTTGTGGTGTTCTTGTACAAGTAAGTCTCCTGGATAAATGCTCATCGTGAGGTCCACAGAGCTGCGACGTCGACGAAACCGTTCGGCTGGATTCCTGCACAGAGATGATTTATCTTACGGTAATGTTTTGTCAACCGAAAACTAAGTTTCAAAAGCTGTTTGCCAGCATGGTTTGTACTGGCCGAACAAAGCAAATGAACGCCAGAACAAGCCATGGAGAAATAAGAATTTAGATGGTTTGCATTGACATATTCATTTAAGCGGAAGAAATTAATGACGAATTGTTACGACATAACGTTTTATTTACGTTTATCTTAACTTCCGCATTGTAAATTATCAATCATGCAATTATAAAATATATTGTGGGGGATTAAAGGTATAACCGACCAGTTTACAGGTTGCTCAATAAAGTCTAACCTAGCCCTCAACATATACGCCTGACCTCATACACAACAAACTACAATGAAGGCTAATCATACACGTCAACATATATGTTCATTACACAGAATGTTTAACCGGACACCGACATTTTCCCACGCCATCACAGTACCTCGCCTTACTTCACCAAGAGTTGATCACATATCTCATACAAATTGCAATAAAACCCCAGGAGGCTCGTAGAATCAATTCCAGGTTATCCTATAAACAGACCCAGTTAAGCAAAGTAACCACGTGTGCTGATTGAGGTGAAGTGACCTTTTGTCTGCAGACTTACCCTGGGCTATCTCCCTCGTCACAAGAATTGCTGGGGGATACGTCAGGTGAGAGGCTTGTGGGCGAGACATCTCCGAAATTCTGTGAACAGTAAACAAAGACAAAATAATTAACAGTAAGCCAGATTATTCATGTTGAGTTTTTTTTTGTGAGACAGACGAAATTCACACCTACACCCATTCTTTTGGGAGTCGAATATTTCGACAAGAACAAGCAGGCTTTGCTCATTTTGTTAAAACGTTGTCAAAACAGCGTTTTACATCAATATTGGATAACTTCAGAGACAGATGTCTCAGACATCAACAAGGATTCTACAAGAACTCTATACAGTTAACAGAGACGCATTTCCTTGATTAAACATTTCACATTTGCCATTTTCGTCATCATAAAAACTCAATGGTAGTCAAATTTGGAATTTCTAACATTAGATTTGTTTCAACAATTTAATTAAATATTGAAGATTATCAAAACGCTGACAACTCAACAGTACCATTGCATGGAAGAATCTGCTAATGTATAATTACCTGGCAAAGTGTTACCAAAGTCAATGGAAAAATCTTTAATGCATGTATATCGATACACACTTGCATATTTCGTATTTGGCAGCAAATAGGATATGACGAGAAACGTGTGGGCGATGAGTGATGTATCACATTTAGCTCCGGAAGTCAGTAAGACTTACCTTTGAGTCAAATATTGCGGCTCGTCTACCTCGCCTGGCAACGGGTGGAGACGGCTCACAATCACTTTCCTCCGACCCGCTGGTAAGACTTCCAAGACTTGGCCTACGCACAGCCTGAGGGGAGAAAATTTTATCAACATGACTAAATTTACAATGGTACACATTTCAAGACAAGAAAGTGTGCGATTGTAACAAAACGATGGAGGAGACCTATATTATAGATTTCCTTATGCATAAATCTCGACTTTAAACAAAGGGTAAAAAAGTAGAAGAGATTGCAACCTATACGGGGACGTAGAACGTATTAATTATCATAATGCTGTTTACAGCATTTACAGTCGACCTGGATGAGTATTACCAAAATTTAGCTTTATATCCGCAAATATGATATAAACAACCCATATAGTGTCAGTTTATTAGGTTATAATCATCCCTAATTTAATGACAAAGTTAACAATGCTGTGTTTCTTTAGAGCTTGTGCAAAGCTGTTGCTTACCTAACATATGATTTGGGGAAATAATTTCAGAATACTCTGGATTTCGTTGTGTTCTTTTGCAATGACATTCATCTTATTTTTGATTCAACACTAGCGGCAAGATGCATACATGTGTGTTTTGTTTTCCTCCATGTTTATTTTGTAACTTCGTTCAAGTATGATATTTAACTTATATCTATAATGTGTTCGAACCTGGAATCATTTTTGGCCCGGGGACAGCTATCCATTAACGTCTCACACCCACGCTTTGTATGGCGTAGCAGCTGTGTTATTTTACAATACTGATTAAACCTTACATCGATTCACGTGATCAGAGTCAGTATTTCGATTACCATAAAACATCATTACAACTTCTCCGATGTTGTCAGTCAGTTTGCCGAAACCATAATGCGTACCAATCAACCTGTTTTGTAATTCATGGTTTCTTGTCACACAACACATTTGTTGCTAAACAAAAAGCAAGCTAAACAAGGCCTGAGAGCATAGCTTTTAAATTTCTCAAGTTGCATGTTCGTATGGAGTAATTCTGCCAAAGTTTAACTGTATAATGTTACAGTTCATCAATATTTCTCTGAAAAGATGCCAAAGACATGCTACTAGCGGTTTGTCTGACACTCTTTGGGTGGCATGACAAAGCCAAACTTTCATCGTAGCAACAGTTTCAAATTGCCAATACAAGACACTAAATCCAATACACTGTTATGCCAGCCATGTGTATATGTCTAGCACGTTAAAGCGAACTCATCGGCTTATGGCATAAAGTACACTAGTGACATGGTGATGCATCATCGGTTGGTGACACCTTGACAAAGAGGCTTGTTAACAGACCACACACAGCGAGACCAAACGATTACTTGGCTCCAGTTGTTCCAATATATCATAAAAGCTATTAAAGAAGTACATCAGCACACGACGATTGAATTGGTTCCTTCTTTATTACTGTCCTCATAAGCATATTAAATGAACTCACCCGTTTTGGGACATGCAGCAAATTGGTTTCTTTATGAAGATGCCTGTCACCTGGAGTGGAATCTGCAACGGAATTAATGTTACTTTCATTAGGCCATAAAGTATGACTCTGTGTTATTGTCTTCTATATTAAGATTGGAAAACAAACCACTTGTCTTTGAAGTGTGTCTTTGTCCTCGGATGGGACAAAAGCATTAACTTACAGCTGGGAATATTTGTCAGGAAGGTATTGTGTGTCTGCTATTCAGTACCGCGTTAGCTTGTGCACACACAACTATTACCCACGATATAACGCTGTAACTCCAGGTTGTAGTTCAGCAATTAGGCCAAAGGAATACAGGACTGTACAGTGTGGCTCTCATTCTGTATTGTCGTAGGAAATCTTTTTCCTGTACATCTATGCAGCAGTCTGTTTATAGTAAGTACGTTTTCACAAGGTTGTATATAAACCATGTACGTTAGTAGAAACGAAACTAGACTGTCTTGACTGCGTGGATTTTCATATATATATCTTAAAGATCTGTCTTTTTCTGCTTAAGGACTACTTTATATCGTATGTTTTTGAAAAGAAATATGGTAAATGTATATGTGTGTGTCCATTAGTCATGAACTAAAATAAAGTAAGTCAGTTTAGGCGGACAGTTGGGTTTAGCCCACAACTAGCTATCTAAAAAGTCGCAGCCTTCTTGAGTTACCGTCTATCAATGCGATTGGACCAAGATGATGCCAGCCGAACAGATTCGTGATGACAAATCCGCTTGGATGACATTCATCCAAATGGGGTGGATAAACGGATAAATTTACCTTCCCGTGCATATCTGCCCTTACTTGCCTCTCGAAAAGCCTTTAAGTGCGACAGAAAATGCTTTTTAATTAGATTGTGGTAAACATCTTTGTCGCCGAGCTGTAGACGCAAAGCTCCGCCTAGATGTTAACTACAGTTTATTCATCTGTGATCTCAGCCTTCATTAAGTTTGTTTGCATGCCTGGGTCCGTAATGACTACGGACTATTATACGGCTATGCGGTTTCACGACGCCACAACGTGTTCATGGTTTGTTCTTGCTGGATCCAGCGGCCCGTTTTATAAAGGTGTCGCAACACTACGCCAAGCGCATTTACTATGGTGACGTATCTCCTCACTGTATTCTATCATGGCACACTTTGCGACTGCTTTGTAAAACAGGCACCAGGACAGTAGTATTACCGAGGTTACACGTGAACTCGTCAGGTTGATATCAGCAGCACAGGCTGAAGTGTCTTCCAAATACTTTTAAATAGCAAAGATTGGATGGTTTATTTAATAATTTCATTTTCATTCAAAGCCAAAGTCATTCTTTCACGTGTGTTATAGCGACCATTTTTATAGTGGCGGTTTGAGTGCACAATATAGTGCTCTACAGCGAATGTTACATCATGCAAACGCTCTCCTGTATATCGTCCACTGCTTATTGTCCCCCACAAGTCTCCCACAGAACTGTTCATCCAAACCAAGGATTGACCCTGAACCTTGTGTGTCCTGGCAATTCAAAGACAAGGGCCTTAACCATTAGGCAAGTACGGTTCGATGGAAACTTTTTATATGAGGCTTCAACTGTGCCTTTAAAAGGACTATTTACGGAGAAGTAGTTGGTGCAAGGGGGCTTAAAAATGTCACGCTTGTTATGCTATAGTTAACGCAATGTCTTTCAAAAAGATTTTTGAAGGGTGGAAAAAAAATTCCATCTCTTTCCTGTGGATTTACTTACCATGATTTTCTCCCTTGTGATCGGTCTCCCACGTAACCACCAACTCAGGCACTGCGCCCCAGGGCTCAGGAGAGATCCGTGGAGACGGTAGCACATCTTCTTGAGAACCGCGGCGAAGCTTCCAGAAGTCGCTGATGACCGTGGATAGAGATTCATCTTTGTATTCATCTTCCGATAAGGCACCGTTTTGAACCAGGGAATCTGGTGGTCTACAACACGAAAGGAAAAAGCAAACGCCGATATAACCTTCAGAGCCTCAATATGTTGCCACCTATATTGTACACACAAAATCCCATGTCCTGAGCAACTATGTATTCTGATCGGAGATATAATGTTTGAAGAAATACCTCAAAGAACTAGCACAACCTACATGTAGGTTTCTCACATGGGCTGGTATGTACATATTTTAAATCCTGGTAGTTAAGACATAAAAGACCATGAACATAACTGCTAATGCGTACTCCGTGATTTAATCCGTGTTGTCTCTCTTATCTGCTAGAGATTCTGTTGACAACGATCTGGCGAGAAGCGGTATCACCCATTTGGAGCGGTAAAACGTTAAGGTCCAGTATGTCGGACTTCAGCACTTCCACAAAATTGTCTATCATACAATGATATGTACCGGACCGGAAATGGGAAGGCCTCAGAGCACATTTCGCCTATAGTGGGGAGGCAAATTCCCGTCAGACCCCTAGTTTCCCGAAAAAGCAATCATTCATGAAAAGACAATGATTATTCCGTGGAGTGAACAATTTTCGCCGTGGACAGTCAGAATTAAATTGGGTGCCAGGGGTAAGTATCTTGCGGTGTCTATAGCACCATGACATTCTTGACTCCGCTAAATCTCACCGGGTCTTTGAAGTCGACTGGAAACATCCGATATCATCATCCATTTGCGTGAAGTGAACCAGAGACATTTATCTCCCGGTACAACATAGACACCCGGAAAAGCTTGCGACATCCCCAGCATTCTACGTGTCGGATAGCCCTTGTTATCATCAACAGTTTTACGTAATGAAAGGCGTCGCAGCTCACGTCATAATACCTTATTTATTGGGAAGCATGAGGTTACAGTAGAATATAAGCTGATGGATGATGCGTAGGGTACTCCGAATAATGCATATAAAACAAAGCATAAACATGCCTGATTGCGATTAATTATCTAATCATTTAGAAATATCATTCTATTTTGACAAGCTAAATCGTAAGGAATACTGGCACTGGCATAGGACTAAAACTGAAACACATATCTTCATCTGTTGCCTGTGAACGTCTGGGGCTACTTAATGAAATGATAATGAGCATGGTTAAATGTTTCCTCCTTCCAACCACCTTAATGCTATCCAATATCAACGAAAATAAGTAGTAGTAAACATTTCAAGTTTTATGTTGTATACCGTGTGGCAGCTAGATGTTGTTCCCTGTTAACTATACATTCATGACATGCGCACCATGAAGAGAATGAGCTTAAGATTTCCTGTGATACTCTTCTTTTCCTATCCCGTGTTCAAAAGCCCCCCCCCCCGTCCCCCATGATCTCCACTGAAGAAGTGTCGTTGGCGATGAGGTTAAATACACTACTCAGCTGATATGTGTTTTCTGCCGTATTGCACTTTTGATTTCTGTGACGGTAGTCAGTTTTATAGCTGAAGAAACAACTGCACTTTATCCAGGTAACTGACAAATCTTGTGACTTCCTGTCGTGACTGTGGGAACGGAAGTTGGATTCATTTGTCGCCCCGACTAAACCCAATATTTCATTTGGTCAACGAAACCCAAGAGATAAATAATGCATAACTATAAATAATAAGTGAAAAGAAATCATTTTTCCAGAACACTAGGTAATGAAATGTCGATGTTATTAGGTCAGAAATTTCCAGACATATCTTGGGAACGGGCAATAAATGCACTGTGTTTTCGAGATTCTGGTCTCCAGTTTACGACACCATTTCGGAAAAAAGCTATCCATGGGCGTTAAGTGATATTACATGAAGTTCAATGGAGATCATTTGCCGTCCAATAATACAATAGTCGCGCTGATCTGTCAGAGTTCGTGAAACTGTATGGTACATGTGGGAAAGATAATCAGTTATTTGCCAAATGCCAGTGGTTTAATACTTCGGGCAGTCTGGTTTCTTCCAGCTATGACAATGATCGCCATCATGTCAGTGAAATATTCCATAGTACGGTGCTAACACCAATACGTCTATCGGTCTGCAACCATGTATATGGATTGTAGTCATGTGATTAATGGATGTACACCTTAGACTTGCATAGAATACGAGTATTGCCCAGAGATAATTATTTCGCACCCAAGTTCTTTTCAAAGTAAGCATTTAGTAGCGATAAGTTAACTGCTATCACATGAGAACATCGGTGTGTGGGCAAATGTATCAATATAACGTATAAAAATATATCGATTTTGGAACGGCAAACGATTCACCAGGGCACCTGTTGCTTGACTCACATGTACCTTTGTTTTTCGCACTGCTTACTACACAATGATGAGAATGTTACAAACCAGCTCGCCTCGAGAGACTGATTTTTCAGGTACGGATGCCGCTCTCTGTTGTGCAACAGGTGTACACAAAAACCTGTAGTGTTTCCGATAGATGAGACTCATAAAACTCTCTCTGATGAAATTAAGCGAAACGATTATTTTCATTCAAAGTTGCGTGTTTTTTTTTTTACATAATTCAGTGCAAGGCGTCGCCAACGCTAACAGATAGTCTTGTTACTAACAGTGACTGCCACAGAGGTGCCATGTAGCTGACATCACTCAGTGTGTATGAGCTGATTCATGGCAGTGTTGTGGTTGATCCGGTTTTATTTACACAGTTTAGTATGCATTTATCTTCAAAATAATGCACCATTCAAGTGACAACATGTTCGTAATAGATAGAATTAATGGAGTGCAATAGACTTACCTTAACGATACGCAACACTGACCAAATGTCTGCATCTTGTTCAACATTTGGACCACGCTCATGGTAACACATGAGGCGGTCGTGTCATTTACGATAATTCTCCGGTCATCTTTCTCCAACAAATATCTTTCTCAAACAACTCCAACAAATATCTTTCTTCCTGTTTTGCTGCTATTATCAACAACATCATGACCATCAGTTTGTCACCGCTTGACACAGTTAAGCCATGTATAAGGTGTCTCCAGTACACAATGACAAGGTTAGGTGTCCCCAGTGCACAATAAGAAAAGCATTTCTGATCGTTATGCTTAGTTTTTCTAGCATGTCTTACGCCACAGGGAGGACTTAAACATAATCGCTCTCTGCGAAATAAGATTACAACATCTGTAAAATCATTTCATTAAGCACTGCATTGCAAACAGTGTTGTTGCCACTAAGTGTCTTAAACCACAGTGCATGTCAATTGTTGGCCATCCGATGAACCGGATGTATAATTCCCGACTCATCATCTCCTTTGTTTTCCCTGGGGAAAATCTCAATTTCATCTTCCTGTCTCTGCATTGAAACGTGGTAGACGTTGGAAAACAAGTGTCGGGGCAAACTTACAGTGCCCAGTCAGTTTCACGTAATTGCTGAGTGGTAACCGATGTGGCAATGAACTGAGAGGTAACACTACGTGGAAGAGCTTTTAGGATACCCATCGCCTCTGAATGGTGGCTAGTTCTGCGATCCCTGCCCTGCAGCAGAGGGCTAAAGCACTAAGACTGCATTAATAAGCAAGGATGTGTCGTACCGACTCTTGTGGCTGTCGAGAGGAGCTCTAAGCACGCTGTGACACTCGGGAAAGCAGCAACTTGCTCACCACACCGAGAATGTTCCCCGAAGGTCGTGCTGATCACTGCCGTAATCACCGTGTCGTTGTCGGTTTCAACAACTACTAGTGCGAGTACTGTCATCTAACCTCTGCCGGTGCTTTAAAAGCTTGGGAATATTTTCTTCGCTCTGTGATTCGATCGATCATTACCAAGCGTGCTTATGCTTCATTGGCTGCATTAGTATCCAAGTCTCGGTCATCAAAGAGATAATCTTCCGCATCACCGTAGTCCAAATCACGTGATGATATTTTGTCGGACGATGTAAACGACTACTTTTTATAAAACCTGAGATAATTATATCGAATCTAGTCGTAATAGACATAGCTTTTCAGTTGAACCCGTTTTTCAGTGATTGACTCACGGGTCTTGATATAGGATTTCTGGTTTATTTTCAAGAGTTATAGCTATATTTACAAAAGCGGTTGATTTTCGGAAGAATGGAGTCTCTACAGGTTATTTTTTTTTTGGCACAAGCAATACGGTTTCATGGGCCGACAAAATCGATTTTACTCAGGCCAGCTGGATGCCGGCATCCCTCTCTGTTGTCTCTCCTGCGAAGCCTTCAGCTACTTTAGCCCAATTAATCACATGACAAAAGATGAGATACCTCTTTATCTCTAGACTGCTCAGGTTGTGTAGAGATCAGATGGTTAAATCCCATCGCGCAACCATTTATGAATGAAACAATGGTTGGATAGTCCATCCAAACCAATGAGCTAAATTAAGTTAGCCTTATCCGATAAAGGTACATCGTTTGTAATTCCACTGTCACTTCTCTGTGGATTACTTGCCTACTAAGATTCTACATATATTCTCTATATTTTACAACATACCTTGTACGGTCAGTACCTTGAACATCTTCAATGTTCATTCTTGGCCGATCCTGCAGAGACAGCTTCTTGGGAACGGCAATTTTTACTGGGCGCCGGTAAAGAGACGAATCCGAGAACTTATGACGCACTTTTTGGAAAGGTGGATGTGATAGAAGTTTGTTATATGGTCTTCTGTGCGTTACAGAGAGCCTCTTCTCTGTGCAAACTAGGTCAGAGGATCGGTTTCGGGGTTTACTTCTTCCGTTGTCGTCTGATGACAAACAAGAGTCAATATCACTGTCGCTTTCTTCTTTTGCAAATCTACTTCTACTACAACGTCGCCCGGCACTATGAACATTCAGAGAACATTGTACAGACACATCGCGTTGCCAGGGGAATCGAGCTTCGAAACTTTCCCCAACAATGTCAAATTTGTTATAATTGTCACGATCAGAACAAGACGTTTCAGTTCGTAACGTCTTTGAATTTTGATTCCTTGGGAAACAACAAGTTTCTGTTGTTTTGCGTTCCCTGTATTGTGCGCCGTTACAACTGCTTGTAACATCAGAGAATGCAGGTGACCTTGGGAGGCTGTCATTGAGGGAAGATACAGTGCCAGGAATAAAAGATGTAGAATAATGACGTCTCTTTGTTTCAGCTGTCAACCGTGCATGATGGACTGTAGCATGGCTTAATTTTCGTCTTGATATTTGTTGCTCAGGCCTCTTTAGGCCACCAGAATTATCCAAGGATGGCTGTTCGACCACAGCTAATCGCCTCTGCCTCCTCACCACTCGGGTTCGTGACAGGCTAGACTCGTCACTGTTTTTGTGGAAGCCCATTTTGTGCTCAGTGCCAACTATTCCAAAGACGGTGGCATTCTCCATATGGCTTCCCTCTGCAATAAAGAACATGAAATGGCTATATTAAAGGACACTACCCACACAGCCTCGGGTGAGGACCGAAATTAGCGTTCGCATCAGTTGTTTGCATTATGCGAAAATTGGCATTCTGGTAAGCCAAAATAATGAAAATACTGATACTGTTTGTCTACCTATACATATTGCAAAATGGCTGTTACGTGCTTCTTAAGCAGTTTTTATCAATATTTACATATGAAAAGGTGAGATGAAAGATGAAAACCTAATCTGTAAATAGGGTTACAAATGATTACTTGGTATAGACAGTTAACGCCCCGATGCTTTAAAAATAATGAATATCATGGGACAAATCGGTTGTGCCTTCGTGTGCACAGCGTCAGTCGCACTTGTATAAAATGCCTACCCAGAGAGATTATACGCCGTAACCATGTTCATCAGTCTGCCATTAAAATTTTCAACAAATGTATAGAAAGCAAATGTCGGAGTATTCTAATGAATTGGACTTTTCATTTAAGCAACCTGAAATAGCATATAGTCCTTCATATTGACCAGAACTACATGAATTGTTGTTTGGGAGTTATTGACTACAGATCCGCATTTGCCTTCGCTAAGACCATCTGTTTCGTAACAGTGACAGAAAGTGTGATATTTCTGTATATTTTTCACGTAATCCAAGATTTGGGAGCCGCCTGCACATCATGATAAATCACATAATCATGCTTTTAATTAAACATCTGAACATAAAATCCAAGTTTTTTTGTCAAATGCGGAGACTTCAAAACATGTTGTCATAGTTAAGCGCTAAAAGATGCATTTTCATTATTGTTTTCGGTGACATTTCCCTTTCAGTCATGAAGAAGACAAAAGCCCCTTTATAAATGTACGATGAAGTACACGAGAAATAGGTCAACGCCATTACCGAATGGCGTTGAGTTCCTTTTAGATTGGCCTTTCTCATTAAACATGACAGATACACAATCTCCGGCTACTGTGTGATCAAAACAGCGTTATTGTAGTTTTAGCATACCGCTTTGCCAATTAGGGCTACAGTAAAGTGGATCTATATACCGATTACCGATGACTGACAACACAACAAGTGTACGTGTTCATACACATTCTCCGGAAGAATCCAGCGTGCATACTTACCGACATGTGTAGATTATGTATTACACAAAACCAATGACCATACAAAACGAAGCGAGCAGTGTGGTCTATCCTCTGATACAGTATCCTTTTCACATTGCCAGTGTAATATACCGGTGTGGGTTGAGTAACAGGTTTTGATGTTTAGCGGGTATTTCGATGAAATAGTATGTCAATAATACCGATGTTAATATTTGTATAAAAAATAATCGATGCTTGTTCGGTTCATAGGGTAAATATAAAACATTGTAGGTAAACCCGGCAATCTGGACTTCGTCCGCGCCCCGAGTATAGACCTGGGACAGTCACATTTAGAAAACGTTACCCGATACCTGTAAGGCACATCTCTGGCACAGATTCTGTTATACACAGTACACAGTGTTGAAGGCGCACGACGTCGGCAAAGATCAACAAGTGCGACCTACGAGAATGGCGACGCACAGGAATAATGACCGTTAGATACAAATATTCTAGAACAAATAGTTCTGACCTTCTGGAATGCCTGTGTAGACGGCATTCACTTACGATATGCTCTTACTGAAGTAGCTCCAAACATTTGTGAAGGCTAATATTGATATTTCGTTGAAAACAACAGTGCGTACAAGAGTGCCTTATGTCCTGTTACAAATCCAGGTGTCGTAACAGATATTTATATACCTATCATATTTGAGCGTTTCCTGCTCCAACAGCTTTGTAGGGGGCCGTGGTTACAATAAGTGGTTAAAGACCACTTGTCCTCCCTCAATATGGTGTGCATGTCTGTACTTCAGATGTAGGAAAATTCGTAAATAACTTGCAAATGATCAGTGGTTTAGCTTGGTCACTTCGTTTTCCTCCATTCATAAAACCGACTGCCGAAGTCAAAACCTCTTAAATTTGAGTATGCCGTCAAGGAACAATTAAATAAATATTAAATCATTGCCGGGTGTTCAGGTAAATACCCGCAGGCCCAATTCCAAATACATGTACAACGTAGGAAACATGGTAACCACAAGAAACTAGGAAACTTAGTGTATAGGTTATAGAAAAGGTCTGCCGTTCCAAACGATGGTGACAAGACACAAGAAATTAAATCAGTATCCAAAACGCGCACCATGCAATAATTTATAACCTGTCTCCAATCCAAACCATGCATCACAGCTGTGTCCCGGTCGCAAATGTCATATCCAACGTGGCTATCACATTTAACGGGATACTTAAATGTCCCCCAATCCCTGGACAACGAACATAGACCCAGCCATAAAGAAGAGCACCGGAGAACCCGGATATCTAGTTCACACTCACCCCATAAAAGACCTGCACCACTTTCTAAAGCGACCTAGTGAGAGGGCGTTTGATGGGATATTCTTGACAGACTAGTTTTTGCTGTAACAACCTGTGACGCTGATCGAAATCGTCATACAAAACATAGCATCCAACAAACTCCACCAGACGTTCATGCCACAAGGCACAATATAACACAATTTTTCAGTAAACAATGTATAGTTGGGATCTATTGGCAAAAAGTAAATAAAAAGGTTAATAGCAAATCGTAGCCATGCAGTATACATGTAAAAGTGTAGCAATCTTTGCCTTGATTTGGTTGACAGAACTCACTGTACAATGTTTTTTTACATGACATTGACTGCAAATCGTTATATTTTGCATAAATTACCCTTAATTAAATTAATGACATTTGCAAGTACCAACTAGCAATGGCCCATCGGCACGAGATCGATAATATTAGGAACAACACATTAACAGGTAAATTTAGTCATGTTTAGTTCAGTTAACTTCAGCTCATATTTTTTATTTCCCCAAAGCGGCGCTGTTAAAAGGAGTAAAGCACAAGAAAAAAGAAGAATGGGACTGTTGAAAATTATTACATAAACACCTAAGACACAAACCTGATGTTTACTCATCGACCTACAGGTTGGTTGACTACAGTCATTTAAAATATCTCAAGCACAGTATCATTCAGGATTTATAAACTCTGAAATTCACCGTTGGTACATAACTTTTCAACTGCATGTGTTCAGGTGCAAAAGGATCTTCTTTCCTGACAAATGAACCTTACAGAATTAGACTTTATGTCTAATTTATGTTTTAAACATGACTGGCTTAGTTTTTCGTTGGACCGAATATTGTACGTAGCATTGGTATAAATAAGTAGTACAATCCTGGCTTTATCGCGTTCAGATACTTTTTCGCACCTAGTTACTTAAGTGAACATCAAAATATGTTTTGCTTTTCAAGGTGAGAAGAAACACTGTGATGAAAAACATCAGAAATAATACCTACATACAATGCCATTACAAGGTGGCATATTCCCCGCATTTTTCATGATAACGTTTCATTCAGGATGCATACATGTAGGCCTATACTTACTGTCGTTGAATTAAGAACACTGATTGGAGTATAGCCGCCAGTTTGTCTACTTGGCATACACTATTAATCGAATAGTAAGTCGTAAGGTTTAGAATATACGCCACCTGAACATGCAGTAGTAACTTGCATACACTCACAGTTCTGTTCTGTGGCATTTCACCGTGGATGGCACAAGACCACGGTTTTGGAAGAATTATATTTTTTGAACCCATCTTGGTAGAACAGAGTGGCTCTAGTGAAAAGAAATAATGACCAGGTCTATAATCCTATTAACGTATGTTGGCTGTTTTCCTTGAGAAGGGATTATAATTCTAGAGGCGGATTAAGGTCAGCCGACAGATTAGCTTTCGAAAATGTCCAACCTTTACTCAAGACCTTTCTTGAAAGTGGTGCATCTCACGCTGGGCCATTCTTTATGGTGCACCTGCATTGGATTACAAGTGTAACAATTCCATAAACCTCCTGGATATTGATCGCTCAGACAAAAGTAGAGCAATTCAAACTTCTCTGTATGTACATGATGAGGTTTCTATATGCCACACTGAAATAATAGGTCGGGAATGGAAAATAGGTCTAAATTTAAAGTGTCTTGTAAAATGTTATTTAATGTCATTGACTGAAAATGAAGCCGGACAAAAGACGTTTTAAACAGGGTGATCGAGTGACCTGTCATAAGCATTATGATTTGACTCTTCAGAGTTCTCCCCCCTACTTGTCTATATTAAATTTGTGTACTTATTTCAGAAGATGGTGGAGTTCGTAAATATAACCTTTGGCTACATTTGTTATCTAGAAAACTCACTTTTCTTAGAAGGGAAGAGAGACTGCCGCATAGTACGGTGCCGTGTAACGGAAGACGTAACGCAAGTAATCAGCCGAGGGAGGGAGGGAGGGGGTGCTGAGAAATGTTTAAATGGGTGGGCGGTACTGACAAGAGGTAGGCCTGCATGTGTTGCCGGTTTTTCACATCTGCCAACATTGAACACAAATAACAGCCCCACTACCCAGTGGCTGGGTAGGAGTCGCAGCATGCAGTGCTGGAGGTGTGGGGAGAGGTATTATACTGAAACGCCACATGCATCAGCTGCTTATACATACCGGTGTTGTTAAGTTTAATAACCATAAACGGTTGAACAAATCAAGCTGACACGTACACGGTATGTGGAACAAATAACGTGCAGACTTCAACATGTGGTTAAAACAAATCGTAAATCAACTGTAACCAATCTCCTCAGGGAAAGAGGAGCATTCCTTCGTGTCTCTTTCACTACCAAGTTACTGTAGTTATACGTTCGGTTGCATACTCAAGCAAACTGTTATACCCATGCAGATGAATAAAAGAGCTTATATGTAAGTGGAACCCGACAGAAAGTTCAATCTTGAATTGCGAAAGTACCATTTTTTTACTTAATTTCTTTTATACACGCCTTAAATTTGTGTTTTGTACAAATCAATACTCTTCATGATCAAATATTCCTGCATTTGGCTTGTAACCAAGCTAATAGTTTATATAAGTGATGAAATTGAATTATTTTTAAGACGTACAACAATGAAGTTGGTAATTGAGGAGTTCAGCGGTTGTGTGTAACCATACATACCAATTCTACTATACAGTAATCAATTTTTTTAGTTTAGTACAGAACTACGACTAGATCATCTTGGTAGTAATTCAAATCCTACCAAGAAATAAGCCTTCAAAGTCTTCAATCAGCAAAGGCTAACTGACACGTCCACTTTAGGCGTATGGAAGTATTAACAACACGTGGATTTACTCAGTTCAAGGCAGCTCTACTGCTATAAACATGCCACCTATTGTGCACAATCATGTAAGATGTGGACAACACGAACACAGCACATGGCGGTAACACTCGTTTCAGAGGTTAACACTAGTCGATGGGCACACTGCCTGAGTACGTTAGGAATATAATCTTCTTTGCATTACTGTATTAAACAGTTTCAATTATCGTTTGCGGACACGGTGTTTATCAAATCTAGATGGTGATAAGAAACGCTAAACTAAGCTGAACTGATCCACGGCCGGTGTGTAGTTAATATTTCTTTTTTAAGTTTTAGCATTTATATACATTTATATATCAACTATACGTCAACATATTACACTTTGCTTAATTCGCAGATACGACTGCACAATTTTAAATAACGGTTTATATTGGTGTATGTATGCGCGGCTGTAAAGTGTGACACAAAAACCAGATTGATTTTACTCACAGATAACATGGAAGTCCAGTCGATTTAACAGGGGCATCTCCATTTCTTGTTATAACACACAACAGTAAGACCGTAGGATCTGTACTTAGATAACAATTCCACTGCAAGGAAAGTTTCAGTGTGCGCAGGTTTTGTGAGATACACACGCTAACACTGGTCAGTATGGCGCGACAACTGTTAAGGCCCATGTGTATTGTTCCACGTTGGCCACAGAGACATCAGTACAGTCTATCTGAGAGCTTCGGGGTACACTAAGCCATGTGTAAGTACGTCTCTTGCAGTGTGCTGTGCCATCTTGATCTCCTGGACGTGCATCTATGGCGTTCTGGCTGACTACACAGTGACATCTATCGCCCAGAGCCTGATCAGCACGACCATTGGATGACAATAGCTTGATTCAATGACTGTGGTAAGTGACCACCGACCCTCAATTCAGCAGGACCATTACCTGTAAAATCACAATCACGGGTGGGAGGCATTGTCCAGTCACCAACAAAACTATACAATATCGTTACAATTGCTTTCCTCAGTAGTTATTCATTCATGCAAAGAAAGTGTTTTCCCATCAGATCAAGTCGTACTGTTTTGGAAATTTGACACGATTTGACCATAATAGGATTAAGCATGTTGACAATTTACTATTGCGAACTTTTAACCCCTTCCATATGTATAAAGTAACCTTACTGTTGCCATGAAAGTCTTAGAAATCTTGTTTTATACCTACGCTTTGGCTTTATCAAATCAGTCTACGCAATATTCCACGATATTGGACCAGCAGTCGATGCTTTTTGTGGCGGTGTTTTTTATTTGGTTAAAAGAAACTATATACTGTACTCTTGTGTTCCGATAAACAGTATTGGGTGACAAGCGAACTACACATTTTACACCACTACATGACTCCCCAAGTTCATTCAGATTTGCCCCTTATGTGACAATATAATTTGTCCTAGTGTGACAGTGTCAGTTTTCACATTTTCAGACTAATTGCCAATCGAATTATTCTACCGAAAGAAAAAAGAACAAATCTTTGATAGTTCACAGGTATTCTTTTAATTTCCTTTTATGTATATAAAAGAGGACACAAAAGAAAAACGCTGAAGCGAGGAAACACAGATATACGTGTATATATACATGTTCATTTTTTTACGACCCCTCTTTGATCTGGCTTCTTTACAAGCTATTGTAAATATACACTTTACGCATTTGGACCATGTCGGTATGATTTAAAATGAGACATCCGCGGACTGTTTGCCAACTATATTGGCCGTGTCACCATCCCCATTGCTTAAGTTAGCTATTTGTTCCTTTTACCCCTATTTACTAATAGCCTCTTTACTAATATACTGTGTGCATAATATCTTTTCAGTGCGTAGAGATGCAGCAGTCAGATTTCTTGCGTTCATGCACAAAGCATTCTCATCGATAATTAAGAAAAGAGAGAAGTTTCTCTATACCTAACCAATGGTATGAAATGGGGGAAGTACGTGCACTGCGTTGTGTCAGCGCAGGGTGACTGACAACTGTATAAAAGAGACACTTCAACAAACGATCTTGACACTTTTCGGCATACAGATTACACGGACCATTTCTCTTCGAGACATTGCATACGCAATAAAAGAGGAGCTTTCTTTGTACGTACTATGCGCGGTGTCATGTACTACCACAATGATAGATTGAAGATAAACTTAAGCCAGATCTAGTTAGAATGGAACAGGTAATTTCCCAATGTTGATGCAATGTACTGACAACACAAAGACGGCTAAGAGATGTCTTGGATTTTACTTCAAATAGTGTAACAATATACCAGTATCTAATGCTTGTTTTAAGTAACGAGGGGGTTTGTCTTTCTGGGATGTATATGTATGACATAAATTTTAAGCATCACATCTAAGACATTTTTACTACTTTTTAACTCACAGGTGTACAAAAGTTTATTTATACATAACCGTTAATGAATATCGAAATTCAGGAGCAAAATGTAAGCTTTCAAACACTTACAACATTCTACATCAGTAGCCGATGGTGTGGCTGGCTGTTCAAGAATGTCAGTGGTTGATCTAGATCATATCTTGTTGTTTGGGTCATATTACAGTGCAGATTGCATAAATCGGCAACGTACTTCTGTGTATAGGGTATTTCAATTAAAGAAAACAGTTTTTCACATCAATCTCTTTAGTGAAGAGTTCCACTTATTGCGAAATTATGACAAATGAATTGCGGTAGCTACTTTGGAAACGTATGGCTGTAGATACTTAAAATGTACATATGTTTTGTTTGGTTGGTTGTTTATTTGTTAAAGTATATTAAGTAGGGTATCCGTTACATTAGATGTCCAAACAAAGCCCTTCTTAATTAACTCAAGGCATCGTCATTAAGAAGCATATTGAATTTGGTTCTAGGCATCTTGTTCTTGGAATAATTCTTGAAACTTCTAAATATATCACTATCTCTCAAAACAAGACCACCACTATCTGTAATATCAGCTATAATGGCTTTTACCGTGAAGATGTTTTACCGCTGTGTAAAATCACTGCTATGGATCATTGAAGGCCATGCTCTTTGGCTATCACAGTTTTATATTTAACTACTTAGCGCCCTTTGTGTCATTGTTTTTGCCAAAACCGGCCTAAATACCTAACCAAATAGCTAATGGGACATTGCCATCGCTATAACTTTGGTATTCTGGTCTCGCAACAACAGTTAAGAATATCTGATAGACAATGTAAATCGGTCCGGGGGATTTCTTGATATGTACTAAGGGAGGGAACTCTTAGAGTCTTTACATTCGGGTACAACGAACGTCTCGGTAATCCTCGATTTGTTTTTCTGATGCCTATCTGTTTACAGGGAATGAAGAGAAATCAAATTTCAGGAATTTAAACAATTTACTTTCGTATGTACCAAACTAGGAGTATGCTTACTGACCATGTTTGTAGGTCAACCTTGTATTCATGCAGCGTTTTAATTATTCATTTCTGATCGAGGGAATCTTGTCTTTGAAGTACCAAGACTGATGCACGGCCTACCCTAACACGGGGATAAGTTATATTTTCATAACTAAACATCGGTAACTTGCCTGCTAAAATTGATTCTCCATACCTAGTGAAAATATACCCCACCCAACATCTTTTACCAGCGGATGCTGTGCTGCATGCGTTGGTTACATTTCTTTTCCAAACGACGGGTTTTTTTCATTTGCAAACCCAACAGCGCATGTTACAATCCAGTGATTTTTTTAAAAATTAACTGCACTAGTCATCACATTGCATATTTCCGGTGGTACTTTTATGTTATCAACTATTATGCCTCGGGCTGTGGCCAAACATCGTGAGCTTATAATCACTCCAGTTTTGTGCCAGTAAGCATGGCAGCTAACAAATGAATGTAATTTCTGTATTTATTCTCTAAATGAGACCCTCTCTACATGTGTGCAAAAGTATTGTACACAAACTTTTGTACAATTGTTTTGTTAATATTTGCAAACATTTCAGTATAATTAGGTTAAAAACTTAGGATTTTGTGTATCACAGACCCCAGAAAAGACAAGCAGAAGGTTGAAATTATAAGGCTGCTTGTCGGAGGACAGAACAAGTAAACTATCGAAATGGCGGAGACCACGTTGCATGGGTGAACAGAAGAATCCTCATAATGACATCATATAGAGTTTCAACTCCAGACAAAATGGATACAGAACGCACGACCCTTGCTCACATTATGCACGACTGCTATAAATAGACTTACATGCATATGGCAGCATTTCAAACTAATTGCAGATATTTTTGTCTTTAAACATCATTTTGTACAGCGTGCACCACACGTTATACACTTTCTGTAAGAACACATGTAATCTACGACTCAGGAGTATAGGGCATATTCGCTGTATAGAGGGAGAGCCAACTTACTGTATGATTTATGGACATTAATATTGTATGATCTGACATGATGAAGTGGGCCTCGTCACCCAAAATGTCACAAATTTAATGTATTTACTTGATTGCTGTCTATAATGTCGTTATTGAGAATGTCTTTTTTTGTTATATGGACAGCGACCTCTAAAATGTTGCAATTAACATTACTGTATTTGATTTTTTTACCTAAAATGGGAGGAGGAGTGTAAATTAATACTTTTTACATATTTTTATCTTTTGAATAAGACGGCAACAGAGATAAATTGAAAAGAGGCCGCTTTTAACCGGTCAGGTGTGACAATTTGGAACTATCACACTGTCATCGCTACTCTGGCTCTACTCTCTGTATTCTTTGGTATTGCTCTCCAATACGATGATGAAGTACGGCAAATTACGAGAATACGAGAAACTTGACTACAGCCAGGACACATAACCACAGTCTCTCTCTCAAGGTATTGAGCTAGACCAAGGTATTGAATGCGGTGGTAGTGACCACTTATCACAATTGAGCAAAGATTTCGCCCAAATGTTGGGGCGGCCGACCGAATGTCGTTCTGAAGAGTTGTGTTACCTTGAGTAAACCTACGAATACTTTGAAATATTCTTTTTTCAGAAAAGTTCGAGAATTTCGTCTCGACAACCAACCATGTGAGAAAGATAAAACCTGTACAAGAAACTGATATATGACTGTATATATCTTTTTTTTTCGACGTTAACATATCAGTCTTGTCCGTTTTAAAGGAATGATGTGCAAAAAACGGAAAAAGTCTGGCCATTTTAAGGTATAGAGCCATCTTTTCTTGTGAAAGGAGGAAACGGGCTGATCAGAGATGGACAACGAATCTATTGCAGGATGTATTTATGTTCTCGTGCAGCTTGAACTTAAGCAGCAAAGAGGTTCAGATGTCCCCCCAGGTGCGGATTTATAATATTTCAAAGGTGTCTTGACCAACTGTGCAACGATGCGACCAGTAATTGTGGCTAGTTTCGATGAACGTGTTGCTGAAGAGTAAGGCATGTGGATGGTTCACTATTTTTTCTGGCCAGTTTGGAAAGATAGTTATAAATGATTCTCGTTCACTGCGGTGATTAGTTTTCTAAAACACACCCTTTTTCTTGTCGCAGACTTTGTGTGAGGCAAAACAGACTGAACAAATGGATGCGTTGCGTGCAAGTAAGTACTTCTAAACCGCTATCAAGTGCCAGTATTCTGAAGACAAAGAAATACAGTCGACGTACTTTGTAATATCACCGGAGGGCAGGAAAGATTAAGAAAAAAACAAGAAAGAACATAATGGGCCCAACTCTGTAAGACGGTATGTGGACCAGGCATTATATCAGATGGTGTAGTCTAGTTAAAAGTCCCTCTGGAATAACATATTGAGAGAAGAAACCTGGTAAAGAAATTGTTAGAGGCGGTTAAAAGCACAACCCATGTTGAGATAGCACATCATTGCAGCACAGGAGAGGCCGCTATATCCAGTCGTCTCCTCGACGCTTCCCTCAATCTGTTGAAGTCTGTCTGATTCCCGATCTAGTTAACTCATTCGGCTCTAGAATCGATTTGCCATTATCTGACACAGATAATGGATCAACAGACCAAGCGGAACATAAGATATCAGATATGATGCACAGGTAAAAGAAAATGTTTGGTCCACGTTAATAATCTTCCACGAGTCGAAGTTTCATCATCATTATGTGGTTGGGCTTCACGAGGATTTTATACTGATTCACATAATGAATGACTGTTTAGGAATATGGCTTAGGCCTCAGTTTGGACAGGGCGTAGTATTTAAAGTTTGTTGTGAGGGTTGGCAATGTACGATTAGAATATCTTTGCAGCTTTATCACTATAGAGTTTAATAATGCTTTAAGTTTAGAGCAAAAAGTCATTTATATGGATTTCTGTAGGGACACATCCTCTCACTTATTCATTTACCAGGATTTCTGTAGGAACACATCCTCTCACTTATTCATTTATCAGGATTTCTGTAGGAACACATCCACTCAGTTATTCATTTACAATTATTTCTGAAGGAGCGCACCCTTCAGTTATTCATTTACCAAGATTTGTGTAGGAACACATTCACTCAGTTATCCATTTACCAGGACTGCTGTAGAAAGACATCCACTCATTGTTTTACGAAATACATAGGGCATATAATATCCCTGTTTACATGAAAAAAGACCCTTCTGTTGGGGATACAGGATAGGTTTTATTTGTCATTCATGGTACCAACGCACATCCGGACAGAAGAAATCACCCCTGTTAATAAATGTAATGGATTTAGGCATGTCAGTACTGCTAGTAATGGACCATTTATAAAGAAGATAATGTCCCAAACGCTATAATTTGGCCCAGACACAAGGATGAAGAGGCACACATAACATTTCATGAGCGGGTGATGTTGCTCTGCTTAATATAGTTCCACTAAGTTAAGAAATCGGGACCACTGAACTACTAATTTAACGCCGCGTTGAGAAAATGGAGTTTATAATTCTTTCCGTTGTAATCACTCCATATATCGTTTGGAGTATAATATAAATGTCAGTAATATTACTGCGTTACAACAAGCCTAGTTCTGACTTATACTGGGGTCATTCTATGATGAAATGTAACAGGGACCTTATCCTATGTTGTGAATAATCGGATATGTTATAAGAAGGCAATCTTAGTAAGATTTTGGCGGTAAATGGCGAATGCAAAACACGGTAAACTTGGTTCTTAGAGTTTTCAAACCCGGTAATTAATGATACGTGGTATACAAAATGTGGCTTTTAACAGAACCTAACAGGTAATGAAAGAAAAGTCTGCAAGCATATGTTAGTAACTGGCGTATGGTCGCGGGTTTTCCTCCGCGGTTTTCTCGGTTTCCACTCACCCCAATGCTGATTAGTTCGGCCTAAAGCACCAATCAAATAAATAAATAAATAAATAAATAAATAAATAAATAAATAAATAAATAAATAAATAAACATATGTGCAAATAACAGGGAATAGACCGTTGTGATAAACAATTTTTTTCTACATACAGTGTAGCTGAGATTATGGCTTCTGTTATTCTACTTAAGCCATGGTGCTAAGGCTGGAATATGTTGGTATTATTTAACCACTTACATGAACAGTGAGAAAAAACACGTAATTGAAGTAAATTGACAAGAGGTCGTGTTTCACCTGTTACGTGCTTCACCAAAACGAGTTTCTAATATGTATGATATCGTTCACCAGATCATCGGGAAACATGCCTTTAAAACCTGCATGTTTTACCAAGTACCAAACAAACACGCCGCCAGGGTATACCGCTCTCATCATATTTGCACACGTTTGATTTCTACTTGAAAAACAAACCGCTAACGTATGCACCTGCTGCATAATATTAAAAACAGACAGGTCAAACTGAGTTCTACCAGTTAATGCGAAAATAGACTGCCAGATTAAGTATACATGTTCTACAAGGTATCGCCTGAAAGAATTACTCTTTATTCGTTCTGGGGCAAGGAAACAGGATGCTAGAGTGTTTATACAGTAAAATGAGGAAACATGCCCTTTGTGAAAGTATGCAAGTTTTTACCAGATCGAGTGATAACAGGCCTTCAAGGCGTAAAAGCTTACGAGAGTGGGTGATAACATTCCTTCGAGGCGTAGACTCTGTCAGATAGAGTGGGAATAAGCCTTAAATGTTTATACGTTCTACCACATATAGTGAAAACAAGCTTTCAAGGTACACACGTTCTACCAGACAGAGTGAAAAATATATCTTCAAGGTGTACACGTTCACTAGACTGAAAAAAATATTTTCAAGGTGCTCACGTTCTACCATTTTGAGTGAAAATATCGTTATGGTGCACACGTTCTACCAGATTGGGAAGAATGCTTTTAAGCGCACACGCTCTCCGAGATGAGTGAAAACAAGATTCCAAGAGATTCTTGACTGTAGGTCTGGATTTACTAACAAGAGAGGTGCATTATGTGAGATGTAATATTTAACCACACTACATTTATCAAGTGTAAAAAAAAATAGAACATAGAAGCAAACCGACAAACAAGAATAGTAGCCACCTTAAAAGAACATATACTGCAATTCGTATGACATCATTATTTGAGATTAATTGAGTACTTATTGAAGTACGAACACATAAATGAATAAAATATGTGTCGCGGAATCAAACGTATGCAGAGCCCCAAAGAATGACAGTATTACCATATCTTCTTAAGAATTGATTTCTTCATAATGGTCTTTTGTTATTTGCTTTTATTCAAACGCAACTCATTTTTACGAGTAAAAGACTGCCGCTGCCCACTCATTCTGTCCGTCTCTTTCTATAAAGTCAAGATGTAGTTCCCACTTAACCACTGAAAGCAAAACATGATTGTTAATTAAAGCCATGCCCTTAAGTGACATCTTCTACCTGGTTACCAAATTATATTACATCAGGTTTATATGCATGATTTATTATGTGCCAGTCTAGAATACCATAAGCAATCTGACCCTTCATGTCCCGAGCATGGGGGGGGGGAATGTTGTTCTGACACAAAGCAATATTTTCACACTGAATTGGTGACTGGATAAAACTGTCTCCCATTTTATGTTGTCTCCGAACATGATTAAGGATCAATTTTGCTTTACAAAGTACAAGTGTCCGACTGGACAGAGAAAGAACGGATGGAAAAAGTACACGTGTTCGACTAGACAAAGACAATCGGTTTCTACACAAGGTCAACTGGATAAAGAAAGAAGGAATGGAAACCACACGCAATTTCGACTCCGCAGTCAAAAGATGTAACCAGGAAAGACATGCCCAGACAGACAGGAGGAAAGGTGGACATAGCACATCTCACTATCAGCGAGAAAGGAAACAGGCGGACGCGGGAATAAACAACAGACGTATGCGGGAAGAGAACGGACAGATGCAGAGACAAAACAGACTCGGTCAGAAAACGGATAGACACAAGGGGGAAACAGATGCACGCAAAGATGAAACAGCAGATTGTATCACTCTTCTTCAAAATGCTATTTATTTATGTGAATATACCCAGGAATATTTTACTTATACGACGGCGGCCAGTATTATGGTGGGAGGACACCGGGCAGAGCCCGGGAGGAACCCATGAGAATCCACAGGTTGCTGGCAGACCTCAAAATGCTATTAAATTCTCATTCGAAATGCGGACGAGCCATAATAGTCTTACCTCCTCGGTGTAAGCAGTCGTTTTGAATGACAAAATAAGAACATCTGAGATAAACTGATCGAATCTATCAATGCTTTTAGGCAAATGTCATACAGTAATCGAACTTTGTCACTGGGTGTTCTTCGTCTCTCACGTAGACGTTACTGTCACATACAGGATCAGACCGAGGTCAACATTTCGCCGTTCCTCCGCAAAATCAATTTTTTTTATCATTCTCAGTCGGGGCTTTGACATCAGTAGTTTTTATTAATGTGACTGTGAACTGTTGAGTTATCTTGTTTCTATATTCAAAATCCACATCCATAATCTGGCGATTAAAAATTTTGGTAATTTATGATGAATATCACCATGCATGGCCTGCTCCATTCAAGTATATTTTTAACCAACTGACCAAATATATATGCAATGCAATCGGAATTCGGCTGATTTTGAATTGAATTCACTTAATTCAATATTTATTGGGCTAGAATGTTTCACAACAGAATTCAATATAATATTACCTCATCATTCCCAATGACAGAATATACTTGTGAACAAGGTAATATCTGGTTTTCGCGCAAGTAAGGCATTTTGTATGTATCAGAATATATATATATATATATATATATATATATATATATATATATATATACATATATATATATATATATATATATATATATATACACATATATATATAATTATATATATAAAGGTTCTTTCATTTTAGATATAGACTTATCATAGTCATATAGTTTCACTGAACGTTGTTTTATAATATTACCTTTCATCGTCAAATAGGTATCCTAGGCCTGTGTTTATACTAACAGAAATCGCGTTTCAATTATAAATGATTTATAGGCCTATACATATCTAAGTTGTGAAATACCAACATATCGACAACTATACATTATTGATAAACACTAATTTGTGGAAAGGTTTATGGGTTGAGACCGCGTAGGGGTTTTAACCTATACTTATCTTATTTATCTTAACCTTCAGTGGAAAGCAAGGCACTTGAAGTATGGGTGTGGGAACTTCCTATCTTGCTACATTTCAACCTGATCTCCACGCCGAATACACAACCTTTCATCATGATATAAATGTGGCTGTGAACACAACATTTCTGATACTAATCAATACGCTTGGAAATTCCTGCACGCGATTCTGCCTCGAGGCAAATTAATACATGTTGACTTATCTGCGTTTCGGCCTCGATGAGTTCTTTTAAATTTCCGGTTAGTGTCTAAAAGTTGCCTTTCATTCAACGTAAATGATTGCCGTTGAGCATTCATGTGCCCGCGTTGGAATCCGGAATTAGATCCTAGAAAACAACGACAAAACACGACAAACTATTCCGGATTTTGATGACTTCATTTGTCTGTGTCATATCGCACTATTCTACAGACATGAGAAAAACATTTGGAACTTGACAAGTGGTGGGCACCGCAATAATAAGGTCATCCAGGAAAACAAGCTCCAGGGTGGTTAGCATCGTACTCCATCAGCATCATGAGTTATAAACTACAGCTTCCATAGCATGAAAGGCTGTTCATTAGACAAAAAACAACAGACACTGTTTTGTGCTTATGGCAAAAAGGGTTTTGATCGCAGTGGAAAATTTTCCATTTAACGCACCATATATGACAAATTTAAAAGGAATGCATGTATAAAATCATTGGTTTCTACAAGTCTTATTTATTTGAACAATAGGGAGTTGGGGGAAATTCGTACCGCCTTTAGGGAGAATACCTCTGTCCATAAACTAGTTTACTACTGTGATATGTCGCACTGTCTAATGCATAGGTGTTATGTTTAAACACTTATGTGGTACAGAGGCACTTGAGCTTTGAAAAATCTGTAGGCGTCGAGACCAACAATAGTAGACTAGCCGTCAACCAAAGTGAGCGCTCAGGGCCAATAATCGCATTGCTACTTTCCAGAACAACGTTTGACGCAAACCCACTGAAGAACAAAGAAAATATAAAGAGTAAAAAAATTAGGTCGGATTCAAGCAGAAGGTCGTTTTTATCAATTTTCAACCTTTAGTAGACCACCAGAATTTCTGATTAAATTTTCCTGTTAGGGATTCTCTTTATTTACACGAATTACTTCAGACTTCAGGGGTTCCACGTTACACAATACTTATGTTGAAGGCTTATCGCTAGCCAACAATTTCTCGTGTTAAAGAGATAACATTATGGAAAAGTACACACCGAAACGCTTGTCCATCAGCATAACGTTATCGGTTTTTCAAATAAAATATTATTCAAAAGGATTATCGACTACAGAAAAACTGGGACGACTAATTTCAACAACCATTGCACTTGCATTGTTTGAGACGCAGTTTATTCATCTTTATGGTGACAAGCATTCGGACGAACAGATAAAGGGTGAACTCGAGCACGATGAATAGCTAATGAACACTGGTTTTGTAATAGTTCGCTAATAATCGTCGATCGACTATAACTCATACCATATTAAGGCTAAGTTGACAATGGAAAAAGCTGGAGTTCATCAGGCTAAATGAGTAAGTTTTCTGGCTGATTGTTCATTCGGAAGAGCCTGTTTAGTATTCTTGTTGGATGATTTAGTGAGCAGTTTTAAGTACGTTAGATTCAAATTTACAGGTAGGTTTTTCATGTAACCTAATATTATAATTATGCACGAGACAAAGCGACAATGACAACTTGCAAATTATCTTAAGCATTAGACATGCCCATGGCAGCGAAATGGCTTATTTATGATGCACTGTCGTGTCATACAAGAGTTAGTGGCATGCAAAGTGACTTAAGTAGCCGACTGTTAAAGCTTGTACAAGTAGAGTGAAAATACTATAAAACATTGTAAAAGATTCACCAACAACACGGTAATGTAGTAAGCATCGTCACAAGCAAAAATGATATCTAAATGGATGTAATTATGAAAGACTTTTCCATGGTGGTAACCTGATCGTAAAATTTGATGTTTGCTGGCCGATAGCTAACTCCGGTGCAGATAATTGATGAGACCTCAGGATAAAACGCCTCTGTTGCATGCCATGCTATAGCTGAATTTGGTGAAATTCCTGTCGATCAGAGCAAGGATGAGCCCATGGGTCTAACTCCGATAGAGAATTGTCCTTGTCTCCGATGCGTTAATATTTTATATGCTCTGGAGTTTTATCGCAGACACGGAAACACATGTTCTAATAACATAGTCAGCATGTCAGTGTGATATAGTTCCACGTTCGATGGCATTGGTATCAGTGTTTACGTGTCAGGATTTATTGACGGAATTGTTATACTAGACCAGTGTGTATACATTACAAGGCATTTTTTAAACTTAAATTTGCTCAAGCCATTTGTGATAGGAAGGTGTAATTTGATCCTTTGTAAGCATTTGCATGGTGCCATAAGCCTCCATGAAAGCGATGTACTGACCAGAGGCAGGGCTTCGCTGGCTACGTGTGACCATTTTGCCAACAGTCCCTATATCGTCCCTGCTCTGATTTTACTACCCGTGTTGTAGTTTTTTGTATCGTCTCGTGGGCATATCCTTTTTTCGTCCGTATTCGTTCTATGTATTCAACAGTATTTTGCTCTCGAAAGGCTGGGTAATGTCGTTGTTATTAGTAATTCCAAATGGTAATAAGCCGCTCGGAAGTGTTGCTGACTATTGTGATAACATCTCCTAAGAATAATGGCCGCTAGCCCTGTCAATTCCCTGTGGTTTGCTAGATAGACAACACGTACACCCCATACTGTCTGGTAACCGCCCAGACTGCAACAAAGCACCACGCCTCTAGGTCTCGTGCGAAGGCATCATATTTGTGCCACTTTAAATTACAGAAATGGTTGTGTTTTGATTGTCAAATCAACCAATTGTATGATACTTTGACATATTTGTCTGGCGTGATAATTTCCTTGCAATATTTAATCTATACTACGAAACAGACATTCGCATACAAGCCGCCAAACATATTAGACGTTCCATGTCAGTGTTCGCAAAAAATTTCTAAAACAACGGTTGACACAAACCAGAGAAAAACTATGAAAGTATATGTAACAAAAATAGGACAGATTCATGCAATGAGAAGCACTCCACCCTATGATGATGGAAAGACGCAAGGAATGAATCAAATCAGTAACCAAATCGTGTACAATGCTAGTCCAAAGGGTATCGTTAATCAAAACATGCATCCCAGTTGCGCTTTGGTTGCATCTATTTTTGTGTCCATCGAGGAATTAGGCATAATTAATAACCAGAGTGCCAGGATTCTGGACACTCCCTCTTTATTTACCTACAAGAGAAGTATGTTAATAATTGTTTGGTTTAGGAGTTAAGGTGTTTGGAGGAATATCCTTGAGACACGTTTTCGCATAATTTGTGACGTTGGGCGAAAGGTCACAAAACACGATGGATTAAATTATTGCTATGGGCAAGATGTCACTTTACACGCCATATGCAGGACCCCTAGACGATATATTTTGTTATCCTGGTAAGCATAATTTACGATGTCAGTTGAAACTATTCTTTTTGCCATAATGTCGGCGTGACAGGAAATCATTATGACATGTATTTTTCGATATACGCCATTGAGACATTCAGTAATTCAAGTAACTGAGTGAACAACGAGACATCCCATAAATGGTAACTCTTCTATGTAGATGAACTGAATAAGTGGGAATGTCTGTATAGAGTATTTGTACCTACAAGCCTATCAAAACTTCACAGATTTCTAATTTCTTTTAGAAGGCTGGATAGATTAAAATGGTCGGTTATTTAAACTTTTTCAGTTTAAAGTCTGAAAGGAAATACATTCTAACGACAATTAAGGTTGTAACTGTTGCTCTGTGTGCATAATGCGTGGATGAATTTGCCCCTTTTAGTTCTCGTTGAAAAGGAAACGGCTTCCGTTAGGTATTGAATGTATGGAGTGACTCTGTATTGTTTTACGTAATTGTTTGTTAAATGTAATAATGACAACACAGTATTGTGAGTAATTCTGGACCAGTGGTGTCTTATGAATTGCAAATAACATCACTGTATTTTTTTGACTTAATTCTGCGTAATCCTTGCTGTTGGGGAGGTGAAAGTTGCTTGTACTTATGCATGTAGAGGAACAGTGCTTATGTAAACCCGTACCTAGGTAAACTGAGGCCGTACTTCAGTGTTACAATTTGCCAGCTATCACACCATTGTTGCTCTGGGTTTACCCCCTAAGCGTTAGTATTTTATATAGCCAACCAACCAATTCTTAGCATACATTTTCCCATCAAATCCTGACAATTTTCGTAAAATAGGTATATTCTAACTGAGAACTTTGGGTATCATTCGAAACAAACAAATTCCATTCATATGAATAGTTCAAGTGTCCACGTTCAGTGCGCATAGAATGTGCTTAGACCAGTTTTAATCGTTGTAAACTTTGGTTACATAAGCCAAGAAAACTGGTACATGAAAATACAATAAAAGCAAGACAGAAAAATTTATGTCTCGTAATAATCTTCTCAAGAATGCACCGACTTACAGGCATTGATGTGTGTTATCCTAAAACTAGAACATGTATTTTATAGCCATGTTATCCTCTGCCGGATCGTGTTCCACCCAAAGGTGTCAAGTGGGAGCCCACATATCTCAAGTCGGGCTAGAGGCATTGTTTCTGTCAAATTGGGACTAATGCAGTCCAGACTGATTCACTGAGCTGGCCCTACCACTTGTGACCGTTCACGACAAGATGGATCCACAGAGACAGAAGATACTGACATATAGTTATTCGTCTTTTCGTTTAATTTATACACATTCAACAACTTCTTAATATCATGAAAACAGATCTTGCATTTAACCCAAAGACTTGCATGTCATAATAGTTTTATTTTGGAACAAAACAAATCTTAAACATTTAAACATGTCTTCCACGAAAATAAGTGTAAAACTTTTAAACCACAGATTTCAGTATCCCAATCTTCAAAATCTTACACCAAACAGAAACCAGGACCAGAAACCAATGCTAGACCAGGATTTCCAAGGAAGTCCAGCTAAGGTCAGTTTTACCTTATTCTCCTTACGTCGTGGCATCGGTTTTATTTATTAATTAATTTATTTGAGTGGTGATTTACGCCGTACTCCAGAATATTTCATTTAAACGATGGCAGCCAGCTTTTTGGTGGGGACAAAGCGGGCAGAGCCCGTGGGAAACCCACAGCCATAAGCAGGTTGCTGGCAGACATTCAAAAGTATACACTGAAGAGGGAGGCCAGCCAGAACTGGATTTGAACTTACAGCGACAGCATTGATGATGGGTTCTTTGGTCATTGTTCTGTTTCAGCACTTTAACTACTGTTGCCACTATTTACGCATTTACAAGAGCAGAATTGAGCCCTATCTGAATTACATTGACAGGACACTGGTTTTTCTGGCTTCCTGATGACCATTTTCAACCTATAAAACTGACTAACTGCTCTGGTTTTACATTCCATGCTGTAGTTTTATATAGCCTTTAAAAGTCTATCAATATCTGTGGCACAAGTAGAAAAAAAAACAATGTTGTCTAATGTAGTTCAACATTTTGAATGCAGGGAGTATTCTAGTGATCTAATAGTGTTGGTTGCTTATTGCTAAGAGTAGTCGGTATTCTAAAGAAACATAATAGACTCAAGCATGGAGACCCATGAAACCATCCATCACCGAGTGAATATCTTGTAAGGTGTAATACCCGATGTATTATGGGATAAGTTCATCCTTAGACCATACTGTTCTTACCCCAAGGTATGCACAATGATTAACAAACTCTCCTGGTTTTTGCCCACTGAAAGCATGACCGCGCTCTATTAGCGTTAATGCAATGTGTGTTAATATGTTTACCTCATGTACTTTGATTTATTTATTTATTTATTTGATTGGTGTTTTACGCCGTACTCAAGAATATTTCACTTATACGCCGGCGGCCAGCATTATGGTGGGAGGAAACCGGGCAGAGCCCGGGGGAAACCCAAAACCATCCGCAGGTTGCTGCAGAGGAAGCCAGCATGAGCTGGACTTGAACTCACAGCGACCGCATTGGTGGGAGGCTTCTAAGTTTTTGCGCTGCGCTAGCGCGCTAACCGACTGAGCCAGGCCCCATGTACTTTGATGTATCACTACATGTATATGTAGTATATACTAGTATATGTATTGGTATATGCACATACCAACCATCGAGGCGTCATTGGTCGTGATACATTCAGAACCAGCACAAGCACATATGTACAAGATTGATTCTGGTATATGTTTTATTTCATGGAACTTCCGGAATCACGCTTGACAAGCTTAAAGAATTTTTGAGAAAACAGAAAAATGAAAGAATGATGAAATGAAACAAATTAGACAGACAACAGTGTGTTATATGGCCTTTTTTAACCATAAAGACTCGAGTATAATTCAGGCAAAGTAATGTATACATGTAATGTAGTCGCATCAAATAATTACTGTTTTGACTTTTACAACATAGCATTCAATACAATACTCATGAAGATGCAATCGGCCCAGCATTGGGTATGGAGCTGACTTTAGTGATATGTGTCTGTAACTGTTATTTCTGTCAATCGGCATATTAATTTGAGTATAGACAGCCAGAAAAACTGGCCAGGTAGGAAGCCGTCCTGTATTGCAATTTTTTTGTAATGTCTAAAAACAGTGCCATAAAACTACCCGCCAAGGACACTTACGGTAATTCTGGGATTATACAAGTTTCACAAACAGTTTCCATCATTGCTAATTAAAGCATTGTCCTGCTATTTTCGAGAGCGAGTTCTACATATATATGTCACCAAAAAAAAGACATCTATTATTACTGCCACATGTCGATAACACAAAGATGGCAAATCTATGGCGCACAAAATCTGCTAATTCGGAGTTAGGTACGTTGTCAAGGTGATGCAAATCCATTATCCATATAGACGAATGCAGGGGCACCGGGTACCTTTTCTAAACGACAGCAATGCTCCTGTTGTTTTGAAGCAATATGATCATCTTTATTTCAGAACGTACAGAAGGTCAAGATAAACGAAAATTACAGTAATGTTTACAAAGCAAGGACAGGTAACATATAACCAAATACTCATGCACTAATATACGAGGTATGCATACACTACACAAAAGGATACCCAGTTATTATCAAACGAGATTTTCTTACGCTGTACACAAGGAGATACACGTCTACTACAAAATGACGAGTTCGTGCATTGTACCGGACATATAAAAGACCACTGCATACAGAGTAAAACCAGAGCAGCGACGACAGTGTTATATTTGACAAATGGTCACACGTTACCGGTGAAATCCGATCTCTTGTCAGTTTACCTCAGTGAGGCTTTTATTTAATCTGGTCAGGTAAATGCATGCATGATAGCAACGTATATTGCCCAAGCATGTTTGTTTGAAATGACACTCAGGTCACAACAGAAACTGGGTGGAAATATTAAAAGGATTTGAAGGAAATCCTATGTAACAAAGCTAACGCCAAGGACCTATAATTAAATATTCCTTAAAAATAAGTCCGTATGACGTAATAAGTTTCCTTATATGACATTGTATCAGACATGCGTGACGTCGAACAAGACATTAGCTAGAATGACGTCAGGGGCCTTTGAAAGGGCAGCGTAAACGATTGCTGACGTCATGCGTTCTTGCGTGACGACACACTAGCAAAGCAGAAAGGACGGAAAACAATTTTGTTTCTGCGTAATATCGGAAGAAACGCAAAATATCGGTTTTAATACAGTGCATTTTTTTCACAATGTATGAAAGCAATTCAGACTCTCAATATAGTTGTCATTTCATTTACTTTTAAGATAAAGACGTTTTAGCACCAAGGCAGCTCTTTAAGCAGGAATAGGTAAAACATGCAGTGATGTCAGTTGCAGTTTATTAGACATCCGTGTATCTTTCCGAACTAGTAACGAAGAACGCGCGTTTGACCAGTCATAATCCTTATCGTTGCAAATAGGTCAACCGGATGTCCCACACGTTGGTTACAAATGCTCAGTCTTTCTGTGACGTGTTTTTTTTTCCCGAGAAGAGAATGAAAACTATGGTTGTCACGAGAAGTGGTGGTGGTACATCAGATGCCGTGGATCTATCTAAGGTCTACAATTACTCAAAATTCTGTGATTTCACGTTTAACAAACGACCACATAAAAACAATGCAATGATACCAGCCTCGGGGATGCTTTGTCCACCAGCAGGATACCGACATGGAATACAACACAACAAAATGCCGCACAAAACGAAATATCCAAGCATACATTACAACGAGATACCCTTTCGATACAATTATTTTATTTGATTGTTGTTCGATGCCAAGCCCAAGAACTCTTTATTCATAGGATAGCGATCCCTCTACTACAAACCGCTATACTCCAACAGAGCACGAGATATTTGTATTAGCATGTCAAGAAAACCCAACACCGAGTCGAGAAATGGCAAATTATTCTCCAATCAGGCAAGTGCCTTGTCAAGCACTGACGACAGTATTTATGTCATCATTACGATCTGATTGACAATGTTCTGTCGCGGTAACGCCAAAGCCCGAAGAAATACTAAAACTTTTTCATTTGACACATCTGATTTACACTTTTGAGGTGGCTTGTGCTCCTCTCTTTAATGACATTGCAAAATCTATAATACTTCTGCGGCGAAATAATGCGTATTTTATTACCAGCAGCATAACACTGACTTGTGCCACATTGTCCTGGAAGATCTTATTTTTATGTGGGAACTCGCTGGATTTAAGACCTATTTTGTTAACTATTACCGATCGATGTGGCCGCTCATTTGAGCAAGCTTTACTCGGAAAAAAGTCGCTAATCATTTTCGCAGCTACTCACGGTTGTTTTCTGTAGCTCTACAGTCAGATATCGACCGTTCGTTATGCATTTTCAGAATCATGTTTACGGAAATGGGCATTAAAAAAATAAAAAAAGTTATGTTTAAAATATGCACATGCCTCATGTAAGCCTCTCAGTTATGATCTTTTGGGTGCTTTTATTTGAGATATGAATCCGCCATAACAGTAGCACAAATCCAGTGATTTATCAAATTATAAACATGAATAAGTTGGAAAACAGAATACATTCCTAGATGTACACTCACCAGTATTTATACCTCGTACTTGACCTTATATGAGATTTAATATTTGTCGTGCCTCATTGCCGTTGTGATTCCCATAACCCCTCATGTCAGACCATATGTCAGTTCTTGAATCAAGATATATGTCGTAAGACTAACTCAACATCCGTTTGATTAATTGAGAATACCACGGAGCTTTCACACTACCACAGGAACAGGCTCATTGAACTAGGAAGTAACAAGGCGCATAATCTCGTTTTATTGAGAAGACTGCTCATCACATCAACTATTCTTAGAAATACAACGGAAATCTAGTCCACACGGAGGAGTTTATGACAATGTTGACTTTGTCTGAGATATCTCCACCATATGACCCGCTTCCTAATCCGCTAAGAGTGAATGACAAAGACAGGCAGTAAGACATAGCTTCTTGTTTTGCCAGTAAGGACAGTATAGGCAAATTCTGTGAAGGAGCACAGAGTTTGTCTAAGTTATCTTTCTACTGAGGGTGTTTCCGCTTCAGAGGCAGACCGGCTCATGTCTGAAGTTTTCTTGTACAGTGTGAAATAATGTACTCATATTTCCAGGGTTCTTTCATTTCATTGGTATCACCTTTCAAGGAGGATGTCTTATTTTATGATCATATATTAGCTGATGAAAATCGGATTTCTGTGGCAATCTAAGCCTGAAGTCCTTTCGTTTCAGTAGTCATTGAGAACAACGCTTACTTTGCAACTCATCTAAACGAAGGTTAATTAGCAATGTTGAATTATACCACACCTCGGCCAAAGTAAAAGACAACAGAACTCAGTTAAAAACTAAAGATTCATTGACATAATGCACAGATTAACATGAAGTATGTTTACTGCATGTAAGTCTGTCTTATATGTCGCTATGATTGATGCTTTTCTCCCTGTGCAACTAGTTGTGTTTTCTGTCGGGATCCTGTCGTGCATGGACAAAGCATCCCCTAGGCCTGATATCATTTCACTGTTTTCATGTTATTGTTTGTTGAGACAGTATTTTGAGTAATTCTAGGCCGTGAATGGATGCACCGGATACGATGTCCCAACAAACCTTCTGGTAACAACGTTACTTTTCATTCCATACCCAGTGAAAGCAATTGTGACGCCATGACGTCACAGAAATAATAAACATTTGTAACCTTTGTGTGGGACATCCGGCTGGCCTACTTGCGGAAAGGTCTATTTAGTCTCATCACCTGGATTTCTGTTTGAAATCAAATTCACTGGAGGCGAAATGAAACAAGTATAAAGGTTCTGTTCAGTAAAAATTTGAGTATGGTGTGTGTGTGGGGTGGGGGAAGGGGTCGGAAACAGAAGTCTAAACATAATCTGCGTCTGTCACCATGTCGTGTCTTGGCATTATTCCATTAGGGCCATAACTGCGTTCGGATGGGCGCCCACCGGACAACAGTGTGTGTGCACTGTCAGCCACACGTGTGCAACATAAAAAGCCACGCACAATGCTTGGATATCTAGGGACCCAGAGGCGATTGGAGAAGGAAATTTGTTCATGTCCTCTTCAGTATAAACTTTGGGAAAACAAGAAATGAACAGAATGCTATTAGAGTTGTCTAAATTCGATATGTGAGGAAATACTCCGTAGACAAGGATGGCAATCACGTAGATTAATAGCATTATGGTACGAGGACACTAGGGAAAACTCTCTAGTATTTCCAAAGAATCCTGCACGTCCAACATCCTAAGGCCCTTTCGTTCTGAATCATGCCTTATGCATTGACTTGACACGTATGTTGATATTATCCCCTGTACTTTTGCCAAGGCCACGTAGATCACTACAGGCCTGGTTGTAACACCCTGTTCCCCCTCTTCACGACGAGCAGAGTACATGTAATGAACGTTGTGTCTTTTAGAAAGGTGCACCTTATAGTGCCAAGATCTCATATAAACATCGATCGTTTGAGCCTTCCCACTTATGTCATAGAAAATGTTTTTGTAAAGGGTATAGTACTGTTTGAAACAGGCATGGTTTTGATTAAAGTTACAGTCATTCGATACAGACATCTTAAAGATTATACCAGGAACTCTGTCACCCAGTTTCATCCAGTTTGAAGAATCATTCAATGGACTGAATTTAACCTGTACACCTAAAGTGGTTAGTGTTCCTCAGTCATCATATACAGTCAAATGGTTGATGTCCTCAGGAATCCTACAGCCCATGGGTAAGTAGTGTAAGTCTCCATTTCAAAGTGTTGAACAGAGACGACCTAAAATGGCTTAATCCTTACTCCAGAGAGGTGTGCTGAAGATACGCATGCATTTTTGTTGTGTTAGAAGGAATATCTGTCCCAGTTCAACGTCTGCGAATAGGGTACATAATACTACATACTAAATAAATGTATACTAAGTAAATTACCCAGCGGTTCTGCTAGGTTTCCTGGGAAACGTCGTAATTGCTGCCTTTGGAACAGTTAACCTAGCTCTCTGCGATAATTTACATTATACATCCCATTTTGCAGCATACAGTTTTGTAAAAGTCTGTTATTTTATATGCGACTTGGTGTTCGCACATTTCCCTCATGTGTCGCACATACAATGGAGCTGAAATCATGCTGTGGGGTTATTTTGTAAGCGTCTCATGAACTATAACAAGATTTAGGTAGAGTGGAGAGTGTAAGGGATTACACCATCTCCGTTTAAATCCCTAGCTTCCGTCTTTCATTCGAACTCAGGAATACTAATTCCAAGAGTAGGACGTGGCTTGCAGCCTGGAACCAGACAGGATTCCCGTCGCTCCCGGTGAGTGCACATAGCTACGGACTAAGATTGATGGATCGACATGACCGATTCACCATTGGTTTAAGTGCCCTCGGGAGGCTGGCGACATAAACTAATAGATGATGATTAAATGCCCTCTGAGACCTCTCTTGTAGCTGAAGAGGGCCAATTTTGTAACCAGATGCCGAGAAATTAGCCAATTTCCCGGTTTACCTTGAGATTCATGACTGTATAGCATTGTGTTTGGAAACATTTTTATTCTTTGATTCACATCTATCGAATATATCAATAATCGGAGTATACTCATGGAGTCCAAATGGTCTGGGACATGTGTACTAAATATCAAAATGAAATAATATGATCTACCGACACCGTTAAGCATGAAAATGTACTCATATTTTCTTAACATGCAGTACTACCACACTTACCTGTGAGTGCGCTCCGTAACCCGCAATGCCTCACAGCAGATTTGACCAGGGCATATGGCTCTTCCTGATCAGTGGAATTAACAGATCCCGTGAATACAAACGGTGTGTTTTGTTCCCAGTCGAATGACTCTTGCACAATTTCTCCCTTAACAGGTCCATCCTGGGGTTCTTCGGTTATAACGTTGTGGCTGAGTGCTCTGGTGGGCACACGAGAGCATTTGAGACGTTTACTTTTATCGCCAACCACAACAAAGCACTTCCCTTTCCCCTGTAAATGCATGTTGGCGTCCATCATATTGGCTGGAAATGTTTCAGATGGCTTGCATTACCTTACCGATGTGTCTGCTTGTCTGACACAGCCATTCGCTGACGACTTGTCCCGGACACTACAGCTAATGAAGACTGCAGGCCAGATTTATCCCATGGATTATCGTTCTTGAATTGGATGCTGGTTGGATAACCACTAGCCATTCACAGCTCTAGCCGACTGCGTACCTCACTCTTATAGGACACCAGTTATCGCCGAATTTCGCTGTTTTATTAGTTTGTTTTTATACCCATAAACTGACATCACGCTCTTCATAATACACTTATCCCGCGACCCTTTTTAATGACAGAGCAGCATCCTAGGGGAGTTCAATGACCCAGGAGCCTCTCATCAATGTTGTCGGTATGAGTTTGCTGACTTCCTCGCCAACCTTATGACGGAAGGTCTACCAGCAACCTGCGGACTTTCTGCGGGCTACGCCCGGTTTCCTCGAGCAATAATTCTGACTGCCGTCGTGTAAGTAAAATATTCTTGAGTACCAGAATGGCATGAAACTCCGAATTGAATCAAATAAATAAATAACTGAATGAATAAGCCATTCATTAAGGAAATCGCACTAAAATGACTCTCTTACTAAATACAGCAAGCAACATATTTTATAAAAGTTCGTACAGGTTCATTGTGTATGTCCCTTAAGTAGTTAGAAATAAACCACTTAAAACTGTGCCAACTAAAAGTTCTTACTCCTATCTTCTTTTATCCATTCATATTGAGCGTACTATAAATACACCTCCAAATGAACCATTCAGCTTATTGGCGAACAAATTACACGTTCTATAGAGCGCAGTGATCTCGTCGGCCTCACCAGCTAATTGTACAGCTGTCTCTATGTCTCTTACGACATAGCCTAAAACTGATGGAAGAGTCGTGGTTTCAATTTACCTCAGTTACCATCGGTAAAGCTTAGCACTGCTACATTAAACGCTCGAGAAGTCAAATTGCGTCAGCCGATAATGATGATTACACCGATAGTAATTATCGCGAAAAAGCGCGAAGAAAGCTCGAATCTGTTATCAAGCCGCCCCACGTATTGCTTAAATAGCGGGTGAACATGTTATGACCTTTGCAGATCGTTAGACGCACGAAGCTGACATCTGCCAGAAAACACCCTCAGAAACAAAATCTTACACTAACCATATACACAAGTCTCTTTCATAGATTATATATTTAAGCTTTCAATCGCCATGTTGCTACCAGTTATTAACCTTTGCTAGACCTTTATTTTATTTATGAATTTGATTGATGTTTGACGCCATCGTGGAGAATTTTTCACGTACACCATTGCAGTCAGTTTTATAGAAACCAGGCAATTTAAGTACTCGATAACTGTTAGTTCCCGTTTCACCAGTTAAACCAAGATTTGAAATAAACGCAGTATCATGCAGACAACATCCTCAATTTTACTCGTTAAACAAAAGACTAAACCCAAATATAAAGTTTGCTAATGTTTTATTACCGTACGTTAGTAGAATATGTTACTCAACCTTAATAAATGTTAAAGGAGTCGAACATAGTTTATCCACTGGAATGTACAAGCTGTGGCTCTTCTCTTTCAACCGCTGGGGCATGAGGTAAGTCCCCAGCCCTTCACAGGGACTCTTTTGGAGTAACCTTTATTAGACCACTTTCATCAATATGGTGTGCATGTAACTTCCCAAATTTGAGAGGTTTAGGTCGCACCAAACCAAACAATCAAGTCTAAGCAGCGTACTATTTATGCTAGAAAGTAAAACTCCAACGCTAAAGTATTTCTTTCAAGTCGAGCTCGTGATTCCATTTCGGCGTATTTAGACACAATGTACACAGGCGCAAGGCGTATGTATTAGCAAATTAGTACCAGGCATTTTGGCAAACCTTATCAGAAACCTTAAATGAGTCGATTATTCGAAATAATAATTTATTTAAATCGTTAATGCATCAGATCTATTGTTTGTACAGGCAACATTTTTAAACGTGACACGCTAGGCTTCATACTATACTGCTGTAAATGGTATATATCAAATAAAACAGTCACCTCTATTGCAAGATAATCACTCTGTCGGTTTTAAAATGTTCAAAGGTAATTTATTTGGAAATGGTCAGTTTTGTGCATTTCCCAATTCATGTGTCATATGTCATGCGTTATTTGTAATCAACCAAGAATAAGAGGTGCCTGAACCTGATAATGGCGTGGTGATTCTGCGCTAACAAGATAACAGAAAGGAAACAGGCCTGAATAAGGTAACGAGAATCTATAATGCCTCTAATGTTGGCTCGGAGTTAGGTATAAGGTGATGGACTCCTAGACCAGACAAATCGGATAATGGTGACCTGGACTGGGTAACGCCATAACAGGCACGAATATAGTAATCATAAAGTAATCCTCTTAAATGTGAGCTGAATGGAATGACATATCTAAACAGGATCCTTGTGCTCACAATGACTCAATATATAACACGATGGAATGATTTATTTTTAGTCCAATAGAATCCCTGGTATTTCATTCGATAAAACAGATAGCGGGTTAAATGACTTCAGGAAGAAAATGTACTTAACTGTTTCCTCCGCCAAGCTGCAATGGGGAACACTTTCTCCTCCTACTTGAACTCGGGCCAAAGTTTGTAATTCATTGTAATAAAACAGTGGTCATTTCAGCTTAAACCCGACTCACCACTGCGCGCGAAAAAGTACCCAAGTAACTCCCGTCGTGATGAATAAGTCAGGTCGCTATAAAGACTTTAGAGAAATAATTTGAAGATCATTCCACACTGAATAGACGACGATGTTAACTGTTGAGTGTCCACAGATTTTCTATTTAATAAATTATGATTAATTTTTCGTCACTGGCTGAAAATAAATACTGTAATCTAGACCTTTTGATCTATGACGCTCCTCAAATGTAATATGGACTGATTTCTAAAGTGTGTGACAGAATATTAGAGTGATGTCACCGAGTAAAGTATAAGCGGGGCGTTAAACTGCTACTACAGATTAACGTGTTGTGTAGAGTATTAAAAGAAAAGACAACACCAGATAAAATGTATACATGTATCGTAAAGAATCCTATTCATAGTTCAGAAAATGTCACTTCATATTTTTGTGATGTATCATAACCGAAATAGTAAGAAAAACGTTCAAGTGAGGAAAATCGAAAAGACCGCCACGCTTTCAAATTTAGCCAATCAAGGCGAGATATTTCTACCACCCGAGAAGACATCTGTTTCAGCTGTGACGTTACCAGCACTTAGTTGAACACTTTGCCATATAGAAATAGTATTAAATAAGCTGTTTTCCTTGTGATTATGAGACAATTCCGATATACTTTAAAGCCATTTTCAACGAGAAAGTGGTAGTGGAATACATCTCGGGTTGTTCTCCAAGGTCTCAACCAGGCGCGTACAGCGTGCGGCATTCGATTGTTACAATAAAGGGAACCGTACTTCACACACAAAGGAGTGTCTCGCCCCTAATACTGAAGAGCGTAGGGTAGGGATGACGCGAAATCGTGTTTCCGGTTTCTCTAAAATGGCTTCATGAGCATTCCAGATGCCCCTTTAGAAGGTATGATGGACCTTTGATTGGTTTATTCAGGAAACTTTCCAATGGGTAAAATTCTTGTGAATTTCTCACACACATTCTCTCAGCTTAAATAAATTCTGTGCCATGCACCTAAACATGTGAAACAAGAGGAAATGTGGCATCTATTGAAATCTATGATCCCTGGGTTTGGGAAAAGGTATATTTCTGGCATATTATTGTGTATTCAGCGGCAATATATCGGAGGTAGGTAGGTCTATGGAGTGAATGCGTGAAGCTTGACAAGTATTAGTCGTGAAAGGGTATTGAATAAATGAGCAACTTTTTCTTTATGTCGACATTTTTAACGGAAATGAAAGTCATAGTTTGACAATTGTATCTATATTATGTATACATAAAATGTGTAAGTGTAATGTTGCCGATTTCTTTTATTTCTCCAAAATGCAATTTCTTCACACGTAGAACTTTGACGTTAAAGGTATTCAAACTTACTTATTTCCGAGAGAAAAATTATTTACTTGTCGCGAAATGAAATTTTAAATTCAACCAGCCACAAAAACCTTGCTCTGGAAATCTCAAAGAATCTATCATGAAGAAAAGTTAAGGGGGGAGGGGTCTGGTTACCTCCCTTCCTGTTTTACTTCCCTTACGATGAGTTGAAATGGAAATGTTGTAATATGTGAACAGAGAGATAAAATAGACATTGCAACAAAATTTGAAAAATATTGCAAATCAAATTAGTGTTGAGTAGGTAAACGTGTTCTACCGGTCATGAAGGGGCCACTGTAGTAGGAGTTAAGTGTTTGACAGAAACAGGTGGTTTACTGATGCGAAACTATTTAGTATGCAAGAGGTATGAGTGACAAGAAGCCCAAGAAAACAGAGTGTGACAATGAAGGTGTCTCGTTGAGAAGCCAGAGGAGTAGGAGGAGCTGTGATGCACATAAGGAATACTAGATGTGAACAGAGGGAGTAGATGCGGTGCACAGGAGTAGTGATGAACATATTGAGTACGTGTAGTGAACAGAAAGAGTACATGTGGTGATCAGGAGGAGTAGTGGTGAACAGCAGACAGGGGTGTGGTGAACAGAAGGTATAGTTATGGAGAACAAAGAGCGTAGATGTGGTCATTAGTGGGAGTATTGGTGAACAGAAGGGGTAGGTGTGGTAAATAGAATTAGTAGGTGTGGAGAACAGAAGAGTAAATGTGGTGATCAGGAGGAGTAGTGGTGAACTGAGGGGATAGGTGTGGTAAACAGAAGGAGTAGGTGTGGTAAACAGAAGGAGTAGGTGTGGTAAACAGAAGGAACATAAATGGTGAACAGAAGGAACATAAATGGTGAACAGGAGTAATGGTGGTAATCACAAAGGATAGATGCGGTATATAGAGGATGTAGTAGTAAGCAGAAGTAGGTGTGGTGAACGGAAGGAGGGGCATTAGTGAACAGAAGGGGTAAATGTGTTCAAGAAAAGGGTACGTGTGGTGAAAAGAATATATAGATGTGGTGAGCAGAAGGAGTAGATGTGGTGATCAGAAGGAGTAGGTGTGGTGAACAGAAGGAGTAGGTGAGGTGAACAGAAGTAGTAGGTGTGGTGAACAGAAAGGGTAGGTGTGATGAACAGAAGTAGCAGGTGTTGGAAACAGTAGAAGTAAGCACACGTTTGGTGAACTGAAGAAGTAACTGTGAAGTAGCTGTGAAGAGAAAAACTGTGGCGAATATTGTGAGTAGATGTGGTGAACTGAAATAACAGGTGTGGTGAAGCGCAGGGTACGGATGACGCGAAATCGTGTTTCCGGTTTCTCTAAAATGGCGTATCGTATAGCTTTGTGAGCATTCCAGATAAAAAGATGATTTATGGAGTCACCAAGCCCGTCATAAAAACATCCCTATGCTCCTTTAGGTATGTATGAAGTTATGGTCGTGAGAAGAAATACGGAATGCGAAGACATGTATGTGTGTTTTTTTTTTCAGTGCATTTTATCTCTGAATCTAGGAAAAATAACTAATGATCCGCTGAAACGTTTGACCTGCGGGGAAATAAATGCGTTGATAGACACACACGGGTAATCTCAAAATGCCCTCGAGCCCCACACAGAAGAGGTCGTGAAAAAAACACATACACATGCATACACAGGTTAATTCTGCACGACGAGCAAGTCAGGTAAGTGTGGGCCAAATATCTACATTTTGTTTCCAGCTGAAGCCTGTAACAATACAGCATACACTGGAATCTCCGTTTTAGTGCAGCAGTAATGTAATTCTCATTTAACTGGTTGAAATGACGGGACTAAGAGTAAGGACATTCCATGCAGAAACAAAATACGCATCATCAGACATGTTTAACTTGCCACAACGATAAATCTGCAAACAATGCGTAGGCGTCTTATTTCTCATAAAACTGTTTACGAAATACGCTAAAACGTTAACCATGGGTAAATTACGTTTATAACTTAAATCGGAAAAAAGTGTACTGCGCCGTGTGTGACACAAAATGTGTGACTGTAAAAACGCCAGATTTGCATGTTAATTAATTGGCAGATTGTGGACAGTGGCTATGACTAAGAAAATAAAATCGGCCCGAAGCTCTTTTATTACTATTATTCTTGGCCTTTTTTCACATTAAAATCTAAATAATTCTGTCAAACACGGCGCCCTATATACATAGGCAAAACCTTCTTTGGAAGGAAGATAACTCTCAGATGTGCACTGTTACTGGAACGCTTCATTCTATTAGAGCAAATGCATGGAGTGTTGGTAAAGTAAATGTATGCTCTGATTCGAAATCTATGAGTTAATAACAGTTTCATTTGACACTTATCTTGCATTACATTTTCATTTGTTTGACCACTGTATCTCAAATATCGCTCCCTGATTATGATAGGCTGTAGAAAAAGGTTGTACAAATTCTCCTTGACGAAACTGTGCCTATTTTTACCTATATAAACCTGCTAGACGTGTAGTCTACCACCGATTTCAATATCGAATACGATCTTACTAATATACTAATCCTTATATTTATACACAGCCATTTATATATCAGGCCTGGGCATTACTGCCTACAAAAAGCAATGAGAAATCACCCCTTTTCATACTGATTTATGGGATTCACCCGAGTAACGCTTCTTATTCGTTGACCTCGTAAAGCGTTGAATAATTCGTGGAGAATACGACACAGAATTCCATTAATCATTATATCCATAGTTTCGTCAGATAAAGTTGATGATTGAGTAATATGAAAAAGACTTCATATCTGAAGTTGCTTATAATCCGATAAAGGACGTGTGTGGAGATAAATGGAAGTACTTGTACCGTGTTGGGAAAGGATTAAGGGATAAAATAAAGAGACAGGCCGAATTACAACATCGTAAAACCCTAGTCAAACATCACCTTGTTTATTAAGCGCATATACCTCCAATGCTTTCAGAATTCTTAACCAATGAAAAGCGGAATGGCTCATAGAGTCATAACCCATGCGCAGTTCCCAACACTCGCTTTACATCATTGTCAGCAAAAGACGATTGAACTGACCACTGCGCCGTGTGACCCATGTGGGATAGCTTGTTTATGCTTACGTCTCAAAACTTATGTTCTCGGGTGACACTATAACCAACATTCCTCAGCATAAGCTCTTATGTTTTTAATTGGAACAATGTTGTACATACTTCGGATTAAATTCAAAGCATACCACGTATTTATTGAAACAAATACTCAGTTTGAGGTTTTGTTTTTTCCTGACATCACTTCCTGTCTTATCACCTTTACCCCAGTGACCTTGGCGCTGTATAACATTTCTGTACAAGAATGATGTATTTCGTATGCATGCGTTCTATGTTATGTAATACCTTCGATCGAAGATATTAAATTCAACTAAAGCAGGTGTTTGAGTAAGATGTATGCAATAAGTCAGATGACCTTTGGCTCGTATTGGGCACCATGTAGTAACTCGGCATCACATCTTATCGCGTAATACTTGCCAAACACCTGTGCATTTAGCATATATATCAAATTCGAGGCATCTGGATCAAACCTACATCTCTTATACATGGTACTGCGTGATAAAGAATGTCCAGTGCAGACCTCCATTGGCCTTCCTGGTTTATTTCCTGGATAAGAACTCTGGGAGAACCGGAGATATGTGCTAAGCGTTAAAGGTATATTGTATTATTCACAGCCGTAAGCACGGAGTCCCTCAGAGTGTGTGCTAGTAGAAGCTATAACCATGGACAGTACCCCAGTTCAGCACATCTTAGACCAAGCTTATGATTATGTGATAGGTAAGATGTCCACATAAAGAGAAATACATTGTTTTCTGTACAGAGAAGACTAGTAAATGGAAAGAATTTCTTTTTTCAATCTTTCAGCCAGCAGATTCCTAACTTTTAGACGGATGGATAGGTACACAAGTTATGAGGCAAACTCAGCCTGGCTATATTTATAATGACTGCTATATTTATTTGCATGATTGTTCTTGGATGTCTCAAAAATTATTGTCACCAACGCCCAAGTTTCTGAACGATTTTAATTGGGCGGTTACAGTTGGTGCAGGCACGAGTGGTTGTGTGATAGCGAGCCGATTGTCGGAGGACCCTGGAACGACGGTCTTGCTGCTTGAAGCAGGAGGAGACGATCTGGAATGGGAAGAGATTGCCGTACCTGGCAGCTCAGGGTTGATGCAGTGCTCCAAGTACGACTGGTCATTTCGTGGAGTTTCACAAGAGAATGCCTTCAAAGGCTATGAAAACCAGGTGAGACAACCTTCTCTTCATTCCCTTACTGCAGGACAGATTCCAATAAAGATTTGGCGTCTAATCACACATTATATCAGCAAAACAATACAGATACAATGACGACAATAGTATTATAAAACACAATGATGCATCTCTTTAGAAATCTCCCACAGGCATCTACGGTTCCAAGAGGGAAGGTGCTCGGAGGATCCGGTGCCATAAATTACAACATGCACATGCGAGGAACCCCACACGACTACGATATCTGGAAGAACATGGGCTGTAAAGGGTGGGGCTATGAAGATGTTCTTCCCTATTTCATGAAATCTGAGACGTGTCTTGTCAGTGATCTTCTTGGCTCTGGTAAATACTAACTCAGTTTGTTCAACTAATGGAATCACCCAGTTTTAAACTTGAATTTTTATGATCAGATTGAAAATAAGCGTTTAAGAAAACTCTTAGAATCAAACAAAAGTATCTCAGGCAATTCACAATTCAAGTGCACTAAACTGTTGAGTAAAGTGAATACTAAGTCGTTCGCAAGTTTAAGACAGTTTTGTCAACCCGAAGCCTTTACAAAAAGCTGTGTTTTATTTTTGTGTTCATGACTGATTGTCGTGGTTTAGGTTTTCGTGGCACTTCTGGACCAATTATCGTATCTGAGGCAAGGTTTTCGTCTGTCGGAAACGTTTTTGTTGACGGAGGCAAAGAGATGGGATACAGGAAAACCGACTGTAATGGACCGGATGCCATTGGTAACATTGACTTTCACAGCTAACCTTTCCCGTTTCCAAAGCTTTTCCAGGAAGATATGTGATGTATGGAAAACATAAATCAGATGTTTCTACCATTAACATTTCAGAATTACTTGCACAAGAATAACGATTTTCTGTGCTGTGTTTCAGGATTCATGGTAGCACAATCCAACATTGGAGACGGTATTCGGCAAAGTTCCTCAGAAGTTTACCTTCGTCCAGCTGCTACACGCCCCAACCTGCATATTGCTACGTATGCTCACGTTACAAAGGTGATACACATGCAGGGGTATTAATTTTCGCTTCATTCTATACAACGTATTATTTTGAATTTTGAATTTTTTTACTTGTTCGACGACTGTCTGGTTTATATGTAAAGAACGCAAACCTCCTGACTTAAGGCATTAGTCACACCATCTAGACATGGATTCGACCCCGAGACATCTGCTCGACTGAAGCACATAGAAATGCATGTTGTTTCAATCAACCTAGCAAGCAAACAGCTCTTATACATTTTCATTATGCAACGAAAGCCCGTGTATTTTACACACTTGTCTTCGATACAAAAGATTATAGTTACAGGTAAAAACCCAAGTTAGACGATTACTGCTTACCTTTGCGAATGTTTTTTTTCTTTTTAATTCAGATTTTAATCCACAATAGTATTGCCCGTGGTGTAGAATTTATTCGCGGAAATAAGCGCAACAGTGTTCGAGCTAAACGTGAGGTGATTATATGCGCTGGAACGATCTGCACGCCACAAATACTAATGCTTTCTGGCATTGGACCAAAAGACCACCTGCAGTCCCACAAGGTAAAATTGTTACATAGGGCTAGGTGTTAGACATAATACTGATTAACAGATTCAACTAGTGCATGCCGTGGAACTAGTTAATTTCCCATTTCGAACATCGAACGAACATAATTTCCTTTAGATTTAAAACTCAACGTTTCTGTGCAATACCCGAAAGATAATTAGGAAGTATTTTTAAATTTTAGATTGAAGTAGTTGCCGATTTACCCGTTGGAGAAAATCTCCAAGATCATATTACCTTTTTTGGGATGGAATTCGAAATTGATAAACCTTTTGCCGCCATGATGACCTCACCAGAATCAAAGGATTTATACAGCAGTTTGCGCGCAGGTGAATATGTATAAATACAATATCTGTGTAAGTGTACATCTCTGTTTTATTCGTACTGTCTGCTTCAGTAAAGGTGTCACTTCCGAGTAAATACTGCTTTTACTGTTCAATAACATTATGTGCATGAAGATTTTAATATATATTCTTGGAAGTAATGCAAGGCGATACATTATGGTTTATAAGTGAATATATTCATTAATTACTAACAAATGTCATCAAGGCCCTATGGCGACAAATATCCTCGAGGCAACCGCCCTCATTCGCTCCGGACTTCAGGAGCCGGGAAACCCGAACCCTGATCTGCACCTTGTCTTGATAAGCGGGATGCTAGGGGCAATGGAGAACTCCACTTTCCGAAGAAACACAGCCATGAAAGACGAGGTATCGGTATATCCATAACTTTGAAATTTCAGTAGGTGTATTCTCCAATGAAATAGTGAGTAATCAAGGTAGTTTGACGTTGCACTTGCACGTTGGATGGATCACTTTGTTCGCTACACGGGCGATATTAATTCTGATTGGCTACTGATATGTTTACTTCGATACCTTGGTTCATTGTGCACTGTCTTTCAGTCTTTTGCATGATTTGGACCGTCTATTAGTTTTGTTGAATAGTGATCAGTTACACAGTAGCTGAGCAGAATAATTTACATAAATTGCTTGACAAATTTGTGATAGGCGAGAAGTCATATACATGAAAATCTTACATGGCGTAAAAATGTAATCTTGGAATTTCATGCATCAGAAGGATACAGTAGTTTAATCTTATATTAACGACTTTTTTATATAGTACTGGAACGCAATGTTTGCTGGCAATGAAGGAAAACATGGGTTTAATATTAACCCCTCTGTCACACATCCACGGAGCAGAGGGACTATTCGACTTCAAAGTGATGATCCGCTCCAGCATCCTTTGATTGATCACGAAACCTTAACTCATGAACAAGATGTCAAAACCTTGATCGAAGGTAAGTCTTCAGATGCTATGATTACAAACTGGTGTAGTCTCGCGCAATTCCATACGGCGTTACCAGCCGTCCAGTGGAAAATCTACCATCGGGGCCTTTCACGAAAAAGTGTAAATACAACAGAGTAAACAGTACTTTAAGACAGTGAATTTCTGGTGCTTTTCTGACACATGACCAATACGACCGATGTCTTTATCGTAACCACACCCAGCCACGAAAACCGGCAAGACTGTCGGGGGTCACTGACTTTTGAGACATAGGCCTACATGCGTAATTTATCTGACATATGACTACTTTGTGGTCTGTGGAAAGAGAAAAAGCCAGTGCTATATACAACATTTTGTATATTGGTAATCTTGGAATTTGTTCAGGTGCGCAGTTTATTATGGCGTTGGCCGACACCAAGCCATTCAAATCTGTTGGGGCCAGACTGACCGGTCGAGTTCTGCCGGGATGCCAGATGCCACCATTCACCGATGAGTACTGGGAGGAATTGATCCGCACACTGACACACTACACTTACCACCCCGCCGGTACGTGTAAGATGGGCAGACCCGAAGATCTCACGGCAGTTGTAGACCCAGATCTAAGGTGGGTGATAAAATCGACTGACCAGCTTATCTGATCATAGGAATAATATAATCATACATAACGTGTCTCTATATGTGAGTTCATCTTCTCCAATGGCTTCATGCATGACGTCACCACTTCGAGTGGTATGTATCTGCTTCTTACAATGAACATCTGAGAAGGTGGCATTGGCAATAGCGCACACGAAGTAGTGACGTCATATATGAAGCGACTGGAAAGGAGTGGCCCCCGTCTCTAAACAGTTTCAGATTGAAGTTATAGCCACAATTAATTCACCGATAATATATCCCGTCTATGGAGATTCATCAGTTATCCACGTACTATCCGACATTTGCATGCAATGGTCAGTGGTTAAATCAACTGATTGCAAACTTACCATTCTTCAAAATACCGAGATCTAATAAATGTTCGATATAGAAAACAACAGCCTAGAAAGTAAAACCAGAGCAGCGACAACGGTGTAATGGTTGGCAATTGATCACTGTTAATCACTATAACCCGTAACTTGTCAATTACATTCTATTCATGGCAATTTATTGGCATCCAGCATCTTCGCTGAGCAGAATCAGGTAACAATGAGTCTTTTAATGGTCGTGCAAATTACTGCCGATTACATACTGAAAAGTATTATCCATCGCATCTAGATTTCAGATGTATTCACGAGCATACTGCCTTTTCTTACTGCTATATCGAAATGCCTTGGAGGCGCTAATATCACTGGTTTTGTGTTTTAGAGTGAAAGGTGTGGATAGATTGCGAGTGGCAGACGCCTCCATTATGCCGGAAATCACCTCTGCTAATCTGAATGCCCCATGCGCGATGATTGGGGAGAAGGCAGCAGACATAATCCGAGGACGAACGCTCTCTCCGAAGCTGTGAACAAGCTTTTGTAGTGAAATGTGGGAATTAATGAAAATCAAAGGATACATCAAAATGCCACAGGCTAAGCTAGGTGTCTGTGGAGTGCACAAATGTGCACGAAAAGTAAATTAGCTCCTTATGATTAAAAAGCAGTTGAATCACTGGTTGTTCCTAAAAGAACTTTGGTTAAAAGGCCTATTGATTTGCATCTTGTTCATTGTTCAATGTTCTTTAATATCTCAGAAGTGTCCATTGTAATTATCCTGAATAAACTTGATGTTCGAATGTGTATCGAAAGATATACCAGTCTCAAATCTGCATACCAGCGTCTTTTTATTACAAAACAAATGAAACTTTCGTCAAAATCAAAATTAATACCGAACCGAACTATAAGTACTCTTTTGATTGACTGATTAATTCATTAATTGCTGTTGAATGTCTTACTCAAGAATGTTTCACCTGGCCGTCAATTTTATGGTTGAGGAAACCGAAGCTCCCTAGGTGAGTCCCGGACCAATGGCAAGTCACTGACGAAATTTCGCATATGTACAAGCATATCATATTTAATAGTGAATGGCACGTGGTCTTCTACGAACAAGTAGGCGCTTATTTCCTCTATGTGATAAGATTCCGCTATCCAAATACACTTTCAATTACCTTGACCCAAATATTTAGATTAATTACATTCACGAAAGCCATAAAAAACTGAGATTTTACATTTTAATTCACTTTTTTATCTGATGTATAAAAATGGCTTTTTTTGCAAGATTGGCAGATAGTATATCTATGAAATGTTACAATTGTGCGTTAATATTTATGTTTGGACGGCATATTTTTTTCTGAGTTTTGTTAAGTTCATGCTTTGAGATCCTATTCAACATCACTGCTGAAACATGCATTGTGTGTTATCACCATATGTAATTAAAAACAAACGAAAAGACCAAAAAAGAAAGACCTAACTGAAAATAAACCTGTTTGATATGATACCTGGCGAAAACCTTTTTCGGCTAATTAATGAACCCACTCAATATACTGATGTTAATGCTTATATAGTGTCTTTAGTTATAACAGATAGCATTAATTATGTAATTGGCTATGGAATTCCCTCACCGATAGCCACTTTCGATCATTGTAGTATATAATTGTAGTATATAATTTGATCTTAACATATTCACAGATATTACATATTTGTCCGAAGAAATTGTAGTTTTTGCAACTTACGAGACTAACCTTAGTCATGATCTTGTTCGTTTGTCAAACTAGGATTGCCAGTGACTTGTGAAATTTGTGTCTGCAAAAAGTGAAAAATCTTGTATCTCTTGTTTTTTGACGGCGTAGAGGTGAAGAGTGCCCATTCCCACAATCATCTCGGAATTATTCTGCAGCACGATGGCAAATGGATGAGCATAAAATACCTACAGTTAAGAAAAGTAACATGAAACTGAATATGGCTAGGCGAACTCTAAGGAATTCATTACCTCCTTGTATCCAAAACTCTTCCATAAATAAAGTTAGGAAAGTCCTATACTCTCAAAACATTCACAACAGTAACTGTAAACTAATGTCTATGTATAGTTCATTTTACTCTTCCTCCTCTTGTGCTCTCTAGAATGAGAATGGAACTGAGCGCTCTTCACGGGGACCTATTTAAACACAACAGTATTTATGACCAGCCCTGCAATAAATCCAACCATGTAAGAATACATATGATTATTTCCTTGAATGCCCCGGTTATGCCACTTGTAGAATTCGTATGCTCAAAAACATAATTAGTATTATATTGTAACATATTGTAACATATGTTATTTACTGTATCAAGTATTAATTCTGGTTACCCATTGTCAGCAACCTTTCCCGTTCGAATTTCTATGTGTGATGCTTTCACCGAGTGTTACATTGTGTTGTTGTTGTTACGACAAACAAGAAAAGCGATAGCTGCAATCGACTGATACTTCGAAGGATATTAATGCAAAAGGAAACTATCTATAATCTTCAAGATAGTGTCTGTGGTGCATGATATCCTCTTCTGTCGGATGCTTCGGCAAGATTATAATTTGGGCACTTTTATCACCAAAACTATGAATTTACTCTGTGACTTTGCCCAGTGCCGGCTGGTAAGTTACATCGGCTGTTTTCGGACTCTATATTTCTCTAAATACAGACCTTTTAGGGCTTTTGGATTTATTCTCTGATTTTACTAGTGAAATTTGAATAATACAATGATTACAGAACTTTTGAGCGGTGGTTATTTGTCGCACTAATGTTTCATGGCACACTTATCAAATAACCAGGTCTGTTTACATCTCTTATGACGCCAAATCGCCAAAATTTTTTTCCGACGGACGTAATTTTAAAGGTAATTGTTGATATTTTGATAATTGCATTACCGATGTCTAATGCAACAGATTTTAGTCTTACTATGTCAAAAGAATTCGGCATTTCGTTATAACCCTTCATTTCAAACGTCATCTCATGCGTATATATATATATATATATATATCAAATAACCAGGTCTGTTTACATCTCTTTAAGTCACCGATATAATCGAGTTGTGTCCATCTTTTGTGTTTGAGTTACATAATATGGGTTTTACACCAACATGTGATAATCTGCGGTGGAAGAAGCCTGGATACCTATCTCAATTTATTAAACCTGGTGATTTCAGAGCAATAACTAAATTGAGATTATTGCTGGTCATGCTCAAACACTACTGTTTATGACTAGCATGTGGTGCATGCTTAGTGAAACACAAATCTCAAGACTGGAATATTTATCCTGTCTGGCTGGTTTATGACTGCTTGCATGGCAGCCGCTGGTGGTGTAGAAACATTGCCCAACCACTACTTCTTTCAATGAATGTAAGCAGCCTACCTCCCTGTGGATTACCGAAATGTGTGTCCCAAGAGGGTATCTTATAAAATACCTGAATGTATTACAATATCTCCCCGAGTTCATCCTTCTATGCGCTTGCTAGGTAGCTCTAAGCGTATTTGCAATATTATTTTATATGGAATCTGAATATATGAATCTGAATCTTAATATCTGAAATTAACATGAAAATAAATTTATTTTAATGTCTCTACATAATTTTACAGGGCAGTCTAATAGATTCAGCAACTCAGCCCAACAGTAATACGGTATTTTCTAAGATGTATGTGTAAAATCCTGAAACAATGTCAACTCATTCAAGATTATTTTTGATTTTATTCTGATTTTAATTTTGATTCCCACTAACTAAAGTGATATATATTTTGCTTGTTTTTTGTATTAATCTCTGTATATAGGTTGGTTTGATTGTTGAGGAGATCCCCTTGTGGCTGTGGGAATTTCTCTTGAAACAAATAAAAAATTAATTTAGCCTCTTGCGTCAATCTGACACTTGTTAAAATGCCATGGACGTGTGACCTATTACCTCTTTTAGCACCAAATGATGGTCAGAAGCATTACACTCAACTGGACATATAGAAGAAGATGCCACAATTCAGCTGAGAATTATCTCACGTGAGAACATCCACTACGTATATATTCACCATACTCATACATATTCAAACACGTTGTATACTTTATCGATGTCATGAAATTGGCAATATTGACAGAAGTAGGCATAATAAGCTTTAATGAAGCTCCACACGGTTTATATGCGGCTTATATGAAGATTATCTTAACCTATTTCGTTTACCATGTATTTGTGTTACCGTTACATTTATATGCACAATCAACTGGATAAAAGCGTCACACACTTCGACACCGGTCGACAACCTTGCAACAGTTACATAAAACACAATTCTGGATTAGATGACTTTCTGAAGAAATTTCCTGATCCCTTTCTCACAAAGCTATCGTTGGCTAAGTTGATCGTGCTAGGGTGCTCGTAAAACTCCTTCCAGTCTTTAACAAAAGTGTCCAACGCTGTCCAACTCTTTTGCTCTTTCCTGGTAGTGCGTCACACCTTTAGGCGTATTTACGTGTCACAGCAGGAAGCAAAGGGGTTTTCACTCTCTGTTGTAGTCCGTCAGAGTCTCTCATTACATATCTGTCTGTAGCATGTGGCCATGGAGAGTAAGCAACCCTTCGTTAAACAGGGGCCTTGCTTAGTTTCATAACCTATAGCACTTTATATTTAATACACACCTTGCTGATTTACGTTTACACAAAATGCTATTCGTGTTTGTGAGTTTGTGAGTAATTATTCAATTCAAGAACCAGTCTGATTCGATAGAAGATACTAAGCATGAAAAAAAAAACACAAGGTAAATAGGCATTGATGATTGCATGAACGATGAAATATCTTGAAAAGCTGCCGATATCACAGCTACAATCCGTAAGGATTATTCTAATACTGAATACTTACAATACTGAGTAATAATGAGAATAAGAAGAAACACACTCTTGGTTGATTACACGGTGTGTCCCAGTCAAAATAGACACATTTAAGCTCGCCTTCCAAAGTCTCTAACGGGCTTTACCATCTTTTTTTCCTGAAGCTGTCCGTTGAAACGCAATATGCTGTAATTCACCGTGGGCTACAGATTCGAGGGCAGTCCCTTCCTGTTGATCATGTCGGATGCCTTCTCTGCAATCATGAGAGTGGGAGCATAGAGGTTCGCTGAGGTGATCACTGGCATGATGGAAGCATCGACCACTCGCAATCTTTCTACTCCTTTCACTCTGAAATGGAACGTTCCGGAGATGCAGTCTTAACGCAGCTCTTTTTTTCCCCACTGATTCAGTGCTCTTCTTGATCTTTATAATTTATATCCTTTTCTGGTACTTTTTATCATGCAAACGACACTAGTCTATTCTTTATATTTATGTTACACTTACCTGAGTTGTGAATCCATTCTGAAAAGCTTAGGTTGTGAATCCACCACAACAGTCGAATATATACTTACCTAAATTGAGCCTCCACGACGACATTCGAAGGTACACTTACCTAGTTGATGAATCCACCGTGACGGTGGAATTTACACTTACCTAAGTCGAGCATCTTCTATGTTAATAGATCTATACATTCCTGGTAAGTTGTGCATCCACCACAGCTGTCGCATCTATTCTTACTAAGTAAGTTGTGAATGCACCACAGCAGTTGAATTTACAATTATTTAAGACAATTTGTATATCCACCACAATAATCGAGTCTACACGCACACGATAAGTTGTGAATTCACCACAGGAGTTGAATTTACACATACCGAAGACAACTGGTGTATCCATCACTGTCGTTGAATCTACACTTACCCAAGTTGTGCATCCACCACTGTCGTTCAATCTACACTTACCTAAGTTGTGCATCTATAACAGCAGTTACCAACGGTAGTCGAATCTATTAAGCTGTGATTCCACCACGGTAACTGAATTTAAACTTACCGATGACAAGAAGTTCATCTCCCACAGTAGCAGAATCTGCACGTACAATAGTCTAGTCTACACCTACACAGTGATATGACCACGGTAAATGACTTTACACTTGCCGAAGACAAGCTGTGTATGAATCACATTATTCGAATCTGCCCTTACGTAGTAAGCTGTGAATCCACCATGGTAGTCCACAACATACCTTTGTTGTGAATCCACCACGGTAGAAGGAGCCACATACTTAAGTCATGAATCCACCACGGTAGTCGAATCTACATATTTAAGTTGTGAATCCACCACGGTAGAAGAAACCACATACCTAGGTTGTGAATTCACTACGGTAGTCGAATCTACTTACCTAAGTTGTGAATCCACCACAGTAGTCGAATCCTCTGTTCGACCCATGCGACATGTTCCAGATACATGGTAGGTCATAAAGGTTAAAGTTCGGACATACTCTTCCCAGTACTCATCCGTGAAAGGTGTCTTTGTATATCCGGGTAGGACTCGGGCAGTAAAGCGAGCTCCTATATCCTTCATCGGTTTTGTTTGTGCGAGCTTCAGCATAAATTTAATGCCTAAGAACAGAAATATTTGTCGCTATAAACAAACCGTTGTACAATATCAAAACGACCACAAAGCAAGTGGCAAATAGGGATTCACTATACAGCTGTTGGCAATATGAATGAAATACCTCAATATATATTACTATTCAGCATTTATGGCTACAGAGATACACGCAGTAAGTCAAAAACGCTATTGTGAATCATGGTTTTTATATTTCCTCATTTTGAAATTCATTAGTACTTCATTACGAGAATTTCCAACAAAATATCACAAGGTGACAAATGCAATACGAAATGGCAAATGCATCACCAGAATAGAGTTCGTCATTTACTTACTTAGTTACGCTCCACTCAAAATTTTTCGTTTATATGACGATGGCCACGGATTTGTGGGTGAGGTAGTGTCACATATAAAAATATATTTTTTCGAACATGCGAAAATCTGTAAGAAAGAGATTGTTGCTGGCATTGTTCAGCAATGCTAAAAAGACATGTACACCAGTGGAGGCTAACTGGCCATGTCCTTGCACTATTTGTTACATACGTAAAGTCTTCAATGAACGTAACAATAGCCCGAGGTGCTGAGATTTTGTGTATATCATATTTAGAACAAGAAATTCACAACATAAACATTGCTTTCTCCACATAATGTAAATTCAAACTTAAACTTAATTGGTCAAAGAGCCATATGCAACCTATATGCTGTATATGGATTACACAGATATGAATTAGAAGTGTGAATGGCTTAACACCTTGGTTAGCACAGCAGTCCCGTACTCTTCCACTATTGTCGCGATGAGTTTTATATAATAAAAGTGGCAGCCTTTTTATTTTTTGACGAATTTGAGGATCAGGAGATCAACCCAACAAACTGAGAGGCCGACATAATATACATGACATATCGTATATATAATTTCTTGACATAAAGCGGCCTAATTGTTCGTCAAGAGCCTGATAGGTCGCCAGCGCTTTAACCGTCTGTTCCAAACTTTTACTACATGCGCCTTAGGCATTGGGCGAAGGGCGGTGAGTTATTCCAGGCCCTACGGTTTCCTTCTTCCATAAATTTTACAAGCCGTAATCTTAGTGACAACTTCTTGTGTATCAATCAAGTAAATATGTAAAATATGTACAATACTCGGTCTATAACGCCCGATTCGTAACAGTTCAAATTCTAAAAATTCAAAGATTGATTTTTCAATGCGAGAATCCAACTACATAGTCCTTACGCATAATTTTTAAATAAGTTGTCTTCAAACTGTGAAAAAGGGATCTTACCTTCTACGAGGGTTTTTATGTCATCAGGATGGGAGAGGGCCTTATGGTCAATGTAGGGCTGAGAAGTGGGATCTGTGTTCCTCAGTCGGATTGTGCCACGGCTCTTTGGATGCGTAGCTAAAATGTTGACGCTGAAGCCATGCTTTCCAAGATTATCACCAAAAATGGCATCCCAGATCTATAAATAGATAGAACAAAAAGAGTATGTAAATCTAAGGGGACTATCATTCTCAGTATACACGGAAAATGACAACAAACACACCCTGTTATAAATTCTCAGAACATTACGGATAAAAGCTTGGCAACAAACCTGACAGATGTTTCCACTGAAATATAATGGTCAAAATGGCAACTAATATGTAAAACCCACACGTGTTTCTAATATTACACGGATGTTTTACGACTTAGCCGAATGCAGTGGTCAAACTCTCGTAGAAACATCGGAGTTAGCGTAGTAACTTTTCTAAGAGTACAGGTAAGGCGAAACGACAACAGCTTGGATCCGTATCATGCAGAGATTACAAGCGAGCTAAAATAAATTTCGTGACACCTGTTGGATGAAAATTGTATTCTCTAACCTCTATAATACTCATTTATCGAGTGCCCACCTCATCTTTCATCCCAGTGATTAATTTAAACCTAGGATCATATCCAGCTCCATACAATGCGCAAAGGTTGATGAAGCCTATGTCCGGGTTTGGATCTCCAGGATCTTGAACGTCTGTCCGAATCAATCCCACCGCGTCGATTATATTTGTCGCACGTGGCCCTGCGTAAAACAAACACGCACAATATATTCAAACCTTTGAAAGAAGCATGGTTGATCATAATATTTATATGAATGATTAGGAAGAAATCTATGTATCAGTAAATACACAAATGGACTTCTTATACAAATTCTTTTCCATAACATATTTCACATGTTCTTTTTATAACAGTCATCATCTGATCCGTGCGTTAACATAAACCCTCTCACCTGCCCGCAATTTGTCGTATCTGTCCATATTAGCCTGGGAGTCAAAGTCCTTAGGCAAAGCAGTGTAAGGCTTATCAATTTCAAGCTCAATCCCAACCACCCCTACATGGTCTTGGAGGTTGTCTCCCACAGGAAGGTCGGCGATCACCTCAATCTAAGCATAGTATATCAATCAGCTACCATGTAATTTTTGAAAGAAACATATGTAGTAATAGTAAAAGCAGCAAGACATTAATACTATCTATTCGCCACTCCTAGTTTGTGCAGATGTGAATGTAACTAGTGAATTTTCAAAGACGAATCTAGATGCAGTACTCCTTGCCATAGCATAACGTTCCCATGAAGAGAAACGAACCAACAAGAGCTGTGGTGGCTTGAATCTTTTGGATGTATATTCATCTGTTCAACAAAAATTAGACTGAAACGTAATCTCTAGGATAGTGACTTTTAGAATACATACATCCCCATTCTTTAATCGGAGCACATCATGTTATGATTCTTATTCGGTGCATCATGACGCAGCGCGTTAGGGTGGATCATACCTCCATATTCCCCCAGAGTCCCACACTACCTCAAGAGCTACCTGACAAGGAGACATTAATGCCATGTGTTTTTGTGTCTTTGAAGTAAATAACAGCTCAGGACTGAGGTACTGTTCTTTAAAAGGGTTGTAAGCTTCTCTCTGGAATGTAAAACCCTCTAGGAAATTCGTTGCTGAACTATCTTCTTTTGAAGTGTGGAGTATTGTCCTGCTTTTATGCTTATGAGAAATTGACCAACCAGAGAGCTAGGCGATATCAACTGTTAATTAGCTGTGACGTAAATCTTCTGAGTTGTCTGTCAAGGTAACAGGTAAAAACACAGGAACAGCACAAAGTTTTAATGTTAAATGTTTGTTCCGCGCTTGGAATAATTACGTCACAGCCCACACAGAATGGCTGCGTTTCAAGTCAGCCGACGGTCAAATGTCTGTTGCTGAAAAATTCTTTACCGAACTAACATAATATTGTCCAACCATTTTTGCACACTCACCTTGTGCTGAACATGCGCTGTCTTTCACTTTAAGATACCTAGCCTCTAGTCTGTCTGAGATCTACATGACTAACTCTTACCTACCCCTAGTGATCTGAGGTGTTTGGCCGGGCCGATCCCAGACAGCATGAGCAGCTGAGCCGAACCAATCGCTCCTCCACATAGCAGGATCTCCTGTCGCGCCCTCACCGTATAAGTCTGCCTGGTAGAAGTACGTATGTACTCCACAGCGCGTGCAATCTTGTTGTCTGTGATGATCTTCAACGGAAGTTATTGATTGCCATTTCATACAGTTTAACGCAAGGCTATTAATATCCTATTTTCGATCATATGGCTTGACTTTTTTTCTTATTTTGTGCGTATTTTCATCAGTACTAACTGTATTTCAATCACCATCATCAAAATCACTTATCTTCTTTGTGAAGCCGTATTTTTCCACAGTCTATGAGTCAGACATACTGCAACCATATGGCAGATAACTGTATACCGAACTCACAATGCTAACAATTAATAATAACACCTGAAAATAATCGATAAACATTCTGTTGAGTCATACAGTTAATTTGCAATCATGATGTTATGAGATAATAGGAAAAACTTCTCTGGCAGTCTCACGCCTATCAAATATATAATGATGATGAGGTGGTTAAAATATATATTTTCGAATCTGAAGTCGTTTCGAATCTGAGCTTCACTGCAGTAGCCTATTTCAACACTTGGCGGGTCTCCCTGGCTGAGGGCTTTGTGTGCTGGCACAGAACAATGACCCCTTGGCCCTATGTCTAGTTTCTTCCAAACATAATGTCGTTAAGTGAAATATTCGAAATTACTTTGCAAAAAAACGATAAATAAATAAATAAACAAATAATATTACCTTAGTCACGTGACAGTGAGTAACAACATGGAGGTTGTTTCTTCCCATGGCTGGCCTGAGATAGACTTCACTGGAGCTCTGTCTCACGCCATCTCCAATGTTAGACTGCACCACCATGAAACCTGTATCGACGACCAGACACCTACCAATGACAATACTTCGACCCCAAAACTCACGAACCAAGGTTTAAAACTTTTTAGAATTGTGCATTATAGATTCTGTCCCTTGGGTTGTATTGTTAACCCCCACAAAAAGCATTGTTCGTAAGAAGTCTAAAGTTAGAATGAAAACAGTGTTCAAATTTTCCTTTTAGGATCAACTTTACTCCAAAATATTTTTTCCGTATATATATATTTAAGAGAATGTTCCAAATTTCGATTGGTTCTCGTTTTCTTCCTATGTAAAACATTAAGTTTATCAGTAATATTTTATCACCATTTTTTTTTATGAATTGTCGTATTTCTGTGCTCATAATTGAAGGTTAATCAACGGATCAGTCTGAAAACAAGGACTACGTGTCAGTTCTGAGTTCCAATTTTAATTTGCGTAAGTAGACAAATAAGTGATTAGCACGAAGTTGTGGAACATTCTATATTTTTACTATAATTACCGTTGGTCTTTCCTCCTGCGATTGACCATGACTAGAAGGGTCACAATTTCAAAACAGGTCTTGCAAGCTGAAGTTTTAGATTATAGCCATGTACCCGATGAAGGACTTTGTCCGATATCCCACACGTGACTGTGATCGTATAAGTGAATTATATTCTATTTTACCCAAAATTTTAGAATGTATATATAATATTTTTTATTAAATTTAGTTCCTTACATGACGAGAGGACACATGTTTTACCTGTGTGAATTGGCCCGTTGCAGTCTGTTTCAGGATATCCCATGGCTTTTCCGGCTTGGACAAATATCTCAGCGAAAGGGGTCATTCTAGCTTCACTCACTATCACTGGCCCTTCGTTACCTCGATAAACTGCCAACATTGGTAAAATGCACAGTACAAAGCGTGTGTCCAAGTTCAACATTTAAACAGTCAAACGGTCATTAGAGATAAGCCATGCAATACACAACAAAATGAGACGCTTATAAAACCGAAATGAAAGTTCATAGATTTATCTTTCTTTCGTTGTATCCAGATACCAACCTGAATCGCCAAACTTTCTCACAAGGCAACGTTCAAGTCTAATAAAGTAAGGGAGGATATCTGTGTAACCCCAGCCTGTACAGCCCATGTTTTTCCAGGAATCGAAGTCATGTGGGGTGCCCCTCATAAACATCATGTAATTGATAGATCCGGACCCGCCTAATATCTTCCCTCGGGGAATGTTACATACCTACGAAACAGACGGGTTCTTTTAACTGGAGATAAGGTAGTTGTTTATCTTTTCGAGGAACGAATGCTATGTTTTTCAAGACTACAGTTGAAACTATAACTCAATCGAGTATTTCATGCAATAACAAAAAAAGAAAAATCTTTCCCTCTCATTCGAAAAATCTCTTAATGGGTCATATACTCACAACAGGATACGGCGGGTTAAAAATAACAATTGAAAACTGGGGTATAAAACTCCAACTGAAACACCAGGGGCCAAACTAACATGTAATTGAAAATTATCGATATGTATTTATCGATACAGATTCATATTTGCAGATATCGATAACTATCGATAAATCCATAGCTGATATGGCGACTTCATTCTTCGATATCGCTATTTCATTTATCAATGTATATATAGGGAATTAGGACTTCTAATTCTAGGACTTCAACGCGTAGAACGGTTTCATTTATGACATATTTGGTCTACTCACCGTGAAGTCGCGCTGTTGATCTTCAGCATTACTAAACTGACGTCACACGTCCCACTTCGGACTTCTGTCCGTATTCCATTCATTTATCGATAGGGATAAATAAATAGGAATTTATCGATAAATGAATTAGCGATTTCAGTAAATGAATTAACGATATCGAAAAATGAAGTCGCGATATCAGCTATGGATTTATCGATACCGCTAATTCATTTATCGATATTGATACATGATATATCGATATCGATAATATATCAATAGTGTTTCCTGTTTGGTTCCAGTGGAAATGACTGCTCCCTTTACGTGGCTACGAAGGAAAGTTTGGGAGAAAATGTATGGATTAACAACGGCCGAATTAGGAGGGTGTGCCATCGGATAATCTAGGTAACAGGATCGGAACTGTCTCACGGGGAGAGGTACTTTAATGAACGACTTACGGAAACACGCCCGCACGAGTGATGCAAGGGACTAGTATTACACATGTAGTGTAAAATCAGTGAGAGTTTCCATTTATTTCACTCAGCTCACTCAAAATTTTTAAACTGTAAACGAGATCTCGGGGTGGAGAAGTGATTATCACACATATAAAAAAGCTTAATTATTGATATCGATGAATAGGGGCATTTTTGTTATAGATATCGATTAATTATTAAATGATATCAATAATTTATTCATCGATATCGATAACCGATTTATTTCATAGGTTTCTTGTGAAATAGACGCCTTACTACAACTTACATCAGTAAGCCCACAAAAGCAGCAAAATTTGAAAAACAGAAAAGATGTTATTTGAAGTTAGCTGTGGTCATGCATTATGATATAATCTGACCGTGATAATTACATTATTCTTATACGCCTTGAATGCATTTTCCTGTGGAACGCCTTTATATTTCCAGTCGTAGTCAGTCATTTGGACATATGGGGCTTTACCGGGCACAGCTATGTCCGGTATGTCATGGTCATCTCCGCCGGCTTCGAGCAGCAGGACGGTGCGGTTTGGATTCTCCGACAGCCGGGCGGCTAACACACACCCACCTGCACCTGCGCCCACTGAAATAATAACATATTAAATTGTAACTGACAGTGGTTTACTGTATAGTTATATCCAGGAATGTACATTTAAAGACGGTTTGCCTGTTTAACCTACGTTTCATCGTCATTAACCATAGCTTCTTTATTTATCTGTCAATTTTTGGTCCCAAATCAAGGGTGTGTATATATATAAATGTCAGCACGAAATAGCGGGTTTTTGACACCATACTTCTCCGCGTGTTTGTCAAAGGTTTTCAAATCCTCACCGCCACCCCACTCACTGCTCTCAATGCTTGAGGGCATTAGTGACAGTAAGAAGTAAACGATACTCCTGTGCCCATTTGCGCAGTGCACATATGCATGTAACTTATGGGAAAGTTGTTCAGCAGTTTGCTACACTGAAAGGTTTGTGGTTTCAACCAGGCATGGCTCCACCATCTACCCATAAAACTGACCTCCTTCGTATGAGTAAAAATTTTTGAGTATGGAAAAGCAACAATTAAATAAACAAATCAAATTCTAACTCCAAAAAATTTCTATGGGACAGAAAAAGTTTTATTTATGTATCTTCAAATCGAACCACCTGTAGTTCATACTGTGAAAAAGTAGAGAAAGTGATATTGAAAAAGCAAAACGTGAAACTCCTGTTTTTGATACTCTTGAAGTTAATTTTTGACTCTTATGCGCCCAAAAAGCGGGACAAAACCATGTAGATAAGTGTGTGTAATACAAATGATATTTTTTTGTTCTGTCAGTTGCTGAAAGCGTACTCTGCATCATTTCTTGCACTTCTAAACAAGTAACGATTCAGTAAAACAGGCCATCACAGCACTGCATTGACAATAGACCGCAGTCGAACAGGCATGCCTCGATTCGAACCATCTCTGTTCGTGACTGGTCAGTTGGGCCTTCGACAGCTAACGTAGAGAAGGTATGTATGTATGTCTTATGTATGTCGTGCTTTTCAGTCATGATGACGAGGAGTCCTTAGAATGTATGTATACCATATCTTCTTCTGGTAGGTCGAGTTCATGCTGCCAAAATGCTGCCGCCATTGGAATATCATGCCGAAAACACCAGACATGACACCCTACCCAGTCACGTTAAATTACCACTGAGCCGACCAATCCTGTTTCCTTGCTCTTGACAGTAGTGAGCGCCAAGCGAGTCAGCAACGAGTAACATTTTAAAGTCTATGGTATGACCCGACAGCCGCACTAACCACAAGGTCACCTAGGCGGTTTATAGATCTATATGTAGGTCACCTTGCATAATCTATGTACACGTCGGATACTGGGGAAAATAAGGTCGGCGTTTTGTCGTTTATCGTTGTGTATGTGTGTGTACTGAGTGGGGTGGAGGTGGATGGGGCATTGTTTGATGTCTGTGATTGTCTCAAGGTAATCTCGAAATTAAAATCACCATAACTTTCATCAGTTGTTGCAGCTAGCAATAAAAGGTCCCCGAAGGAATAGCTAACCTAATTCACAGCTTGCGGAGGGATATATTTAGTGCCCGACACTGTTTATATTCTTACTGTTTGCTCAAATAGGCAACATACAAATCCCCTGCACCGTGATTTAAATGGAATTAGGCTTAATATGTAGTGATGCTAACAGCAATATATTAAACGTAACAGATCTAAAATTACTCGACGTACTGTGTTGTCATTATACGCTTAACAATGACCCTAAAACAATGCAAACATACGAAACCTCGAGGATGCACATCCATCAGAGGAATCCCGGTGAATGCAGGCATATATGTGCAACATTACAGCATACAGAGTCACAATGTATGAGTTATATTTGTGCACATACCAATAACGAAGTCGTAGACTGGCTGCACATTCCCCTGACGTCCGGTCTTCTCCATCCTATCTATTAAAACGACTAACGGGGAGTAACCACAAGGTGGAAGTTACGAGCAGAAAAGTAGTCACTTGTCTTGCAGTTAAGGTTATCTGTGTTTTAAATTATGATAACTACGACTAGCAACGCCACGAAATATGTTGCGAAATTGGGTCAGGCTTCAGTATTACAGTAGATTTGGGAAAAATTGTACGAACGGGGAACAAAATTATGAAAGTTGCATATGGCTAGAATTTATCAGGATGTTTATTATAAAAAACTCGCCCGGATCACGTGTGTCCCTTCTACACGAAAAGAGCAGTACAAAGAATGCGTCAGCCTACACATGCACCATTTTACGATTTTGTACATTAAACGATTCTGGTAGATATTTGAGATCATATACCTGATAACAGTATAAAAAAGATCTTTCAGAATTATAAGCTCAACCTTACAAATGTCATACCTGGCAGAACGTTTTTACATCAACTTTGTCATTTTGACAGTTATTTATTTATTATTTATATATCTATCCCATTGGAGTTTTTTAGCGTATATTTATACCCATCATTCAATTCTGGTAATGATCCTAATCATATAGGCTTTCAGTCAGAATATGAGATTATTGGTGCTCCCAGTTTAAGATAGCCAAAATGAAAACGATTCATATAAAGTTTTACAGGTTTATCTAAATCCTCAAATGTTAGTAAAATCGGGTTCATTCTTACAGTTTTGTACTAAAGTTAGCATACTGCATTTGCCTTTTTCTTTTAAATTGTGGTCTCATTGACCTTACCTAACACAGCAAATGGCCGAGTGATGAAGACTTTGTATTTCTTTAATTTTGTCTTTGAAGATTTGGGATACCATTTCTCATGAGCCTTAACTGAACATGACGCCAAAATTAGAAGAACTTTCCCAGTTTAGTAAGTCGTATTTAATTTACCAACTATAGGGAATATACTCGCACAGAAATGTAAAGTCTGAAGTTTACTGTAAAGCTCGATATCTGACTGCATGAAGAGGGCAAGGGCAGAAAGATATTCTCGCAGAGAGGCCAAGTACATGCAGGTCAGTCCGGTGATCAACGATTATTCCCTTTATCTGTCTGCTGTCCTAGTGTCAACTGATAAATAACTATAATAAATAAATATAGCGAAAGAACATCTACCTGTCTACAGAATCTTTTTATTTGAATCTCAAAGTGTATCTAAAACGCAGATGAGAAGGATCCACAAGTCGTATCCCAGGACAACACAGCATTTTGAGTAACTGTACACCAGTGAGGGCTAGTGTATTGCAATTAACATCAACATAATTATTTTTATCTAATTCTGTTTCAGCCATGGTGCTAGGGGAGTGCTAGGGGAGTTGTTACTTCTTGAATACTTACATGAGCAGTTAGAATAAAACCCTAATTGAAGTAAATTGAGAAGAGGTCGGATTTCGCAGGTAACTTGTGAGCATTTGCCGACTACTCCACTGTGGTCGCTACTCTGGTTTCACTCTCTGTGCTGTAGCCTTTTGTATAGCAACTTATCCCTCCCCAAAACATATAAACTACTCTAGTGTATCACACATGTTATACATTATACATAGTATGATACCACACTTAAACTAACTATCGAACTACTGTGTTGATGTATTACTAATGATCCATGTTGGAGATAATGAATACCACATCAGCACTACTGCATATGCTCGCTCATATACCGCTGTAGTTGAGCGCGACAAGCGTTATCATTTCTACATTGCACATCCGAGTGTTGTGAATAACTGAGCAATATCTTGGATGTTATCAAAATGTTTGGACTTTCTGTGGAGCTTGGCTGTGCGTTTTTAGTATTCAGCCACAAATCATACATTACATGGTGTTTGGTGGGGCATGTTGGGCATCTAGTATATTTTTTCAAATCTTCATTATCGTGTCTAGTCCATATATACCTTTCCCTCAGAGGCATGTGAGTTAGGACTGATGAAGCCATGTGTTTCCTTGTAATAAGATCTGGTGATACACAAAATGCTGTGATGCTATTACATTTAACAATCAAACAACATGAAAACAATGGAAAGGCACCAGGGCTCGAGTAGTAAGTGTCTTTTTTAAAGATTTATGCCGGTCTTTCTAATGATGGTTAATTCATTTATGTGCTTCCTTTCCTTTAAATTTATGTTCTACTTTATAACCGTTGGAATATATTCAAACATATTCATGAAAAGTGGGTCATAATCACATGCATGGGCACTACTCTGAGTCGGGTTGGTTGGTAATCCCCTGTTAGCATTGTCTACATCTTCTGACTTATATTGTACAAGCATAAACCAGGATGGGTGTTTTAATGCATCGTTTTAATGTTACTTTGTGCTAAATGTGATGGCAACACAGCATTTGGGTAGTGACGTCAAACATAATGTAAGTAACTTCAGTACATTTTTGTACTCAATTCTGCTTAAAGCATGGTGCAAGTGTGTGTGTAAGATGTTACTGTTCAACATTTACATAAAAAGTTAGAATAAAACTTTGAGGTAAATTGACTAGATGGTCGGAGTCCAGATGGTCGAACTAGATTCTCACACCAGCTACGTGTGAGAATTTGTCAACTATCACACTGTCGTTGCTGATCCAGTTTTACTCTCCATGCTTTAATCTTTTGTGTTATATTGCATTTAATGTAATGGGGATGAACAATGTAATGCATTGGGGATAACAAACATGGAAAAAATTTAACCCTAGGAGGCTGTGTTATGGCTTATTTTTTTGTCTCCAATTTAACTTTTGTTTACGATACAATTTCTTGTGGGCAGGATATCTCCAAAACGTGTTTTCCAACAGTCAAATTAAGTAAAGGGTGTTCATCAGTTTTGTCAAACCTAGCTTGTTCACAACCTTTACCTCCTTCATATTTGATGTAGTTTGTTAAGGCCCTTGGTATGTGTGATAATCGAGTGAGCTAAATCTGCAAAAATCTTTATATATTTTGGGTCCACTACGCTCTTTTATATAGATTTCATTTTCTGATTTACTAACCCTACATGATAAGTCATAAACATCCTTCTATTGCTCAATCAGTTTAATCCATAATTATGGCATTATTTCAATTCGCTTTTAGTTTTGAAATTCATTCAACGTGTTTGAGATCAGTTACAACTTTGGCTTGAGTGACAATTTTACTCAGTTTGTGAAATGTCACTCAAGTTTTTATTACAGAGGACACAAATGTAGGAGCATCCACTCGGCCAACAGCTGAACTTTTCGAATTTGCTGGCGAGGACACGACTGCTTTTTTCCAAACTTATGACCATCTTCTTTTTCAAAATAACTGGTGCCAGTAGTGGTGCTAGTCATATTTTTTCATTAAAAATATATTTAACTTGCAAAATGTCTTTTCAGTATTAACTGAATAGTGAATAGAAATCATTTATTGGTTTATTAAGGCCATTGCTTTTCACGTGTAATTTTATTTATTTATTTATTTGATTGGTGTTTTACGCCGTACTCAAGAATATTTCAGTTATCACATGTAATTTTAACATGATGCACAAAAAGTATATCTTTAAAGTGATGCCCTTCAATGTTTATAAGCATGAGTGCTTCACAGGTGTATTGTGAAAAGGAAACTAGGCAGTTTTATTTAGATATTATATTTCCGATATCAGGTAAAACTGATGAAAATGAAACACTCTTAAAAAAGTTAACCCTCTTTTTCCCAACTACATCAATTTATAGTTTTCTGAAGCCTATACATGCAGTAAAGCAATGACTTACTGGGGGTTAGGCTGTAGAACTTCAGCTCCCCGAGATGATGAGGAGCTCACATGGCGCTAAACTGACAAGTAAGGAGGGGATTAGGAGACTCAGCTATCCAAAGAGGCTAAGCGTCTTGGTACCACAATTCGGTTGTCATGTTACCGATTGTGGTATAATTTTCAATGAAATTATTTACTATTTGGCGCAGAGATGGGGCCATCTTTTGCAACCTTTTGACCAGGAGTAGATGTCTTAAGCCGACCCTCATTGCTTTGATACAGTTTTATATGAAAAAGAATGTCCATTACACAATTGATGGGAATTTATTTCTGGGAGCCTTGATGCCAACGGCAGGTCATTTTACATACAAGGACACCTCTACAGTAGTAAAGATCGTGACCATGGTCTTGAATATCAAGCGACGGGGCTAACAGCCAACCTATATGGGCCAGTGGAAGGGAGTAGACATGATTCCGCTATGTTAAGGGCATCTGACAAAATAAGTCCATTTGCTAAGGCTGATGGATCACCGTTAGTGATAAATGCGGATAGAGCATATCCTACATCCATCATAACGCCATCCAGAGGTCTTGTCTTAACGCAGGAAGAAAAATTATTTAACACGCAGACGAATATGGGTACGATTGCAGTGGAATGGGGCATTTTGAAAGGTGGAGACAAAGTTTTCTTTTCTGAAATTTAATGTAAACCAGAAAGTGTATCTACTGCCACTTGTTGTTTACTACCAAGTAACAACCTTACAGACAAATTGTCACGCGTCTTTGTTTGACAGCCAAACAAGTCAGAATGTGACATCGCCAACTCTTGAAGAGGGTTTAAGTTAAATTCGTATTTACATACTTCACTTTGTTCTGTTTATTATTGTTTTCTTTTAAGCTCTCTGTTACAAAGTAAGGTGAAGTATTGCGAGGGAAAGGAAAATAGTGACGATGGTATCATTGTCTCGCTTAGCCTTATTGTTCTGGTCAACGTATCAGTTTACAGGATAAAGCATAGTGATTTGTTTTCACTCCGGCTTCATAAAAATAGTAGTTCTGGACAAAGGTGCTTTAAAGATGTAGACCTTTTAATTTTGAGGTGATATATTAATTTCTTTTCTAACTATTCAAGGTTGGGGCTTAGCCAGTTTTTATATATGTAGTGTTTGCTTTGAAGATGTGCATCCTTAAGATATTCTGAACAAACTATTCAGAATTAAATTATTGTGTTTTCAATATTATTGTCATTTGAAATTTACACTGAGTATAGCATAGCTTTTAGTGTTTGATTGGCTAAGGGTGTTCAACTGTATTTGACATCAATTTTCGACCAAGAATCTTAGAAAGATAAACAGGCATGCTTACAAAGTAGGATGGTATCTTATTGTAAATGAGTTTCAGCGCCAAGAGAAAATTTTAAAGCGTGTGAACTTGAAATAAGCCTGAAGGAAGAAAAAATTACATTTCACTTTATGACGTTTTGTATCAGCAACTGAAAGCCAATGCTGTTCGTAGACACATTTTCAGAGTATAACAAAAACTGCTGTAGAAAGTAAGCATTCTTTCAAAATGGGGCTTACCTGATGTTCTCTGGAACTCTTCTGCATCAGACGTATCATTCTCATCTGCAATTCATTCAAAAAATTAAGATCTACCACAGGTGAAATGGGCAAAACTCAATAATTTTTGCATTTGCGTGATGGCAATCACATTCATCGGTGGAGAAAACTGGAGTGTCAATGGCGAACCTCTGACATTTGGTAAGTTGCTGTCGCATTTTCCCACGTATGATGTGCAGGGCATACATGTATATGCCCATTATACAGTTGAAAAACAACATGAACAAACCATGAAGAGCGCAAAAGTCCACATGTGCATTGTCAGTCCCATGTTGTCACCATATATCCTACAAAGAGTAGGATGCAATGTATATAAATTTCTTGTCAAAGGCAAGGAATTAACCAGCATAACATGTTTTCTAGCCAGTAAGACAAGCTTTAAGGTCCTCAGTGCAATGAGACGAATGTCAGCCTCTCCTTTCTGTGTATAATTTTATTTATTACACCATAGCAATCTAAGCTGTGGGAGAAATATCCGGTGGAAGAAAACCACGTACATTCCGTCGACAAGACCTTTCATCGTTACATGACTACAACGTCAAAAGCGGTAGATAGATATGAGCTAAGGTAACGGAAAAGCATACACGGTAAAAACACATCCTACAGTTTTGAAACGACCTTACCTGCCCGAATGACCAACAGAACCGAGTTGCGATACAAGGGCCGCCTCAAAATCCGTTAACTTGCCGAGCCTGCGGTGAAGTTCAGTAGAAATCGACAGGTGCACACGCAGGTCACTGATGAAAAAGACAGGCAAGACCTTGACGTGATCAATGACGCCAATGTGCATTGCTGCTTAGCAACGGTGTCTCCAAATGACAGTCACGCAGAGAAAGACCAACTCTCTCTCAGCCAGTGGTCCCAAAGGGGCCGAAATCCCCTGAAACTCAACCCATAACACGTCCTCGAGAACGGCAGTCCACATCCAACCCAGAATATAGCTGATTACCCGCTCCAAAGGCCTCCACATGTGCGAAGCCACAGGACAGTGCCCTGCCTCCATCTCACCCTGCCTTACTTTCCACAAATCTGTAATCTCACGTAAAGCCTCGTCTTCCTCTGTCTCATTCTGCGCTACACCTCTTCTGCAATTATATATTAAAAAGGCAAACATATGGAACATAAAAACTTATCAACAACAATTTGTATGTTTCATTTTCAGCTGTATAAAAATATACAGAAAAGAATTTTTTTTATTTATGCAGTTATTTACGCATGCAAAAGCTTTTCTACATTTTAAATGTGGACTGAACAGATACTAAGTTAAGGTTATCATACTTTCTTCTGTCCTCCCTTTCTCCGCTGTCGCACTGTATCCCTTTTTGTATCCTCTGCACACCTTTATGTAGCAGTACCCACTGATGACTTCACCTTTTTTGCCACATTGTCCCCATCCCTTGCTAAACGTCTTCATGCCCTTCGGTTTGTAGCCACCTGGTTGTAGACTTTGATCCTCATTCCCTTCTTAATACTAACGCTTTCTGGCGTTTTTTTTGTTAAGATCTAATCCTTAAGAAAAGGTAAACAAATAATATAAAATAAAACCATGGTAAAATGTATGTGTATCGCCCTATGTACATGTGGCTTGATTTACTTCATACTATTTTAAATACAGAGAGGCATTTAACAAAAGAGTGGCATAGGTAAAATGTCGAATTGCCGAGTTTCATCTGTCTCCAGTATTTAAACAGTGGAGACATAGAAATGACTTCATTCTCCAGCCAGTTAGATTGAAAGTCATTATAACCAGGACACAATAAATAATTATATTTAATAAATGAATCACTGCCACTCAGCTCCCCAGGTATATCAGAACAACTGTTAAGATTACCTTTACTATCACCTTTCCGTTGGGTATGACAATTGCCAAATGCTCATTGTCGCCCATATCTTCAGACAGCAGTTTGCAGTTAGCGGTTAGCTGTTCAACGGGGACTAGTCATTATTTTGATAAAACATAATAGGCCGTATCTCCATCAATGCAACACCTACAGGCTTCAAATCTAGAACATTGATCAAACCGTATATGGGCTCTCCCGTAATACTCATAGTTCCTAAATCGACCATCTGGGGACATCTGCGAATGATAAAAAAACTAAACGGGTTTACACATGGTGTGGACAGGGTCTGTCACCGAGATTCTGATAGGCCAACAAGACAATTTTGACAGTGTAAACACAGATAGCAGTTGATTACATCATCGAAACCAAGAACTCCAAAGAAATGAGTTTCTTTTTGATGCCAAAATTGAAATATCAAGGATAGAAACATTCATATTTAACTCCATATAAATTTAAAAATAAAAACTATAACAAATTTCCATATAAAATACATGCTGAATTCCTTGTCAAATGGTTGTGAAGAAATTCTCATCCAAATTTTAAGTCCTACAGTCCGGGTTCTAAGAACACCAGCATTACCATAAAATGGCAGCGAGACATTTGTTTGTGATTTCACGGTTAAATTGAGGACTATGAATGTCCTTATGCTTACGAGGTAAGTATTTTCTAGCTAAAATAAAAACATAGATTTCGGGCATTAATGACACGAAGGAGTTAGAAGCCTGAAGGGATATAAAAGTTCTAATAAAATATTCCCGTGCGAAATTCATTTTCTGAAATGCCGCTACAAATATATGATTTGACATCCCGGTGGCCCAAATTCTACTTATAAACCCATAAAACACTGGAATTAGTTGTCATTTCGTGTATGCATACACTGAATGTGATTACTGGACACAAGTAGTATAAGCCTTTACGTAGAAGTATTATGCCTATCTTTTAACCTCGGAGGAACTGGGAGCGACGGGGGGACGAGTCAAAAGAGTATCAGGTCACGTGTGTGTGTGTGTGTTTGACGTTACGAACGTTTGAGTCATGACGCCGGGGGCTGCAGATGTTAAACACCGGGTGTGACGATGTTCTGTTTTCGTGTTCAACGTCACGAACGCTGGGCGTGATAACGTTCGAGAGAATACATGTAGTTTAAAAAGTACATAAGGTTGGGCAGGTGGTCATTTTCGTATGTTTGCCGCTGTATATACACGTCGAGCGGGTTGACTGGAGGTAGAAGTTGAGTAATGGTATCTACATGTGGTTTGTGTTGGCGTGTGTTTAAGCAGCGTCAACACCTAAATCGTCATGAGCGTGAAGTTCACCAGTCGGGGACACCTTCGTATGTTTGTAAAGACTGTGATATGCACTTTTGCCGTATATCAAACATGAAACGGTATTACCGGATGCAGCATGGAGAGCGTCATATGGATCAGGAAATAATTGTAAGTTTTTTTATACTGTTGTTCTCACACATTTACAGCATAGCGGGTAGTATTATTTTATATGATAAGTTCAGGGATTTTTTAAAAGAGTAAATGGAAGGGGGCTGATCTTTGTTTTCTTATTCGACGTCATGGTGTGTGACGTCATGACAATCACAGACATACATAAAGACAAATCCATCGGTGTAGGTTTCAGGTAGCTGGCATTGTCCATTGCACAATAGAGACTCGCTATCTGATCCACAGTTATAATATACCATGTGGATACACATAGCCTAGATTACAGCGTACGAGACACTAGGGTGAACTTTTCTTGAGTGTTGACACGGTCCACCGCGCCCTAGGTGATGCGGCTATTACGCACAAATTATAATACACTGTGAATACCAGCTATCACTCAGTGTACAATAGACGGGGGTTGACGACGTCACGCATACACAAATAACCAATGGGGGGAAAAATAACAAAACACACACACATACATACACATATAGTGCTCAGATTTTGCAAGCTCTTCCAACCGAGTGGGGTGGCCTTGATAAAGGCCGATGGGAAGAGGGGGGGTTGTCGTCTTCTTCTTATCTGGGAGGTAACTCTTTTCCTTGCCAGTGTTTATACTCCAGTTGAGCATTTAAAAGTGTCGCATGGGTTTTGTACATGATTTTGCTGAGTTCCTCGACTTCTTCCATCTGTAATCTGTCTAGTCTTCTATACTCCAGTTCATCACTCGAGTATCCCTCGGCCCATTTTGTATTTTGAGTAAGGTATGTCGTAGTCTTCCAGAAGCTGATTAACTTGCTTCTTCATTAGCAAGCGCCATAATGGCAGTCGATCTGTTTGGCATCCCCCTGTGCACAGCACGCTGTCTGCACATCTTCGTAGTCGTATTATCATCTTGAATAGTGGGTCCATAATCTCTCGACAGCTCCTTCAGAAATATAATGGAGTGAGTGTGGTTTTCGCTTTGCCTTTCCATACAAATAGGGCGTTTTGAAAAGTGGGAATTATTTATTTGATTGGTTGTATTATCTCATCATTGATTGCTTAATAGCTGTCATACTGGGGAGAGTTTTTGTCAAAATTTCCAAACCCTGTGTTTTTACAGCTTGTTATCAAGTTTTAATTATATCTATCTGTGAGATAAAAATTAATAAAATATATACGTGCCTATAGAGAGAGACATGAACTTTCAGCATGCGTGTAAAAAATGGGAGTGTTGTGTTTATATTATACCAAAAGTACACGTATATCGGTCGGTGTTTTATCATTGGATGTGTTTGTACAGAAAAATAACAACACAGCGTGAAATGTCAGCTTCTAGCTACATATAAACTTAATAATTAGAAAATATAGGCCCATGATATATATAATTTTTCATTGTGGATGTAAAATATTAAAGGCATAAACACACAAGTGTTGTTTTATATCCACGCGAAAAAGACAGGTATATTTTTGTTGTATGTAGACTGTAAGAGTGTGGACCGAAATGAAAACAAATTTTGCGGCTCTGATTGGTTGATACCCGTCAAACTGTGGACACGGCTGTGAACTTTTGATCATGTGTTTTTGCTAGGATAGTGAACTTGTGTGTCGGAGTTTTATCAGTGATTCTTTTTGTACAGAAAAATAAGAATAAGGCGTGAAATATCAGCTTTTAGTTACATATATCCCTAATTATTAGAAAATATATGTCCATAATATACATAATTTTTCAGTATGGATGTAAAAATTAAAAGGCATAAACAAATAGGTCCTGTTTTATATCAACGCGAAAAACACACGTATAGTTTTGGACGACAATGAATGTGGGGGCTGATTTTGGTTTGTTATACATAAATGGGCAATCACAAAAATTAAACCGGACATATATAAGACATACAATGTGCTGAGATTTGAAAAAAGTCATTTCGGAATGAAATGGTTGACCCTAACAAGGGCCGTTGAGATTGTTAATCTCTGGAGAGACTCACTGCTGGGGTTGGGTTAATTTTCCACTTCCCTCGGCTTGTTGCCGGGCCGGCTGCTGGGGCTGGTCTTGCTGCCGCTGGTCTTGTGGGAATGGCCGCCCTACACACGCATGTTTCTTTATGCTTTTGTCAAATACAAATTTGTGTGATGTAATCGTATTTAGGCGCGTTTTCATAATCCGCACAGACTCTGCCGTATTCTCTCGCACACTGTTCTAATTTGCTTGCCCTGTGATGCGAGTAGCTCAGAGTGAGTGAGTTTGTCAATGCTGGCCTTTTTATCCATTTTAGCCGGCTTGATCGGGGTTCTGATATTTT